>JAOPTO010001467.1:367075-489702 GCA_033822845.1 Tetrapedia diversipes | reverse complement strand
TATAAAGCAACGGAAAGTGGGAGGGGTTCTGTGTTTTTGATAAAGAGTACAATTTATTCCTGAGATAATGTTTATGGTTACGCAGTTTCCAATTTTAATTGCGAATACTCGAAACAATTTGAAACATCACGTCTTACAACATAAAGTATAAGATTCAAGATCTATTAAAAATGAGAATCTGAAAATCTGATCGTTTTCTCATTGAAGAATTGTGAAACCGAAACCTCGATGAATAAAGCAACGGAAAGTAAGAGTGATTCTGTGTTTCCGATAGATTACAATTTATTCCTGAGATAATGTTTATGGTTGCACAGTTTCCAATTTTAATTGCGAATACTTGAAACAATTTGAAACATCACGTTTTATAACACACAGTATAAGATTCAAGATCTACCAAAATTGAAAATTTGAAAGTCCGATCGTTTTCTCATTGAAGTATCCTAAAACCAAAATCCCGATGATCCTACAAATCCCTCTTTCCGACGTGACATAATTACACCTGGCACAATCTCCGTTCAAGTCAGATCGAAAATACACTTTTCGATTCATCCGTCCGATTAATAGGTCACCCGTTCCCCATCGCCCCGGCACATTTAAATACGTTTCTTCTCGCCGGCATTGTCGCGCCGCCGTTTCCTGATTTAATGAAACTCGAACTTCCGGCGGCACAGGCGCAGCCAGCCGGGGTAACTTTATCGGGTCATGAAGTGTGACTGGTAAATAAAACGAAATAGAAAGGACGAGCCGGGGCTGGCTCGCGGATGTACGTAGCTGGCAACGAATACGCGAGAGATAAGAAAATAGTTGGAAGTGAAATATAAGTTTCGACAGACAGAGATACGATAGAGGTCGGGGGTATGGGGTAGGGTTGGGGGTGAGGGTGAGCCGGTATTACTAGAAATTCCGGAATACAGGCGACGGCAGAGGGATGCTCAGCGAGGCGGGAGGGGGGGGAGAGGGGATGGGGAAACAGAAGGCCAGGCAGACAGATAGCACATTTTTTATTCGAGGCTCAAGCCACGCCGAGGAGAACTGATGGATCGTGGATTCGAACGATAGTTGATTGTAGCCTGCGAATCGGGATGAAAATAAATCGCGGACTCTCTGTCGCGGAAGAGATTACTTCCGGCGAGGAAGGTGTTTTCTTTATCTTCGAGGCGAGTCGAGGGTCGTGCAGGTCGAAGATATTGGTTGGATTTCGGCGGATCCAACCGGAACGAAGTTTTGTAATTGTGAAGCTTTAACGTTGTGGTACAGGGACGGGTGCGGGCGTAGTTGTTGAATCTCATTGGATATTGAGATCTTTTGAATTTTGTGTCATTTTATTTGGTCGGCGGTTCTTTGTTTGAGGATCCTTAATAAGGTGCAGTAAAGATAATTATTGGTATAATTATTGTTATACGCGAAATATATTATTCTCGAGGCAAAGGATATTTCAATGGAATAACGTGTAAACTAATTAATTCTGCAATAATTTGATACTGAAATTCATATTATTAAAATTACATTGATAAAGTTGGTAAATTTGAAAATCTTGGGAAAATTGAAATGTTAAAATAATTAAGACGTTTTTAAGTGTTTAGAAATTTGTGACATCTAGAAAACTGGGATTTAGAAGAGAAATTGAATTGTATTAATAAACAATTGAATAATAACAAGGATTTACTAATTAAGAAAGGAGATCCTTAAAATTGTTATTCGTTTGCTCGTTACAGAAAAATGTGAAAAGTTGGTAGTTTAAATAGAATCAGAATCTAAATTGTTACTAGTATCCTTGAATTGTGGAAGGTGGAATTTCACCACAAGGTAGATTATTCCAAGACCACCTTCAATTCGCACACTTCTGATTGCACAAGCTCTGTCTGTGTAAACGGCGCGGTATGACAGTTTACATGAATGCAGGCATCAAAGATGTTTGAGAACTGTTGATATTACGGATGTCTAGACTCTAATCGAGGCACCAGCTTGAGCGTCGTTAAACACGCGGTCATTTGCGAACATCATCATCGAGCCGCGGGTAAATAAATTTATTCAAGCGCTATCATCGGATATTAGAAAGCTGAAGCAACATGCACTGTACCATCCAGCGCTGACTCAATTAATTCTGCCCTTGTACAATGTATAAACACTCAAATCGAATCGTAAAATCTGTGCTGTGTTCTTTCATTCTAGTACTCACAGTGAATGAAATATATAGTAGAATAAAAATTATATTTTCAAGATATTTATTTCAATTTGAAATCTCTTTAATAAAAGCTGAACTGGAGTTCGTTTAATTTAAGAGGGGAATAACGATTAATAACATTTATGTTTCACTTCGAGTTATGCAAAAATATGCTAAGAAAATCTTCGAGACTGAGGGAATGTTGAATGTTCCTTTAAATTTTAACGTTAAACACACAACTAAGGTGAAACCCATAGGGCATCTAATTCTTGTACTCCCTGAAACAATTTTTTCACACAACAAATACGCAATTCATAACTTACTCCACTTCTTTCGATTACGTATCATCATTTCTTTTTTATGCGTAACAGTAACATACCAAAAAGTTAAATTTCAAATGCACGGAATTACAAACAGACATCTAACATTTACGCAAGATCGTTCGGTCAAAATTTACTCGTTCACCATCTTCCAGAAATTCGGCATTTATTGAACTTACGGCAACCAACAACTACACCAAAACCATACCAAACTATCTACCCCTTTGTCTCTCCTCCCCCTCTATTCGCTCACAAAATTTCATCACGATCACCATAAAACACCTCGCGCGAGCCTTTCGCTCGGCCAACAAGCTGCGAGATGGAAGGCAGCACCGGCAGCAGCCTTCCGGGGTGCGGTTTCGTGAACTATAATTCTCAGCCGTCCGTTCTAATACTCTTTGTAGCCGTAACTCAAAGGTGGCGGCGTTCGCCGCTTAAAACTTCCATACTGCAGGAGCGGCGTGGGGGCGGGGGCGAAGTCTGTAACTTAGATTTGAAGGCGGGAAACAAGGTTGAACGAGGTCCTGCAGCGGCTTGCGGTGTCCCCGTGGCAGGGGCTCGTTCCTCTTTAATTCGACCGCGCATCCCCCTCTCCAACCTCCGCCCCTCGTCTTTGAAGTAGCCTCGTCCACGTTGTTGCGAGTAATCAGCCCGAGCCCCCTGGCCGACGCGGCATTGGGATACTTGTGGCAGCCTGTTTTGCCCCCAAATCTTCCTTCCCTCGAAACTTTTCTACCTCGCGGCGGGAAACGGGTCGAAGGGTTGGGGTGAGGGGTAGAAAGAGTGGAAAGGGGATACGCTTGAACGAACGGTCGCAGCTGGTGGTGTTAACGTTAGGATTGTCCAGCGACAGGGGAGATTAACCCTTTCGCTGCGAACAACATACTACAGCGTCGTTCGCAGGTATGGGGATACGGAAGGTTAAGCGAATTCGGAGGATTATTAGTGAATTCTGAGGGCCTTAGAATTGTCTAGACTGTAACTGGATGCTTGAACTTTAAATATAATAGTTCATGCGTTATGATAAAAGTCTTAGCAGTTGTGTAATTATTTGTAGGAGCAAAATATTGTAGGTATTATAACTATCTTTTCCCAACTTCCAGAGGTTGTTTCACCTTATTTCACTTTAAATACACTTTGACTTGTCGATTTTTGTTGATTTCTCTTCGAATAAACGAAGCTTGATGCAAAAGACAGGATCGTTGTTATCCACGATCGCGTTTGTCCCCCTATTAGTTCGGATGCCAGAATCTCAGTTGCACGCAACCACACGATATCCCGTACATCTGCTGAATCTGTTAATAGACCAGTTCCTAGCTCGAAGCATTGACAAACAAAACGGATCGAAAGAAGGAACGAGTCATTCTTCACGCTCCTTTGATAAACGTGGAACAATGCCCCCGCAGCAATATCACGAGGGTTCACGCGAAAAAACAAAGCTGCAGCCGCGTTCTTGTAGCCGGCCTCAAAAAACTTGGCTCTGCCCGGTTCTTCCCCTAAGGCTGATCGATTCCCGGCTGAATCACGGCCAGCCACCCGACCGGGAACCGCGTAACCTTTGCCAGGCGCGACGCCGGCGTCTCGAGGAAGCGTCGGTGCGGCGGGAAGGCGCTGGCGGAAACGAGAGCACGCTTTAATTTGAGACACCGTGTCGCGCTCTCGTGCCTCTCGAGTGGCCTCGCGTCTGTGCTAGTGCGGTCCGAGGAGAGCGCCTCGATGGCGGCCACTTGTCTGACGAAAGTCTGTCCCTTTCTACTGTCGCCTCCGCGGCCCCCTTGCGAACGGCTGCTCCGTCGTTTATATTTCTACTGAAACGGCTTTCACAGGCTAATTACTGGACTTCTTTCTCGTGTTTCTTTTACGAGAGGTATGTCGGAGAAGCGTTCGATGCTTTGGCGTGGCGGTCGATTTTTCTGGCAGAGTTAAGAATCGTTGATGGAAGGTTGGAGTACAGGTAAGCTTGATTTACACGGTAGTTGCATTGCACGGGTTTGATGTGACACGATTGAAGGAGGGTGGAAAAATTACCATTTACACGGCGTTGCTTCAGTTTAACGCGACGGAAGTTTGATGTATTCCTGGCTAGGTTACCGTGTTATCTGTTACCGTTTCGATTGCAGTGAAAAATAGTAAAGTAATTTATTCTTTAGCTTTAAAATAGAATACGTAACATAGCTTCGTTATTGATTCGTATAATCTGTTTCTTGCATTTTCAATATGCATGAGATACAGATTCAAGTTACACGCTCCTGATTTACTTTCAAGGAACTAATCCACCGGGTAAATGAAGGATTACCTGTACTCGGTTTCGAAAGTAAGAAATTCTAAATAGATTTAAATGGAATTTATAAATTTGAAAAATTTTATTTGAAATAGGAATAAAACGTAGAAGCTTGAAATAAAGAATCATTACTTCTATAGTAGATATAATTCGTGAGAAGTTAAACGAAACAAATTATTTGTGAAAAATCGTTTTATTTTAGTCAGTCTTTTTTAAGTAGAACAAGACACGTGTTTATCGAATGGTGAGTATACGTTTGACTAGCTTTGTTGTATGTAATCTTTAATTAAGACTGTCGCATCGTATTGTTGGTACTAAAATAATCTTGCCTGTGTGAGCATAGTCCTTGAAACTGTAGAACCGAAGCCACTTGTCTGACGCAACCATAGTTTCCTCCACTTGTGCTATCTCTCCTAGTCCAGTGTGCGAAGGTTTACTCGAGTGTTAGTTTATATTCGTGGGTGCTTTATAAATAAAGCTACTGCTGCATATGGGGAACGTCTTTATTCCCTTATCACTTCTATGCAATACAAATTAAATTCGAATATTTAGTAAATTTATAAGATTTTCTTTCTTTTTAAACAGCGAATCAGCTTGTATCAAATTCTTCAATTCTTAATAATTTGACAAATTGCTGAATGAATGACATTATAATTTATGGATCCACAGCATGAAAATAGAATTAAAAGGAGGATATTATATTCAGATTATTGATTTGATCCCTTACATAGCCAACACACGCCGACACCAGATGCAAATTTACGATTAAACAGAATTTAACAATCATTAATCAATACATAAATAATACAAAAATTGCTGCAATGCTATACTTTCCCTGCTTGATACAAAAATTTCCATCAAAACTCGTTTCGCAAATTTCAAATACCACTCGTCCCACGTCTATACAACACCATCCTGAAGGAACACACCCCGTCACACACGCCATGCAACTCTCTAACACAGCTCTCGAGAACATTGTCCACTTTCCTCCCAGACGCCGTGGATGCCCCTTATACCGCGTTGCGCTGCATAATTCCGCCTAAATTGGAATATTTTTCCCAAAGTCGTGCCGCGAAACACCGTCCCCGGTATTCCCATTCGAATTCTTCCGCAGCAATTCGAAAACGGGTCGAAGTGGCTGGCATTAGCGGCGCCGCTCCAGAAAGGGTTAAACATGGCCGCGGAGGAAACTTGGCCCGCGTAGTTCGGAAACGGCGAACGGGATGCAAATCGGGCCGAGTGGAGGACGAAAGAAACGAAAGAACGTCGTTCAACCGTCTGCCCCGTCTTAATTATTTATTTATACGGCCGTCGGAGGAAATGTTCCATTAAAGCGGACACGGTTAGGCGTGGGCGTTATTCGACAGGGCCGAGCAAGCCTCGAACTCAATTCACTCGGAATTCAAATTACGGCCTGCACATCGTCGCGAGCCCGGCTTCCTCCGCTTCCGTTACGTCGCGTCCCCCGTCTCGTCGTCTCCACACCCCCCCTCACCCCGTGGCCTCCTTCTTGCATCCCCTTTATTTTCCTTCGCCGACGCTTCCGCCGTCGCGTGCGTCGGAATGCGTCGTAGTCGGGCGCCCTTATGCAGTCGAAAGCGGTAGCAGACGGTAGGCTGTGACTGGCGAAGGTGGAGTTGGATGACGGGAGGCTGGGTAGTTGGACTCGGTACTGGTAGACCGAGGATATTTATGCAAATTCGTATTTTTATGCACCGAGTTGAGGATGCGAGGTCTCGAAGAGCGGGAGGGAATTTCATATTTATTTTTGCTAATTGCGATGAGCAAGCTTTGCGACCTTATCCGCGTCTTTGGTTTGACTGTTTTCTCTGTTGAAAGTTGAGCCAAGAAGTACAGTATTGTATTCCCCTTAGTCCGGTTTACTGGTTAATTTAGTTTCAACTTCTAATTTCTTTATCGAAGTAAAATGAGAATTTTACAGTTTAAAGATATATAATATATATGAAACACATTAATTGAAATAACTTTTGAGAATTGATTTAGTACCTCTAAGTACTACTACCTTCTAAGTAAACAGTATATTTATTTACAATTATATTTGTAATTTTTAAAATAAACATAAAATGTTACCGCTATTTTCATTCGAATAAAGAATATTTATAAGAAGAAGAAACGATAAAAATTTGTTGTTCGCGATGGAGTTATTACGGTTCCGTGCATCCTATCGATCGTTTTCGAGCAAACAAGCGATCGCAATATATATCGACCCATCCGAAAGAAAAACAGTTTAATGTTTCTCTCGATGACGCTTTTAAATTATTGCGCGCTCGAGCTTGCACGTTTGATTGGACGTGATCCCGGTACACGGCACCGTTTGGTGTTTTTCGTCCAAACACAAGTCACGATTTTCGTGTTCATCCTTGCAATAACTTCAGCCATGCTCTTTTATATCAAGGCTCCACCGTATAGCCCGTGACCAGCGAAGCGAACAGTATTGGGGCAAGCGATGAAGTTGAAGGAATCAATGTCTATTTGGAAAATGGTAAATGCAGGCTCCTTTCACATAGCCTGGGGAACAATGGATATCCCAAGCTATATGCAAATACACGTCGTTGAAATACTTTTCCTTAACGATCGTTGCCTAAACATTTGCTGCTTCTTTTATGCATAGTCGCTTACGTATATCTCTCGAATATTTTACTATTATTTTTATAAAAGAAAATTTGATATTTATTTTGCTTAACCGTGACATCTAAGCTTTATGCTTTCGTCTATATATTTCGATTTGATTACGTTTT
Organism: Tetrapedia diversipes; assembly: GCA_033822845.1. Lineage (NCBI taxonomy): Eukaryota > Metazoa > Arthropoda > Insecta > Hymenoptera > Apidae > Tetrapedia > Tetrapedia diversipes. Next base: position 482,178 of record JAOPTO010001467.1, on the reverse strand, counting down.
ATATTAAAAAATTTATTCTGAATGAATCACACAGTTAAATGGTTTATTCCAGAAATATAATATCTGTTTACAGTAGATACAAACAGTTAAATATATAATTCATCGATCGAGCTTCACATTAAAAATATATAAAATTAGTTTACGCTACAAAAATATACCAAATACTTGAGATAACAGTAGGATGAAAGGATGAATTTTTTTTACTGCATCTATAAGAATATGAATTTACATAAACATACGTAGTCTAATTATTGTAGTCAATCACGATCCCAAAAAATGTCCAGTATCCGATTTACGTTTGCCCAGAAACTTCTCGTTCCACGATGCCCCAATAACGGGTCGTCAAGGGGTTGCGTTTAGGGTGTTCCGAAATTTCCTTATCGAAAACTGGTCGCGACGTTTACGGTGCTCGCGATAAAGTTTTAATCGGCGACGAAAATTTATGGGTCGGCCAAGGCGGCCGAGGCCGAAAGAAGAGATCGGAAAGGGAGAGCGTGTTCATCGAGAAATTCGAGCCTCGATAATTCACAAGCATAGTTCGTTTACGAGAAGTCGTCCATTAACCGCGAGAGTGCTTTTAATGTAAAGTGGGTAAAGTCGTAAAGCTCGCGCTAGATCCCTTACCCCTTACCACCATACGTAGATCATAGAGGTTCGTTTCGTTCCTTTTACGATCCTCTGACCACCACCGTATTACGGCCCTGTGTCTCGAAAGCATGCCAGAAAATTTCCTTTAACCAGTCACCCCTCTCCTCTCCGCAAACATATGTTTCCACGACCCGCTTCGTTTCTTTGCCGTCAGCTGCTTCGACTTTTCCTTCTCGCTTATGCTGCTTAATACCACCCCGTCACAGGAATTTATTTCCTTTCAAACACCTTCTCGTTTCACGCAGCGTTTACCCCCGGAATTATGGCAGGTGAAAGTTCGGATATGGGTTTCCCTGTGAACCACCGCGTCGAGTTTCTGTGATTATTTTAACCTCCTGTCCTCTAATATCCCATGGAAGTTCGCAAGCTTTGAAAGCTTGCAAATTTCCTGGGCTTACGAATTTTTAGAGCTCGTGAATTTTCCGAGTTTGCGAATTTTCGAAGCTTGTTAATTTTCGGAACGTTCGAAGCTTAGAAGCTTCTTTTTGCAAGCATAATTAGCGATATTACGTATAATTAATACTAACTAACCTTTAATTAGCGATATTAAGATAAGAACTACACGATAGGGGTTGAAATGCTTATACTTTTACACGATAAATGATGAGCCTTGCAAAAAAATTAAAGTTCTCTGTCGAACGTTTAAAGCGAATATTCCGTGTTTAAAGTAACATTAAAAATGTAAGAATACCTTGAAGCTTCAATCTCTGAACGAACAATTTATAATTCAGTTGCGAGAGGTATGTACATTCGGATTTATCGCGAAGTAAGTTGGTACGAAATTTCGGTGCGATGTAGTTACCAGGCAGGCGTCGATAAGTAGTTCAATTCGAGGGAAATTGAGAGAAGCCGGAAACCAAGACGCCGACAGGGAAGAGTTATAATCAGTAAGGAATTTCGAGATCGTGCATTTAGTTTACCCGCTCTGTTTAGTTAGTGTTTCAGTTCGTACCTACGAACAATTATAGTAACTTATGCGCCCGCAGAAAGCGAGGCAAGTTAGTTGCACAATTACAGTATTTAATTGGTATACATTTATTAAATAAACACTGTTAAGGAGTGTTGTTGCGCGTTGTAGGTAATTATAAACTGCAAAGGACCAAGCTTTAATTTTATTCTACGAACATTTTTGTAACCTCGGAATACAAATTTTCGCTTCCTAAAATACACGTTCTCAATTAGCTTTTAAAATAATTCAACTTTTAATAAAATAATAGAAATAATTATACTTTAATAAAATAATAGAAATAATTATACTTTAATAAAATAATGGAAATAATTATACTTTAATAAAATAATAGAAATAATTATACTTTAATAAAATAATAGAAATAATTATACTTTAATAAAATAATAGAAATAATAATACTTTAATAAAATAATAGAAATAATTATACTTTAATAAAATAATAGAAATAATTATCCTTTTAATTAAATAATTAGCTTTTAAATAATTAGTCCATCAGGACAAATAAATATCTTATATTTAAATAAATGTTTCCTGAAATATTCCTTCAGATAATCCTTGAGTGTGCTGTGAGGCAGATTTCTTAATACACTCATCTTTTGCTTAATTTGAAAGAATTAACGCAAATGAAGAGAGCTTGATTAACACGACGATTAGCGCAATATCTCGTACATTTTTCTTCCCCTCGAATTTTCAAATGGAGTAATCTGTTGCAATTACTGGGATAACCGAGACACGAAGGAACGCATAACGGCTGATCGATAAATTCTACGAAGATTTCGCCGGTATTCTGTTCGCAATTACCGAGGTATACGTAATTTCGAAAAGAACATTATGCGATCATCGATCGGATCTCAGGGATTCCGGATTGATGCGACGGCATCGACTCGACTTAATTAAACGTAAAACGGTCCTCGAAACGTGGATGTCGGGTATTCAAATTGATTCTCTTGTATAATATTCGGCTTGGACATCGTCGCGTAACGAGTACTCGATTATACAAGCGAAGCTTTTTCGTTTTCGTTATTTATTGCTCGAGGAACAATTATTAGTAGCATTATGGAAGAAACTTTGTGATCGATCGAAATTGTTATCAGCTATCGAGTAACGTAATAAATGTAGGAGTGCGATCGAGTGGATGCGAGTTTAGGAAAATGTGAAGAGTGATTGAGTTGAGCGATACTCGTGTGAACGTAGAATATTTAGACTCGAGTGTTCCTCAGGTGCGAAAGATGAGCAGTTGAGAAAACGAAGCGACTGAGGAATTTTAGGTGAACGTGACCGAATGCATCGAGTGGGGAAGGTTTAGAATTAGAAAGAAAGGAAATGAGGGTTTGGAAGAATTTGTGACGGAGAAAATGCGAGCGCGTGGCAGAAAGAGTTTGACTGTGAAGACAGAAAGAGGGTAATTTTGAACATTCTAGTTACTAAGTTGAAAAGTCGTTCAAGTTGTTACTATTAAACTATTTTAAATATATATTATTAATATTCTAAGCACTTCACTTCATTTTATTCACACTTGAGCCCTATCATCTCACTCTACTAAATAAAGTAAAGTAGATCATCCTATATAAATTCTTGGATGGATACTGTTTTAACCCTTTTAGTGCCGAGCAAATTTAACGAATTTGCTAAGGTTTGGGAAAAAGCTCATAAAAACGGAAGTAAGAATGATATTTACAAAATTTAACAAGAAGCATATTACGGAATAAAAGAAAAAATTGAAACATTTATAACGTTTTATAAATTTATTTTGAGATAGAGCTCTTTCGCGATGCAAATAGTTAGGCGCCATGGCATACGCAACGATATATCGTCATTTGGCACTAAAAGGGTTAATCATACATTATACATTCGATCACTTTTTGATAATTGTAAAAGTATTTGCAGAATTTTGGGTGATTTTAATTTTAAATAGCCTAAAATATCACGTTCTGTTTGTACGCACACGGTTACCAAAATGTGATACAGATTTGTTTGCAATACACGCATTCACATTTGCATTACTTTCCAGATTGTTGTCTAATTTCAGTCAAATAATTTGAAACTTTACGGTTTAAAGCATCGGACTGTGTACGTGTATAATGTTATCGTGTAATGTAATCACAAAATTACGTGTCGTGTGACGTGTGAATGGGCTCGTGTAATTTGATGAATTGATTATAACGCGGCTGTCGGATATTTCGGGCAAACTTCGGAAATTCGCAGAAAACTTGAGCGGGACACGTGAAAAGCCTCCCTGACACTATTTGATGTATGTTTACGCAAAATTCCGTGCAAATATTGAACATAGTTTGCATGTTACTCAAATTCTGCTACCAGCACGCGATATATTCTAAATATTTATCGAAACTGTTCGATCGTCCGGATAAGTTCACGCACAGCTTGTCTATTCCGTAAAATGCTGTCGTGACACGCGAATTTCGATGCCGTGAGAGCTTTAATTATTCTGACATTTACATGGATCCTGCTAGGGAATCATATTTAGAACGTTTACCCTAAAATACGGTATAATGCTGTAGTATCGTAGTTTTAAGGACTAGAAAAGTGAAAGTGTGGGTCGACTAGACGAAAGCCAGGCTCATTGGAAAAAATTGTTGGCGACAAATAATTCACCGATGGGTCGGCAATGTTTAGTGAGCGCAAAGTGGGAAGAGGAAAAGGTCTATAAGGGTTTCCTCGAAAGAGAAAAGGGACCAGTGTTGAGTAAAAAATCGAGTTGTGGAGTCGTAAAAAGAGTTGAGGGTTAGACATAGAGTCGCGTGTCAGAGTTGAATTAGAATTTACTGTATATTTTTGCCATTATTCACATTAATAATAGTAAATAATCTTAATAGTCTTTTTTCTACAATGCTTTTAAATTGATTCTGAATAATGTCGAATTAGGTCAATAGTTAAGATTGAAATGGGGAAAATGGTTACAGAAGTTAAGTCATTAATACTTAGCCAACTAAATGGGGAGATCTCCCATTCTTTTTTCCGCCATTGATTTTATTTACTTTTGGTATTAGTTAGTCTTGAGATAGTGTTGAATTTATTAAAGATTGTGCTTTGCAAGAACAGAAAATGTATTTGATAAACTGTGAACAACACTAGTTCAAGACTAACTAATAACAAAAGTAAATAGAATCAATGGCAGAGAAAGGTAGTTAGTCTTGAACTAGTGTTGAATTTATTAAAAATTGTACTTTGGAATAGTACAAAATACATTTGATAAACTGTGAACAACACTAGTTTAAGACTAACTAATCACGAAAGTAAATAGAATCAATGGCAGAGGAAAGAATGGGAGACCTCTCGATTCGGTTGGTTAAGTGTTAAGATATATAAGAAAGTATTTTTTGATAAGAAAGATAATTTATTAAAGAGTTGGTAATTTATTCAAAACAAATTTCACATACACACATATATTATTAATAAGATTTTCAGCAAATACGCATAAATCAGTTTTATCAGTATCATCATCATACAATATAACAATTTTCGTAACACAATTATAATAATTGTAATAATATTATTATCGCTAACCTCTTACATTTATTAAAATTTATTTCTAAAATTACGGAGGATTACAAATTCACTAGGAAATTTTGTTTTCCATCACTCCTTTAGGCGAGCTCTTAAGCTCAAAATCACTTGGCGCGTTAATTCGGTTAATCCAAGAACGACGAAGTCACTTCAGGTGTTAATTTACAGTGATTTAACCTGTATAGCAGAAGTTACACCTTACACAAGAGCCTGTACAATGCTCGCTACCCTTTGTACTTAATGCCCACGCATATACAGACGTACATAGGACGCATACGTGTACATAAGATGCATGAATATGCAACGGCGAAATGCGTGTAATGTTCAGCCATCGTACCTAATATATGTGTTATAGTTGACGTATATGTACACCTTATAGTCACACTCCAGGCACATAAACCTCTGGGTAAACCTTTCAGAAGTTGGCCGTAACATTGGTTTCGCGTATACGCTGGGACAAGCTTGCAAAAACTGTTGTTTCTTCGTCGAGAAACTTTCACGTTGGATTTGAGGGGGAAATCTGAAATTCGATCGAGCAATCTAGATTGCAAAAAATAATAGACATAGCTTTTAATTCATTTACTCTCCTTAAATAATTTTGTATCCTGTCTAAATGCTTTCAACTGTAAAATATAATGAACGCTGTTAGTTTGCCAATTTTGTTTACACGATTTCTCCGTTATACAGTGGATGAATTAATAATTTTGTCAAATTAAAAGGGTTACGACTATCGCTTACTTATCTCGTTGATTTTTTTATATAATTCACTTCTATGTAGGAATATTTCTCCATTATACAGTGGATGAATTAATAATTTTGTAAAATTAAAAGGGTTACAACTATCGCTTACTTATCTCGTTGATTTTTTTATATAATTCACTTCTATGTAGGAATATTTCTCCATTATGCAGTGGATGAATTAATAATTTTGTCAAATTAAAAGGGTTACAACTATCGCTTACTTATCTCGTTGATTTTTATATAATTCACTTTTATGTAGGAATATTTCTCCATTATACAGTGATGAATTAATAATTTTGTCAAATTAAAAGGGTTACAACTATCGCTTACTTATCTCGTTGATTGATTTTTTTATATAATTCACTTTTATGTAGGAATATTTCTCCATTATGCAGTGAATAAATTAATAATTTTGTCAAATTAAAAGGGTTACAACTATCGCTTACTTATCTCGTTGATTTTTTATATAATTCACTTCTATGTAGGAATATTTCTCCATTATACAGTGGATGAATTAATAATTTTGTAAAATTAAAAGGGTTACAACTATCGCTTACTTATCTCGTTGATTTTTTTATATAATTCACTTCTATGTAGGAATATTTCTCCATTATACAGTGGATGAATTAATAATTTTGTAAAATTAAAAGGGTTACAACTATCGCTTACTTATCTCGTTGATTGATTTTTTTATATAATTCACTTCTATGTAGGAATATTTCTCCATTATGCAGTGAATAAATTAATAATTTTGTCAAATTAAAAGGGTTACAACTATCGCTTACTTATCTCGTTGATTTTTTATATAATTCACTTTTATGCAGGAATATTTCTCCATTATGCAGTGGATGAATTAATAATTTTGTCAAATTAAAAGGGTTACAACAATCGTTTACTTATCTCGTTGATTTTTTATATAATTCACTTTTATGCAGGAATTTTAGTATAGTAGTTAAATATCTTCCGCCAATCAATTTCTTTAATTTGCATCAACGACACGAAATTCCCTCTTCCTGGCAAAATTAATGTTCCCACTTTGTTCGTTAAAATTGTTTCCTTCTAACGATATTTCGAGGGACTTCGAAACGCGATTAAATCGGGAACAGTTTGACTCTCTGCCTGCATCCGATCGAAACACCGTATTACTCCCACCAACGCTCGTGCATTATTTATTTAGCCGTGCAAAGCAAACGGTAACAAGAAGGTATCGTTTCCATAAACCTCATTACGTACTTATTTCATTATCCACGTTGTTACCGTAAGAGATTTCAATTTCTCGTTCGAATCGCGATTACACGAAATTGCGAGTTTTGCGATCGGTAATCAGATTCATATTAATTACCAATCGGTGCCGATCGCGGGTTTGCACGTTCGCTCGTTAAATATGGCGAATAAACGTGCCGGCCTTGTTTCCTTTGGTATCCGTCCGCAAAATAAATTCTGCGATATAATTTACGTCCCGTATGCGCTGCGAATTATTAAGCTTAACACACCGTTTTCGCGTCTTTGCGGATATTTTACGGAAACACGGAGTTATTTATGAAAATCAATTAATTTTCGCTTCCTGATGTTTGATTAAGTAACCTCACGGTTTCACAGACCAGTGATAACCCTTTGTTTTATTATTTTCAATTTGCTTTATTAATACAAAATCATTCGTTATTTATAGAAAGGTTTCTGTATTATCTGTTGTATAACTTTCATATAATAATTTATACATTTGCATATGCTTCACTTATAAACATCTCTGACAAGCTAACAGTATCGATTACGTTCGTTTTACTTCCTTTCTTATCCTGAATTGCTATGAGGCATCGAGTGAAAAATTCGAAAATCCAACAATAGAAATGTTACGATTGGTTGAAATACAAATTGGATGTTTATATGTGAACAATTATGAGGTGTTACCATCGTAGGGCAAACAAAGTTCTGATTTTACTGGTCGAATATCAAACACTTCACGCTAAACGTCATTAAGATCTATATTTTTTTCATTAATGATCTAATCGTTAATTATATTAACATACAAAAAAGGAATGCTGTTTATCTATTGGGTTGTTCGGAAAGTAATTTCGTTTCTTCCTAACACAGGGCTTAATTGTATTTTTTCATAGCCAACTTCACACTTAAGCCGCATGATCATTATATATTTTGACAGCGTATATAGCAAGGTTTGCTTGTGAAAAGTTTCGGTTGATTCTACTCAGTAGTTTTTGATTGGTACCCTATCAAATATGGAAAGAAAAAAGCAACATTTTCGGCACTTTTCACTTTTTTACTATCGAAAAGATAAAATTGTTGTTCAAGCAAGGAAAGAATTATCCGTTGTGTATGGAGAAGATGTATTGACAGAACCCCAGTGCCAAAACAGGTTTACAAAATTTCGATCCGGCAATTTTGATGTTCAAGATGCACCACGTTATGGAAGGCCAGTTAAGGCTGCTGAAGACACAATAAAGGTATTAATCGATAAAAATCGGCGAAAAACAACTCGTAAGATCGCTAAGAGATTAAATTTATCGAATTCGACCGTTTATAATCATTTGAAACGCCTAGGTTTAATCTCAAAGCTCGACGTATCATGAAAAAAAAACGAAATTACTTTCCGAACAACCTAATATTTCATTCTTTTGATCAATCTTTTGATTTATTTCATTTCACTCCACACGCCTACGTTCAAGATTCCGTTAAATTCCAAATTTTCGAGCCGAACGATTTTCCTTATAAGAATACGAGCGCAATAACACGCTTAACGTAGCGCTCATAATTTATCACTGTCGCACGCTTAACACGCGTACAGTCTCATTAGCCAGAAAATTCGTACACGATAGGATGTAATTAATTACTATGCACCAGGATCAAACTCTGTGGCTGTGGTAGTTTCTTTAGCAGCCTGTCGTTTCTTATTTATTTATTAGCGCCCGCGCCTTTAATTAACAGATCGCTTAAATAGACGCGACACAAAGCGCGTCTCTGCTTGACGCGTGCGTCAATCATAAATTACAGGCGGGTGCACGAGCTCTTCGCTTGTCTCGACGGTGTTGAGCCTGTAATTATTTCTAAAACTTCCCGAAGTGTACTCTCCGTCAAAGACGCATACACACGCTCTATAGTAGCTATACTCTAATGCAGGGGTTTCCAAACTTTTAAGGAAATCGCGACCTATTTTTGAAAACGATAATCTTTTGCAACCCCTTGTTCCACGGGGAGGACACTTCAAAACAGATTTAAAATGAATCTGGAAGCTGCGAAAACTAGATAAAAATATGTAACAGTTATTTAATTGTAGTTATTTATAGTTAACCGTTCGTCCAACGATTTTCAATTGTTACATAAAATAGTTCGAATTAACCGTTTAGAGTACGTCATATTTTAATATTTAAAGACGATCCATCTAAACTGAATTCGTTAAATACCAAATGGGCCGGGATTACAACTTTGGGAACCTCTGCTCTAGCGTATGTAAATTTCTGTCGCAGGTAAAGGGTCGTTAATTAATGAATTTTATTACTCATTATTATTTCAAAGAAAGGCTGTTGAAATTCCAAGGACTTTTTGAAAAATTCGCAAAAGCTAAACGTATTATTAAAAATTACAAATATGTTTCGCAGCCATTGTACAACGTGAAACGGTCCACGATTAATTTTCCTAAATGCATCCGCTTATCAATCCTTTCAAGTTCTCCGCTCGTCCCGACAATCTTTAGCGGTAATTAATTACTAATTCTGAAACTTCTTGAAGTGTGTTCTCCACCTGAAGCACACATACACAGGTACAGGTTCAGTGTGTTCTATTTACACACACACACACGCACACATTGGTGCACGTATATTGCATCGAATCGAGAATGGATCGGTTACTGATCGGTTTGCATGCACATGCACGGGATCGTAAGACGATCGCGCGATAATTAATCGTTCGACTGTGCACAAACGTGACCTGTGGCTGTTACACGTGACATGGAAGCCTGGACAGGGTTGAAACATCCCGATAATTGCGAACGGCGTTGAAATGCAACAGAGAGCCGGTGAACGTGTCGACAAGTTTATTGTTAATTGTAAATTAACAATTATGTGCGAACTCAACGATTACACTTTAAGCTGAACAATTCTTCTTATACCTTAACTCTTATCTCGAGGAAGTAATTAGAGTTAAATGTAAATTGTACGAATAAATGTTGCAGTTAACACTAATAACCAATACTTATTTTGATTTTTTAGCCATCCAGAAGTTTGCACTCTAATTTTACCTGGTTTCGAAACTAATTTCACAAGTAATTACTGTTGAGATAGGTATAGGACTTTATTATTTCTACCTGGAAACTGTATTTGTCGAAATGGTTTAGGGATGTGATAGACAGGTATAAAATGTTTGCACTGTCGCCACGTTCTTCAGTTCTTTGCTATTTGTATTGTGCGACAGTCTTGTAGACACCATCGTTATTCTTGTCAATAAATATTTAGCCATTTTTCTGTTTCACGAGTTATTCCACGTAACCCCTCAACAATTACAAAATGAAAGAGGAAAATAAGAAACATTTGAAAATCTAAAAATAATCTATGCCATACTTGGTATTTGGTTTCCTAAAATTTATTGTTTGGGCACGTCATATATTTACTGTTGGTTTAGATGTAAGTCAAGTTAATTTCGCACTAGTAATTGGTACAAAAAGTATCGAAAATATCAGGTGGTCCCAAAATTTTTGAAGACACTGTACACATAGTTTAACGGAGTAAGCCGGCGACGCGAACGATTCAACGGAAGCAGAGATTTTCAGTTTCATAAAGTTACGCGTGATTTCACACTGCCATCATTGAATATAGATTTCGGATAGGGGAGCCTGTATTTGCATGCATCAAAGTGGAATAATGCATGTAGGTGCATCGCGGGCTAAGGACCAAGCCGTGTAGGTACAGGTGCACGAGAGTGTAACGCGATCGGGCATAATTAATCGCCACTGTGTGTGCGCGCGCGCGCGCACGAGCTCGAGCTCGAGCTCGCGTTCGATGCCCGGCTGAAAATTTTCATAATAATTAATTAATCGTCCCTGGGACTGTTTCGCCTGTGGCGTTTTTCCTACGGGGAATGCAACCAAAATGAAAATCGGGAGCTCGTTTTCGTTCGAGATCGAATTTATCTCATGCGAACCGGAAACTCGACCTGGTAACCGTTCTGAAAACTGGAAGCCTGCTTTTTACGTTGTCGTAGCAGGATTAATTAAATTTAACGTGCACACACTTTAAATTCTTTCATTTTTTGAACCGTATCATGGTTGCGTGATTTGAGAAAAATATTCGCTGAGATAAATATAGAAAATTCTGCTTTTATTTATTTAAGCGAGATGATAGGGCTCAGGTGTGAATAAAATAAAAGTGAAATGTTTAGAATATTAAAATAGTTTAATAGTAACAACTTAAATGACTTTTCAACTTAGCTACTATGACGTTCTTACTTTCTTCGCAATCACGCTATTTTTGCCACGCGTTCGCATTTTCTCTGTTATATATTCTTCCAAACACTCCTGTTTCCTTTCTTTCTAATTCTAAATCTTTCTCACTCGATGCATTCGGTCGCGTTTACCCAAGATTACTCAGTCGCGACGTTTTTTCAAGTACTCGAGCATAAATGTTCTACGTTCACACAGCTATCGGTCGTTTCAAGCACTCTTCACATTTTCCTAAACTCGCATCCACTCGATCGCATTGCTACATAAATATAATGAAAGTTCACTATTATTAATAAAAAGAAGTTAAGTTGTTGAGTTTAGTTCGCTTAGTTGTAGCTTGTTGTTTATATTCATAGATTTTTTCATTTATTTATAGAGTTTACCCACTTCTGAAGTATTTTTATTCTACCTCCTACGATTACCTTGAACTTCCGCGTTTTTTTTTATAGAATCCACAGAAAACTGATTCGAGAACAGTTCGAAGACGATAGGGAGGTTAATTGTTTTATGGTTGGATAAACATTTTGTAATAATATTGATATTATAACTTGGATATTATTAATATTGGTATTGATTACTCGGACCCAGTGTTCCTCTTATCGCTGAAAGGGCTATACGTGCAAGCAGGGCAATTTATATACTTGAATTCACGTAGTTTAATTACTTCAATAGCACTCGCTGGTGTACAGAGTGACCTAGTAGCCATAAACTACTCGATTATTTCCGAAACTGTTGTAATTCAGAAGACAACTTACCCAACAAACATATCGATCCAGACGGCTTATCCTGTGATAAAGTCACGCTATACCTTATAATATATGTACAAGTTCTTAAATTCGCGATAAGTTAATAGCCAACGTAAGTGAGTGTATATATAATGGAAGTCAAAAGTGAATATACATATTACGCAAATGAAATTTATGCGATATTGGTACCTGCTGATGGTTGATAACCGTGTAGGGACGAGTGGCACTCATTAGTTGGTATCACCCCGTGAAAAATTAACGCGTAACGCACAGGAGATTTGTTGCGAATGAACTACCATGCAAAACAGCATGTGCATAGCAATTAAGCCATTTATATATTATTATACTCAAATATATCATAATAAACATAATAGTATTATTAGCATAAGTGAGCGTATTTATTACAATACCTATCTTATTGAAATATATCATATTCATTGCATATGATTATATCCTCTTTTTACCATTTTTTACCGTTTGCATATGATTATGTCCTCTATTTTTGTATAAGATGTATTCAATAATATGCTCGCTTTAAATTTATTTTACAAAAGTTCGTTTCACAGAAAATCTCGATTTAATTATCTAAAGTAGTAATACGATTTAGCTGTACTCATTGTTACTCGTAGATCATTCATTCGTTCATTTGCATCCCGATTGCAATCACGCATTGCACATGCACTCGTATTCACCTAAATGTAATTCAGTTATAAAATAAACCGTAAGGAATATAAATTGTTATAGAAACCTGTGGTCTAAAAATAGCTGATAAATGACGACTATTTTTCGCGCTACAATTATAGCGAGCTGTAAGGCGTACGGAGGGTTATTAATAATCGTTTGTGTTCGTCAACGCGAAACGGTACGCACGTGCGTGTTGCACGTGACGCTGTTAAGCAGAATAATCGCTGTCATCCCGGGCATTACGCGACACGTTACTTTCCTCTGAACTCGTTCATAATTAACGATGGATTTGCGTTGGTTCCGTGACAATCCCGAGGCTGGCTTCATATCTCTCGAACAATACCGTTTCGTCGTGGAACATGAGCCTATTGAGACTGACAAACAGCATTTGTGTCGACAAAATGTGACTAGATTTATTGGTTGTGCCTCCTCGTCGTCCGGTTACGATACGTATCGGTATCTACAATTCGGTTTATAGAAAAGCGAAAACAAGGTAACGTTATGAGAATTATTCGTTGAAGGACGATTACGAAATGCAAATTTTCACGATCCATAAAACAGTAGAACCCAACGGTACGGAATAAAATAGATGGTAACACTTTAAGAAAGCAAACAAAAGAACACTGTATGGAATAAATTGGAGAAACATAGATTAATAGTACGGAATAAAATAGATGAAAACACCATAAGAAACCAAAAAAAAACATAGTATGGAATAAATTGGAGCCAACACAGATTTAAGGCTGAAAAGTATGAGATAAAGCATCACACTGGAGTAATTTGAATAATTATTATAGCTGTTACATGTTAAAGTGTGATAATATTATAAACTGTTAAATGATTATAAAAACGAGGGAAAAGATTAGGAAATTTATAAACATCTGATTTAAAATGATAAATTTTGTAAATCATTAGATACAAAAATAGTGTGCAACGTCTTGTGTTTGCAATGTTTTTGAAATAAAAATTTTGCACAAGTTAGAACTTCGATATGTACCGTGTTTAATATTATAAATTAGTTAAAAACAGTTTTCCCACAGTTATTTGCGAAACGTTTCGACGTGTATCATATTAATGACGTATTAATAATAACGGCATTGTAATAATTAGACATTACCAGGGTTACGAAGTAATTACTACAGCGATGGTGGAGTTAGGTTCGGTCTGGTTTCCGTGTCGTAAGCTTCCTCGAAATTAAAGTAAATTGTTTAAACGAGGAGGAGCGCAGCCCGCGTTTTTATTCGGTTAATGTAATGAAATCATTCGCGTTGTCCTGATATAAAGTCTGCCTCGTAATTTCGCGAAAAAACAGGATGTTTTCATTTTACGCGGTCTTAAAGGCGCGTTTTCTCATCAAAAAGACATAATGCATAACCTTGCATTGTTACCAATTAATTTGCAAAACAGTTCCTAAAGAGGTTTGGTTTTTCAATTTTCCGTGAAACCATTAAACAATTAATTAAAATTTTATCAAATAATATCAATACAATGAACACTTACGACACAATTCAAGAATTTATGAAATTAACATTGATGAAAATCGTAGTTTGTATAATTCCCTATTAACAATGAGAATCGGTATACATAAAAGTTAAAAATTCGTAAATTACACACATGGTAAATTCAAGTATTTTATATCTCATTATTCTGTCATTTTCAAATGCAGAAATCTTCCTGCATAACTCATTTGATAATTTTCGTCCGGCAATCTCTTAGCTGATTCTAGTTCCTTTTTCCGTGGACGCTTTCACAGATGTAACTGCACGATACGCACTGGTGTGTGCATAATAATCGCGGGGCGAAATTAGTGCTGTAATTTCAAGGAAAGCGGGACGATATTTCTTCGTAGCACAGCGATTGCGAGGGCGGTTGCGTACGCATTCGCGAACGTGTAATTTTCGTGTAATTTTGCAAATTAGTATGACGCTCGATGGAAAAACCACCAATCGTTTTGTTATCGTTCGAACAGCTTCGCCTTCGTGAGAGATCTCGTCGGTGTGTGCGAGCGTATCTACGTACAGCGATAATTTGTGCGCTCTCACGTCTTCGCCGTTCGAACGCAAAACACATATTCGTAATCTGACGTTTCTAAATTATGAAACAACCGGCGAACGTAATGCATAATAATTAATATCGTTCATGGTTGTATATAAATTCTCCGCAAGGTAGAGGAGCACAAGTAAGCCGCCACCCACACTCGTGCGCGCGTATATCGTGGGTGGTATCTTCGAATAAAAATTCTCATCATAATTCCTGCGGAAATGGTACATGATGCCTTCATAAAGCACGAACACGTGGAAACGTTCCTTTTCCTTCTTCCTTCTGGATCCCGTTCTTCTCCTTCCTCTCCCCCCCCCCCTCAACGGGAGCCCTCCCGTGAGCCTTCTTTTCCCTTTTTCTTACTTTTCGCGCGGAAATATAAATTCCGCGTAATTTCCGCAGATTAGTGCCGCGTATCCGGTGCAAACTCGCAGCTAGTATAAGTTACGGGGAACGTGCCTCGCTTCGCCGGGCAATTAACATGATCTATCGCGTAAATGTAATAACTGGCATGTACCGGCTTCGTGTTTTAAGTGTTCCGTTCAGACAGCCCTGAAAATTACGAGTCTCGTTATCGAGATACCGCCGAATTTCCTCGTTCTCGTCCTCGCCCGCGCAACCTCTTTCTCTCTCCGTCTCTGATTTTATGCATATTAGCTTGCAGTGGACAGTCGCGGTGTTTTTGCGTAAACAAGGCTTAATCGATCGGATTTGCATTCGTTTTATTTCAACAAGATATTAACCTTTTCACTGGAAACATATGCAAGTATCTTCCGTGTCGCGGAATTCCTCATACTTTCATTTCCATGCGTTCTGATCTAATAAATCACCGTCGTAACATACCGACATTTTTCTCTGCGTATTTTTCGATGTAGGTATACAAAGAACGTGTTGAACCGTGCATTAAGCACCAAATTAAGGAACATCGACTCGAACCAACTTCTCTTACTAATCGAGCAAAGGGTGCTCTCCAAAAATCGACCGAATCAAGCAACTTATAAAAACGAAAAACGAGGGAAAACGAGGGAAGAATAAATATAGAAGAGATGTCGACCGAATGTTAGAGAGTTCGAGTAGCCCCCGCAACAGGCTGAATTAAGGGGATGGTGGCGAGGGTGGCTGCTCGGAACTCGAAGCGTGGCGGGCTGAGGGCAACAGAGAAATAGAGATAGAGAGAAAGGGAGAAGGGCAAGGTGGCAGGGGTCGCGGAGAAGTTTGCTGAAAAATGTGAGAGATTGTTCTGGCGGCCGAGCCGCAAACATTCCGCTTCCTCCGCCCAGTTTCGCCCCCTTTGCTTCTCACCCTCACGGAGAGCGTCGCGACGCCGTCCAGCGTCGATATACCGTGAAAAATTCCGGCTTCTTCGTCGCTTCGGGCAAATCGCGTGGCTGGTCGCGTTGGCGAAAATTTTCTTGCCACGTTTCGAAGTCGTGGGATGGAACCCTTTGGGGGGGGGAGGGTTGGAGCAGGGATGGATGCTCCACGGGCGTCGAGCTAACGCGTCGAACGATTTTCCGCTGAAGCTGCCGGTTGCACTGTGTCTGCTGAGCGATGTACTTTCGGTTCGCGATTTATTCGCCGTGAAACGCTTCGCGACGCTCGATCTGCGCTCGTGAATAATTACGCGGATGCCATCGACGGACACGTGTTACACCTCTGATTTTTCTAGTGCTTTCACGGACCACGCGCCACTGCTATCTTCTAGCGTTTTATGGATTGCTGTATTTTGCGCCAGTTTTTCGGTTTACCGGTTGTCGGACCGGTCCTTTGTATGGCGTACATTTCGTATTAGATTTGAGTTAACCAGTTAACTGCGTTCGACGTGTATACACGTCAATCGGAATCTTTATCTTGATGCGGTTAACGTGTATACACCGCGTGAAAAATAAAAAATTACCATTCGATATAAACGCTCAAAATTTCAGTAAAATGTAATACAAATATTATTTAGTGGTATGTTTCCTTTATATTACCAGTAAGCCTCAATTGATTTTAATTACACTCCCCGTGAGAAACTTTTAAAAATAAATTCCGCGGTTAACTGGTTAAATAGTGTTATCGATGAAGACGTCACTATTTAGTACTTTACGGATTGTTGTATTTAGGGGTTAGCTTTTTTAGTTTTATGACTCTTGCGTACGATTTGTGGATATAGGTGACGTTTAATAGATGTGGCTGAGTTAGGTAAATTGAGAGAAAATGGAATCTATTACATTCTGTGTTTCAAGTGTACCCATGTAGAAGCTTTATAATCACGGATTAGGTTTTCGAAGCTAACTTTCGGTAGAGAAAAGCTTCAGAATTTACACGAAGAAATCTTGCGAGCAATAACCAATTACCACCCCCCTCCCCCAAATCAGAGACCCGGTCATCGTGGCGAAATTGAAAATTCGAGGCACGATCCTCGCTATGGCTCGAGTGAATATCCTCGTAACTGGCGTGACGCCCTCGAAAAAGACCAACAGCAGAAAAAAAGCTAACGCGGAGAACAAAAAAAAAAAAAAGAGGAGCGGGGAACACGTATCCAGAATAAATCCAGTATTCATACTCGCGGGGCGATATCAGCGATGAAGAACGCGCGGAGAATTTCGTTAGGGCGATCCGGAGCCTTAGGAAGCGAGAGAAAACGAGGACGAGGTCGAAAGAAGCAGCGCAGACCAAGTCCCTCCTCCCCACGAACGGGGCAGGATGCATTTATTTTCTTTTTCTATTTTTTTGTTCCCCGAGACGTGCATTTTCGTGGAAAGCAAGATTAATGAATATTCAGGAGCACCGGAGTGAAGTCGGGCTGGTTCTACGAGAAAAATAGGGGAAGAGGCGAGAAACCGTGCGCGCGGGCGCGGGAAAGGGTTGAAAGGAGGAGGGCGATGCGTGTCCTGAGAACGGCAGCGAAAATATCCCGACGTTAACGCAATTATTTTAGCGGGAACTTCGCATTTTAATACTCATCCACTGCTACGGGACCACTCACTCCTTTGTAACCTTGGACCTTGAGCCATTTTCAGCCCAATAAAGTACGATTCGTGTTATCGTTCCTCTAATTGTTGACTCGGTTGGGCTCGTTTGAGGTTCCCCTTTTTCTTTCGTTCAGTTATGTACGGCCGATGGGAGTGTACAAATTGCGTAGAAATTGGAATAAACGCGATTTGGTATGGATGAAAGAGTAATGGGGTGGATTCTAAATAAGTGTATTCAAAAATTGAATCGATTGCGAATGAAATACAGTAATAATATGGGCAAACTTCACAATGATACCGAAAATTATTAATTACTAATCTTGTTACTGTTCAAATTGTTTCTTCTATAATATCTATTTTAGTTTAATTTGTACTCTTGCGTATGCAAGACCACTTGGATATTCCATTTTTTCGTGCAAGGTAACTTCTAATCAGAATTTATCAACTACCGTCAACTCGTCCTCGCGAAAATCTTCGTATCCCCATTTTCTAAAAGTAAATCCAGCTATAATGGGAATGGGGAGAGGAAAACCGGATAAGAACAACGCTCGCGTCCCCGAACTTCCCTAAATTGTCCACGAAAGGAACGAAGCACCGGTTGGGTTCCGCATTGTTCCACGAATTCTCGAGTTCCCGCTGCTAAGGGAGGAGAAGAATCGCCCTCGAACTTTCCCTGGCTAAACATCGGGGTCACGCCGTACTGTGGAGTGTCGCGCTTTAACGCTGAAGATTTCTCAAAAGGAGCGGCGCCGCCTTTCGGGTCGAGCGATTGCGTCTTAGGGGCAATCACGGGGGTGGCTGAGGGGGAGGGAGAAGAAAAGGTGGAAGGCGGAGGAGGATTCTCGCCTCGGCTGACAGCCGACATTCGACGTAGCATCGAAAAATAAATGGAAGAGCGATTTGCAGCGCCATTGTGAATCGAGACCTAGAAAAGGCTTCGCGGAGTCAGGCGAACGGCAAAATGGACAGAAAATTGTTTCGCGATTGTTTAATCTACCACTTGCTTGTGCCACTGCTTCCTTATTCTATCGGATATGTGTCGCTGCTAACGAGAGAACGTGGAAAGAAACGTTGAATCTTCGTTTCGAAGGTGGACACGGGATTTTTCTACGTGGTTCGTGACTTTTAGGTTCTTTGGAGTTTCTGTCACATTGGAGGGATGATTTGGTTAATTAGTTTTTGGCGGAATTTTCCTTGGTCTTCTGTTTGGTAGAAATACTAAAGCTTATTGTGTTTAACTCTTTCGCTACGGTAAAATTAGATAAAAGGCGATACAGGTTGTATGATAACTTGAATTTCAAGGTATACTTTCGTACAACCACGGTATAGTTATTTGATCAAGCATTTTACATTTTATACAACAATTTAAAAGATTTTAACCAAGAAGTAACTCAATGTGTTACCTAAGCAAGAAGCAATTTGTTCCTCTTAAATAGATAAAATTAGAATTTTTCTAGTACTTTGGTTCTTATTAATGAAACAGTAGAATAATTGTTCACTTTTCATATTAAATAAATTATCCCTGAGGATACTCAGTTGCAGAATGCTAATAGTTCAAAACGTGTTTTAACTTCCCAGAATAGAAGAATTTTAACGTATATTAATATTTTACTATTAAAGCATAGATATTTTAGCAGATACTAGCTACCTTCTTTACAGAATTAATAAAAATAACTTAAAATTAAAAAAAGGAACCTGCAGTTCATTAAGAAAGCTTATAGATACAGTTTAACGACGATCAATAGTCAAATTTCATGGAACCGGGAAAGAAGTTAATCAGAATGATTGCCAACTAGGGAAATGGAATTGGCCAGCAGTGCCAACCAGTGGGAACTTCGTCGGGGTGAAACTGTTAGTTCGGTTTTCGAAAGTGTACGCGTTTCCTTCGTGTCCCATATTTGTTTAATTAGTCAGGCAATGATGGCACGGGGAGTAGGGTATTGGACACTGCAGATAGATTGCCCGGCGGTAGGTCCCCGTGTGGAGTTACTAATTAAACTCTGTACGAACTGAACAGAACTTTGACTTTCGTCGTTGAGCACTGGTTTTAATGACGACAAGCTTCGCCCTGCAGAAATTCTCACGGAGAATCTATTCGCCACTTTGCCTTCGCCTCTGTGTCCGGTACCCCTTTGGTTCTCCAGCTTCTTGAATTTTCATTTCGGATGATCTCTTAACTCGTCAAAGGATCTCATCAACGAATCCTTGGCTACGATTCGTGTTATCGGGCTGTAATTTACGTTTGCGGTGATTATTCGACAATTGTACGATCTGGTTCTCTACTTTTCCTCGTAAAATGGGACAAAGAGACAAATGCTGTTAATGTTTGTATTGTACTTTTGAAAGAAGATTTAACAACCTGGTTCCCGTTTTCTCTTTCCTTTCTGTAAAGTGGCACTTAACACAAGTATGGTATTGTTGTTAGTATTTTTAATAGAGAAATTGTTCTTTGTGTTAATTTTTAATTTTATATGTGAAGGAGCTGTTGTTTAGAAGCGATACAATTAATTGAAATTACCCTTAGAAACCAACATTATTTTATAGTTTAACCAAGATGTGCAACCGTATCAGATCACTCAAAAGTACAACTATTTTCGTTAATATCAACCTTAAAATTTTGGCTACTAATTTCCGAAGAGCAAGGCATAAAACTTGGACAGGAAGAGAGCAGGATTAGGTTAGGGGTGGAAGATAGTGAGAAACGATGCTATAGATGACAAGGGTGGAAAAGGGTTTCACAGATTGCCACGTTAGAAGAACACACACCTCCATACTCAACCGGATAACATATAGTCTGAGATGTTTCAAGGTGTTGGTCGAGGATAGTTTCGAATTTTAAGCATTTCGGAATTTATCTGATAAACGAGCCGATCTCGAGAACCGAGTGGCTCTCGAGTCTGAAATAGCTAGGGAGTTTCGAGATTTTTATGTAACTCGTGTAATTAGTGTGAGAATCAAAGTGGTGTTCGTTAGTACGTATTTAGAAAGTATTTGCTGTTCTTTAAACGATGCTGATGATGAAAATCATGGGGCTGGTAATATTAAGTACAATTTTGATCTTCATTTGTGAGCAATTAGATCAAAGCTCTGCTTAATTAATAAAAATTTTTATAATAATAAACAATTGATCGATTCTACTTTATGTTCTCTATATTTATATAATTGTTGTATAAAATTAATATATTTTGACAAAGAAATTATTTTATAAATTTTGTGTATAATTTTGGCAGAATACTAAAAAGGAAACCGAGATAAGAATAATTGAATAAGATTTACAAGAAGTTCACAAGGTTGAAATAAATTCACGTTTATCTCAATGTCTGTATTCTTTTAGAATTAGGAAGATCAGAAATTGTTATGGAAGATTTCTTCTCTACGGCTTCCTCTGACTATTTTAAGTAAAAAATAAGTTATTCGAGTCTCGCTTAGATTTTAATCACACATTTGCCGCATTATTACGTATACGAATGAAGTTGTTCGGCTACATCTTCATCAGCAATGGAATGAAGGTTCAACGGGATAGGGTATTAAGTAAATGCACATGATTCACATCCTCGTCGATGGAATTCCAAGCCGCGCGACTGAAAACTGACATAAAAGAGCACGTACTCAATAAACGATGAACCTCTGACTTCCCCTTTATTCCCCCATTCCTTCACCGGTCCCCGAAGATCCTCCTCTCTGGGTAATTCTATTTTCCACCACTTCAAGAATTCCTAGTTCACACCTCTCTTCCCTTTCCTGTGCGCCTTTAAAAGCGCTTCCTCCAACGAACATCGATGGAACAAAGACCGAAAAGAGGAAGAGAACCAAACAGGATAAAACAAGTAAGTACTATTTCCTTAAAACATTCTCCGCCGGGCCGTTTTTGTGCGACCTTTTTTATCTACACCGCGTTCATGAAAAATGGCACACGTTAGTCGAATATGCAGGTTAAAATTGTTTACTTCATAAGCTGAAAAACTGTTTGTTACAGAAGCTAGTATTCGATGTAAAATTTTACAATGGACCGAAACAAGTAAGATAGAAGCGTAAAGGAATAGGAAATATAATATTGCAGAATAAAATGGAATTCATAAAGAGAACATGGAACATCGTAAAATAAATAAGACATTGTTCTAAAATATTTTTTTATTGTAATCGAATGCTAGATCGTATTACATTTTATTAAGTCAATTAAGTTTTGTCGATGCTCAGTTGGTGAAGTTGAAAATTTTTATACTAATTATATACGCTATACTTTTTGTGTTTTAATGTAATCATATTAAATATACGCTGTATATTTATTTACATATTTATTAATAAAAGTTTGTACACGTTGTTCGTATCAACATACTCATCAAAAAGGTTTCAATTTCAATTCCTCCAAAGAAGCGTAAAAATTTAGCGTTTGGGTCGAAAATGAAAGATTACAAAGACAGTGTCGCTAATTCTCTCGACATCGTTCAATTCCTCAGGAAATTTCCCTCCTACCCATCGCCGGCGTTCTCGTTTCCCCGAAAGGTTACATGCACGAGCCCGTAATAATATAGATGACTCCGATGCGATTAGGAACGCAAGCTTGCCGAGGATGGCCCTTCAGAGGTGCTTACCAGGCGTTCTCTGTCCCTGTTCCGCTTTTACTCGGCTCGCTTGCAATATTCGAGCCTGCCTACCCGTGAGTAGCGATGGGATCAAGTGAATTGCAAGCAGATTCGAATTTGACTTCGAAATTTCGGACGTCTCATGAATACTTCGAAGAAACAGCAACGACACTTTTAAGCACGCTTACTTACTCTTAAATGAGATAGGTTTCAACTATTTGTGTGTACTTCGAGTAACGTAAGTGATATCTACACGTAATTGAATCTTCAACAAGTACGTTCGAATCTTTTACGAGTATTTTGGATAACAGTTAAATGGATTAAGCACGAATAAAATGGCAGTATCGATTTTTTGAGATTCGAGTACTATTTTTACGGGATTCAGTTCTTTCAAACATCAAAGTACATACTTGTAAGTACACTTTTGAATTGTATATGTATTATCTAAATCAAACTGGCGCAAGGTAAGCTCCAGAGCTTACAGAGTTTCCTCCATTTCATCTTAATCATCCCCTGAAGAAACCGTTGGCTATGCTTACATCTTTGTCTCTTGTTTATTACTGGTTTTAGCAAAACATTAAGGTGGTGTGTGATGAGGAATGGGTCTAAGTAACGGTGGCGTAAGTGTTTTTCTAAACTATTCCTGCCTTCTAGAAATTATGACAGTGCGGGGACACTAAATAGCATGAAGAGCCCCTCACGAATAGTACTTAAATCCTATAAAGCGAAATTTTTGCGTTGAAATTAACTTGGATTCTTGAACACACGTTGGACTTGATCCCATCGCTAGTGGTAAGCGTCCTTTCAGCCTTGCCCCCGCTATCCCCTCGTAGTGCTGCTCTCGCATCAGCCTAAAGGACTCCCGAGCCGAGAGTATCTGCTACTTAACACGGGCACCGTGCATACATTTTTAATCGACTTGACGACGACGTGATGCCCGACGACATCTTCGCGTTCATCGATCCGTGCTGAGATTCGCGAAAAGGATTTCGAGAGGGATTACCGGTGCTTGTTCTTGTTTGATTGATATTCGACACTGGAATTGCTGACTTCAAACATGCGCCAAAGATGTACTATGTACACATAGTTATACTTAAACCGGTATGCGAGGAATACAGTAGCGAACAAAAGTTTATGACGACAGAACAATGCAGAACATAGTTTTATGGTATGCAAATATTGTTCGCATACTTATTTTTATCGTACATTATGGTGGTACACTATTTATTGATTAACGTAGAATACGAATTTTATTTATCGTGCTATTTCTCAGTAATTAATTAATTTATTTGCTTTGACCTTTGGTCTTAAAACTTTTATCCACTACTTTATATCATAGGTGCATAATTAAATAGCATTTTATCTTGATAAAAATTAACGCGTATTTCGCCAAAAGCAACTTTATATTCTCGGTAATTTAAAAAAAAAAAACAGATTTGAAATTCGTTAGTTTGAAGCCTCATGTAGCTCATTAGACTATGGATACTTTTGCGAATTCATACATTTGCAAACGAATAACGACCAATTTGTTCTTCTTTATCTACACCGATTGAAGTTGAACATGTTTAAACAAAAAAATCACTTTCCTGTTTATAGTTTGTTTCCCGTCCAAAACGCTTCCACGTCGTTGAAACCAAAACATGAGCTTTCATGTTTAAATACACCATGACGGAGCCAGGGTTAAAAGCATTTGGCAAGTGGTACAATCCTGAAACCCTCTCTTCCTCGTCTACGACTGACATTCGCCATCCCAGGCGACCTTTCTAGTATTACATCGTAACGTGGCTCGTGGAGAACGCAGCAGGATATAATGGCGTTCCTCGACTATTACTCCTGCCCCCCCCTCTGCGAGCTCCGTCGCGAATGAGATTCCATTTTTCGTGATTTTTCTCCAAGGACGCGGCGTTTTGTCTTCTGTCCATCGTTCGAGCTCTCTGTCTCGTTGCCTTTACTTTTTATTCTGCCGTTTGCCAGGCTCTTTGTGGATTGTTCTTCGTTCTTCTCGACGTCGTTTCGGGGTGGCTCGAGGTTTTTCGTCAGAGCGATTTATGCTCGATGGGAGACAATGTATCGAAGGATGTAACATGGGATGGATCGTTGATTCTGATGGTTGGTGCTTGTTTTTTTTTTTTAGCAATTCACAATATTTGTGCTGATTTTTTTGCTAGTTAAACAGTTTTGAAATGTACATGTACGTATTCTATGACAAGATCAGGACAAAATGAAAATAAGAGAATTTTTGCAGTTATTAAAAATGAAAAATTCTCTTAACACAGTGTTTCCCAATCTGTGAGTCGTGCCTCTTAAAGGAGTCGTAAAGTGTTTTGTGAAAGGTCGTCAAGGTTGTTTTTAATTGCGACTCTTAAATATGTTAAATATATTAAATTAAATTTACATTTTAATGTAAAAATCTTATTTTCAAAGTATTTTCGTTTTCTCGTTAAAAAATATTTTATACGAACGGGTAGGTCTGCTTATTTAACTATTGTAATAAAGGGCCTATCCTCGAAAGGGGTTAAGAAACACCGTTTCAAAGCATTATATTACACGTCCTGCGATGTAGCAGATTTGTATACATCAAACTTCAATTTTAAAAACTTCTTTTTCATTTACACTGCACAAACTCCCTTTGTCTGCAATTATTTTCCCTCAACTTACTGCCTTACCATTTCTTCACGGTCCACATGCATTAATATTCGTCTCATTAATAATACCGCAAATCATTTGCATTTAATAGCTTCCAACCTTCAAATCAAAGCTAAACCTAACTATAATACAACTATCGAATATCTTTATTTACATTTAATCTGCATTTAATAGTTTCTAACCTTACAAATCAAAACTAAACCTAACTACAATTATCAAATATCTTTATTTACATTTAATCTGAATTTAATAGTTTCTAACCTTACAAATCAAAACTAGACCTAACTACAACTATCGAATACCTTTATTTACATTTAATCTCAAATTCTGCGCTGCAAGTTTGACCCTCGATCGCAAGACACAGAGGATCGAAGGATAAAGAGTTTCGTGGAACGAAAAAACTTAATTATGGAGGTTCGATCCGTGGCAAAGGACGAGTCCACGGCAGTTATCATAATCTACGTTTGCCTCGTAACACGCCTACCTCGCGGAGGGTAACGCGTAAACGAGGGGCGTATCGTTACGCGTAAAATTTCTTTAATCCGGAGAAGTAACGCGCGAAGAGTCGGAGGATCCTTCGTTTCGTTAAGTTGGTCACAATTAGTAGTTAGTAAGCCCCCGGAGCGAGGTCGTACTCTCTGGCAGCAACGATTATTGCGGGTCTGGCAATGGTACTAACGACGCGAACGCAAACTTTACATTTATCGTTACTGCGCCCCGTCAACTCGCCTCGCTGGCTGTTCTACGCTTCCGCCGTCACGGCCACTACTTCCTTTTGTTCTTGACGTTCACGGCTCGTGTTTCTTTTTTTCCTAAGGATTTCTTCTTCCTCTCCGTTCTCACGCGAATTTTCTTTCTTCGTTTCATTTTATATTTTACGTTCCATCCACTGGAAGGTGATTAGAGAGTGAAGTTGGGCGAAACAGACACTCGAAACGGGTACAGTCGGGCGTACAAGTATTCAGAATAGCGTAGTAGCAGCGTTCGCGGGGTGAAAATTTCAGTTCTCGATTCAACGATACGCGAACGTGCAAGAATGATTTTTAACGTTGAGGTTTTAGGGAGGATTAAATGTCGAACAAAGGTTTGTTTTGCTTTCAGAATTTTAATACTCGTGTGAGAATATCTTCTCGTTCTATGCAAATACAGAATTATTTTCGTTAATTCGACGTTAAAAAAATAAGATTTGATCGTTAAGATACGTTCGATACGCTCACGTGTAGCTTTGAATAAATAAAAGCGTTCTTAGGAAAGTTAACGTGTTTTACAATTGATGCATTTTTTGGAACATTTCGTATTCAATCGTTTCATGAAAACTATTTTTTTTTTTACGTTAGTAATAACAGATAAATAGGAACAGCGATTCGTTATTGCAATTAAATATTACGTTTGCACAAACATGAGGGAAATAAATAGGAACATTTTTCGTTCAATGTACGGAATCAGGTAGAATGTATCTCTACAAATATTAATAACTTTTTCATAAATGTAAAACGTTACTATGTACGTTACTAATATTTACGTTTAAATCAAATGCGAAATTCAGTAAAATATAACGAAGGATACTAAATTTAGTAATAAATTTTTAAGCTGATTGAAAATTTTTATGAAATATTAAATTATTTTTCAGCAGGTTCACTCTCTTTTTCAAGAGTTATGGATCGTCATTATCATCACTACCAACCTTATCAGAAACTTTCGTCATCAATGAGAAAGGTAAACGCTAGCACTATTTTTTCGTATTATTAACTTTTTAATGTTCACTCTAAAATTAAAATTGATACGTGAAAAGTACATTTCAATTTATACTTCGGATTACTTCGAATAGAGTTTAATAATTAACAGTTTAAGATGCAGATAACTCAATAAGTTAACCCACGAGAAATCATTGTCGTGTATGCACAGTGATATGCATACGTATGAAAGGGTTAATCTTTAATTTCTATTTCAAATGCTTTCTATTTAAAAATAATGTCCCAATTAATAAATTAATCGAAGAAATCTCCTCCTAGAGAGTTGTGCCTGATAAAACCTACGGAGATCATTCCACCTGAATCACTTGACCCGGTTAGCAGGCTATTAAATTAACAAGAATATTACACCGACGAGGTTCTATTACTATGGTCGCAGGATTTCCAGTTCCCTTGAACGCATTCTTGATCCTCCTGAATTATTCCCCGACGTTCCTAGGTCTTCAGTTTAATAAAAGGAGGTCGTCAACCCTTTCACAGTGCAATAAAACGACGCGAAATGCAAAAGAAACGGCTTAAGGAAAAAAAAGAGAAATACAATAACTCTTTTATCGTCAGAATATTTTGCATTTCCGACGCCAGATGCGAGATACAGATACGTATAATTTCAACCGTTCGTTCATACGTAATAAACTTTACGATAATATAATTCGAGATATAAAGTTTATAGTACCGTAATCGATGGCTCCCCCGGGACTCTTTCTCCCGTTTACAATGTGAAAGGATTAAAACGTGGAAGCGGCTACGAGGAATTTCGAAGGAGAAGCGAAAGAAATCGGGGAACGTGTCAGTTTTTTTGCGGCTTTATCAGCCGGCTGGCCGGAGGTGGCAATTTATTGAAGCCCGCGTTGTCGAAGACCGGAAGTAGGTCCCTGACTCTTTGTCCGGAGCCGATGGCTGCGAGCTCGAGCCATCTGAAATGATGGCGGGCTCCATTGAAAAATGAACCTTCTTCTCTTCGATTTTTATTACTCTGCTGATTGCACAAGTTCTAATTTTCCCGACAGCAGCCTCGAACTCGGGATTAGGGGTTATTTAACGTTATATTAATCGTGATGCTTGTCGCTGAAAGGTAATGCTTTAAGTTTGAAGCGATTAGAGAAGGAACGTAGGCATAGCTTTTTGTAAACGAAAATCGTGCATAAGCAAATCAAAGGTGAAAAACTGATATTTGATCGATTGGAACCGAAGAGTATTCGCGTTATTTATCGGTAGATTTATTAATAATCAGTGTATTAAAATTAAGCATGCGATTCATCGGTAATTTTAACACTTAGCCAATCGAACGGAGAGATCTCCCATTGTTTCCTTAACAAAGCAATTCCATTGATTCTATTTACTTTTGTTATTAGTTAGCCTTGAACAGGTGTTGTTCACGGTTCATCAAATGCATTTTCTGCTTTTCCAAAGTACAATTTTCAATCAATTCAACGCTGGTCCAAGACTAACTAATAACAAAGGTGAATAGAATCAATGGCAGCGTTTTGTCGAGGAGAAAATGGGAGATCACCCGATTCGGTTGGCTAGGTGTTAATATTATTGGTCGAATCAACCAAATAAATCTTTTTATCATTTACTTCATGAATTAGAAATTGAACGATTTTTAAACCGACAACTACGATCTCTCATTTCTTAAAAGCGAATTTTACATCATCATAAATTCTTTGAATCCTGTAATCGTTTTAATGAAATTACATTCGCCAGAAAATATGTATGTAAGTAGGTGTCCAGATGCTTTTCCGCGATGCCGTACATACATACGTACAGTACACGAACGTTCTCCCTGTTAGCAGAAATCTAATTGCGCCTCATTAATTCGCGGAACGTGACAGTGAAGGGAAAACACGAAATCACGCTTGTCCACTCGTTGCTCCACGGAATATCGTCCTGCATTATCCCCGCATAAACGCGATGAAAGGTGAATTTCTACGCGAACCGAGCTTCGGGCTCGGATTTATCCGTGTTTTGTCGCTTTTCAAGCGGAAACGAGCGCAGACCTCGAATGCCGCGATATT
Organism: Tetrapedia diversipes; assembly: GCA_033822845.1. NCBI lineage: Eukaryota > Metazoa > Arthropoda > Insecta > Hymenoptera > Apidae > Tetrapedia > Tetrapedia diversipes. The sequence goes on along the minus strand of JAOPTO010001467.1, from coordinate 453,426 downwards.
TTCGGCGTTTCCAATCTACAAGCAGCGGACAAAAGTTTAAGACGACAAGGCGATGTAAAACATAATTTTATGGTTCGCGAGTATTGTTTATTCATTCATTTTTATTGTCATTATGGTAGAACGCTGTTTATTGATTAGCATAAAATACAAATTTTATTTATAATGTTATTTTTTATTAATTAATTAATTTACAGTAGCAAACAAAAGTTTGAGACGGCAGGACAACGTAAAACATAATTTTATGGTTCGCGAGTATTGTTTATCATTCATTTTTATTGTCATTATGGTAGAACGCTGTTTATTGATTAGCATAAAATACAAATTTTATTTATACTGTTATTTTTTATTAATTAATTATTTTAGAGTAGTAAACAAAAGTTTAAGACGTCAGGACAATGTAAAACATAATTTTATGGTTCGCAAACATGTTTATCTATTCATTTTTATTGTCATTATGGTAGAACACTATTTATTGATTAGCATATGGAATATAAATTTTATTTATACTGTTATTTCCTATCAATTAATTTATTTATTCTCTTTGACCCTTTGGTCCGAAACTTTTGTCCGCTACTGTATGCCTCACAATCGAACTCGCTATAGCGAGGCCCCGCTTTTACGATCCGTAAACGAGACGCGTGTTCCGTTAGGCGATACGGTCGCCTATTTTCCGTCCGGCTAACAATCTGGCGGCCGACGAACAAGCTCAAAATCGCGAACAACGTCGCCTGGAAGTATTGTCGTCTTCGGTGAAACGGCGCCAACTTTATAATTGACGTATTCGCGGATTAACAGCCGCCGTTTTTCCATTCACGAAGCTGAGTTCGATTGGCGAGTGGATTTTAAAGCGGATTACGTTGCACGGTGGAGAAGTTGATTGGTTGACGATGTGTGGTAAGTTAAGCTCCATGAAATTTTAAGGAATTTTATTTATGGCACCTGGTCCCTCGTAAAATGCGTTCGATTGCACAGTTTTACACGTGTCATCGGTAAGGAATAATTCTATAATTATAGAGGGAATAATTATTAATTGTACTTTGGAAACCATTTAAAACAAAGAGACACTTGAGTGTCATTTTGTTACCTCGAACGTTACTACTTTTAGAATATTATAAAACTCAGTCACGATCATAAAATTGTCTAATCGCTAACTGAGCGAATCGCAAACATCTTGAAAGAGAGAAATTTGTATACGTGTCACTTGCATGCATACATCGTAGCGTGCAATGGATTGAACCTGCATTTAAAACCACTAACACAGAAAAAGAGCTGATCAAGCAAGAACAGAAGCAACGGCGGGGTGGAAGCCAGCAACCTCGATAAATTGAAATTGATTTCGAGGGGTTAACGTAGAGAGAAAGAGAGAAAGTATCGTGAGCATATGCAAGGGCACACATTCATTTCCCACCTGTTGTTTTTGTATTTGGCCAGGGGTTGAGCAGCCGGATGGGGCGTTTCAGTGGGGAAATATGTGGCCCCATAAAAATCCAGACCACGGCTGAGCAACGCCGAGGTCTCCTCCACGTTGGCCAGAGTGACCCTTATAACGGGTGGCCCGGTGTAAATCGTCGCTGGTTCGTTTTGGTTGTGAGCGTCGCTTTTCAGCTTGTCGTTGATCGCTTTCACTAATTCACAAAGCAGACACCGGATCCGCGGTTAGGGAAATGAGCGGTGAAAGAGGGGGAATTAATTCGATCGGGAATGAGCCGGCCGAGCGAGTGGAATTAATAAAATTACAGCAGAACCTCGATTAACTGAACTGATAAATAATTAACGTGGAAAATGATCTTAGAACAAGAATCACCGATTTTTATGAAATTTATATATACGATAGTTCTCAAATTTATCAAATTTATGTTAATCACAGATTTTTATGGAATTTTAATGTTCGATAGTTCTCAAATTTATTAAATTTATGTTAATCGATGTTTTACTTCAGTCACTATAAGTTACAATTTCGCATGATCATAGAACCTTCAGATGTTACTTAACCTCGTTTCCTTTCTCTATCTCTTTGACTAGTTTGATCCATTTCTTGACGAACAAATACTTATATTGTAATTACAGGACAAAACTACTACTAGCTAATCATTCATATCACACATACAAAATTATACTATTGAATTGCATTATTTCTTTAAGATTTTACCAAAAGTCTAACATAACAAACACTCTATTCTAAATTTACCTACGTGTTTCCAGTGACATTCGAATGCGAATATAAAGCATCGAAACACATTTCGCTAGTATTAAACAAGTTTTCACAGTCTTTTGCCTCAGGTTTTCAGCATCGTATATGGAATACTCACGAATAGTGCCCGTGTTAAGTGGCAGCCGCGTAACTTCGACTATGGACCGGTACTTGTAGAGAGCGTGTCTAATATCCTCTTCGGGCAATTCTTCAGGTACGTCCAGAACGTAGACGGTGAATGTCTTTGCCGGTCTGCAGGGTATGGCGACCTGCGTTCATGAATGCGAAACGTCGTATTTAGAGGCGTTCTGAAGAGGGAGGGTCCTTTGTGTGCCGGGAGATAAGTACCTTCTTGTAGAACCGTGCCCCGGTGACTTTGTGGAAGCCCTTTTTGTAGACCGCCTGAAAATCGTCGATGTTGCTGAACTTGAAGAGTATACCGGTGGCCGTCTTCGTCAGGGAGAACGCGCCACTGTAATGCAAAGCGACAAACCACACCTTTATCTCTTCCACCCCCTTCTCTTTTTGCCCTTTTCCCTCTGTACTCCCTTGCCTTGTGTATTTTCCCTTTCACACCCTGCGCATTATCTGATTTGTTGAATTTTTCAGTTAGGTAGGGAGACCTTCGTTTGAAAGCTTCAGCGCACGTTTTAGTCTTACTGGTAACTGCGATAGGGGTTATCCATGTTTCATCTTTTTTTTAAATGCTACTTTCATAGAAATTGTGTCGATAGAATTTTTACTTGGCTGTACAAGTGTTACTTTGATCTTTAAGGATTAATTGTAGCGCGAAACAGTTTAACGAACGGGTTAAATTTAATAGATCGGTTAGTTGGTCATTCATTAAAACGGGAACGTTGAAGGCAACGAGAATTTCAATTAAATCGTCGTCATAGTGGCTTGTCTCCGTTTATAATTAATGAGGGACTCTCTCTTCAGCCTTGTATCTGTTGTGATTTCAGCATCCTGAACTATTAGGGACGTTTAAGCGGGCACAATATATCATTTCACTGGCAACGTATAGAAAAAGCGTTTAAGTGAAATGGAAATTGGACGTTTGATGTAGCTGCAACTTTATTTATTAACACCCAGTGAACGAGATTAAATCTTATTCCAGAAAATTGCAACGAATACGATATTCTCGATAGATTTATGAGATGAACGTTGCAAAAATGCGTCTCATCGAAATCTCTATAAAAAAAATTGGAGGAAAAACATAACAGAATTGCTGAATATCTTTTCTCTTTTCAAAATCAACCCTTGATCGAGGATAAATAAATTCTCCGTCAGAAGTATCCAAACTTAAAAAGCAAAGCTGCAAATAACAGGGATTTGAAATAGGATGCAATCAATCGTAACAAGTATGAAAGACACAGAAGTTACTTAAAATTCCTTTTAAACAAAAATACGAATTTCGTTCCTCAGTTAAAAATAAATTCTAACGTAATATTAATTCTCATCGTGCATTTGTTTGAGATACAGAATAAACAAAATAAATCTGCTGTCTAAGTATTTTTACGTTCACCAAATACCTACTTCAAACGTCTATTTTACAAAAACAAATCGCTATTAGCACCGATTATTTACACCCCGGAAGGGTTGTAAATACCTCCCTCACCGAAAGTTCATTTTCTCGCAAATGGTGGCTGCCTTCTCGATGCTTAGCTCGTGGCTTGGCGTCAACAGGAAGGCGCCCTTGGTCAGGAAATCGGTCTCGCTGATCTCCGAGTCGGTGTCCTGGTCCTGCCACTCACCGGAAGCCCTCCGGCTGTCCTGGTTCAGCCGCAACAGGGAGCTACTTTTCGACGTGGACATGTCGTTTCCGCACGTGACACTACCGTCCTGACCCTTCTGAGACATCTTTTATAGGTCGTCGAGGTGGGATCGGCTGCTGGTTGCTCGAGATCGGACCTAGCCCGTTACGCGAGATCGACTTCCGCGCTAGACACACGCTCTCGACGCACTGTCGGACAGTTACGCATCGATACTCTCCTTTTATACGGACCAGAAGCTCTGTGTTCATTAATCGTCGACTAAACCTCTGCCCACGACCTTTCTGGTCTTGGTCTCGATCTTAGGATCGATTGAAAAACGGTTTGCCACACGATCGAGCGATTCTTTTTTCTGGGACGAGAATCGAACGAAGAGAATTTGACATCAGAACTTGCCAGAGTAGTCAAAATGACCAATTGGTAATTATTCGTAGCAATCTTATAAATTCACTGCGGTACAGCTTCCAAAATTTACTATGATTTTCTGCAGAAGGTACGAGTAAAGATTTGTTTTCTATGTATTCGGTATTTTTTCATTTAATATTCAATTCGATTTCTACCTTGTAAGTAAGTACACTTTAATCGTTGGTAGTTCTAGTTAATGGTTCGCGAGACGGGAAGAGGGGCGGCGCTTATTTGGCGCGGAGAATAATTCTAAAAATTGGTTTCCAGTTGTATAGTTGTGATTTTGGGGATAAGGGAAAAGTTTGTTCGCGTTGGCGAATCGGTTCTAGCTATGAAGAAGTAATTAGTAATTATAAAGTATATTTAAAAATAGCAATATGTTTCTTTTTGTGACACTATGCACTGTTTTTAATGGTGTATTCTTAGAGATTCTAAACAGTTTATCTATTCATTTTTATTGTCATTATGGTAGAACACTACTTATTGATTAGCATTTAGAGATTCTGAAGGCTTTGAAGGAAGGATACGAATTTGAAAGAATGTGAATGTAAGTTCAGTTCTTTTCCACTGAAACGTGTACGATAATTAGTAATTAAATTCTTATAAAGAAATGTAGCATGTATGGTGGTAAATCGATAGAAACAGTTGATGCAAGAAAAAGTTATGGTTAACCAAGTTAAAGAGATATTAGCTTGGCTCAAGGTTAATTGGTACTGACAATGAGTCGCTTCACACACGTGGGCAGCATCATTTCATTATTATTAATTACGGTAGACGTAATCGAGCGAAAAGCAAATTAAATAATCCTGCGATGCGAATTAAAATCGTATTTAATATTTGTTTACTCCATTATGCAGTGTTTGTTACTGCAAATGGATGTTATTTTGTTTGCAAAGTGTTTTTAATGTTCACGGTGCACAGCGTGACAGATCATTTAACATCTATTATGAAATATACACATACATCCAAGCGGTTTAAATCCATTTTCATATGCATCATTAACTTAACGCTGATGCATTACTTCCACCTACTTTTCATATCATTTTTCTAAAGAGTATCTAATCTGCGATGTATACGTTATGTCGTAGTTTGCATGGGAACTGGGAAATTATTAAAAGTTGCCGAAAGGATTGTAACATTCTTTGCTTTCAAAAATCAGAATTCAAGTATCTTTTACGTGTGAACAAGAAAAATATGAATTTTTGGCTATCTAAAAAATACTACAATTCATTTAAAAGTTATTGCTAGATGTCTCAAAGTGTTGGTTTTTATTCTTATTCATGAACAGTGCTAAGAACAGAAGGAAGTGATCGAAAGTTAAGGTAGCTTCAGTCTCTGGTAGAACCAGATGTGTTTTGAACCGCGATAATTGAACTTTCGAAACTATCGATACAGAATGTTATAACTGTACTCGAACTTTTCTGAACTTCCGAATTCTGAACTTATCAAACTCTCGAACTTGCTCATAACGAACTTTAGGAAAACTTGGAGTGCTTGCAACTAACGCGAGGATCACCTGAATGCGCAAAGACGGATCAACAGGAATGGTTCGTTACACTCTCTTCAAAATTCAGTAACTAGCCTTATATCGATATACCAAATCCTCCAGCCTTAACTACGGAACGTCTGCTAAGCATTTCGAAGGAACAAAATGATACTTCCTCTCAATTTATCGTTTTCAATGTCTTATCGCTCATATCTTGGTCATTCATGACAATTTCCATTGGCAGGTGATAATTTTGCATAAATGGTAATAGCGAAAGGATAAGCAATATTCTTATAATTTATTCAGTATATTGCAATATTGCCAGAAAATTATTATTACTCTTGGACATATAATTTATAATTATCCTGGCACGGATAATTTATATCTCCCATATTGTTAAATATTTAAAAAATTCTTTATATTAAATTAATTACTGGTAATAAATTCGAATGGATATTTTAAACACTTTAATTTCAAGTATATGTACATTCAAAATATGAAGCTTCTGTAAAATATTCTAGGTTTTCGTAAGTGTTCGTAAAGTACGCCAAATTTAACCTAAAAGGTTTGGTATCGCAAGAGTTGAAACGTTTGATTGTAAAGGATCTTCTTAAAAGAATATAAAAATCTTAAATAGCATTCAACGGCACTGTAATTCATTTTTCCTAAAATTAATGGGCTATCAAAATGTTTCTCTATTCTGTTTCAAAAAAAAGTTTCATTAACAAAATCAACTGATGTCGAACGATTCTCAGAAACAATTCTCACGTCAAATCATCAATATTCAACCCTTTCCTTCGTCGCATCTCGCGAACAACTAATTGCGAGCGTCCAGCTCCTCGAAGATCCTCCGGTTCTCGACTTTCCGCTCGAGCCAGCGTCAAGTGACGCTTAAAATTCTCTGATTTAAACAAATCGTCGCCCGATGATGCTGGGAATGGCAGCCGGGGCTGAAATTTCGCTTCAAGACGAGCGACAATAAGACAGAGAAGCCGAAAGCGCCAATTAACGCGGCTTCATCGAACTCCACGGGAACAACGATGGTGGGTTGGTACACAAAGACACAAACAGACGTGTACACAGAGCGAGAACGTGAATTACGCGTGAAAGGTGTGAGAAAGAGAGGGGTGTTGGGGGGGGGGATGCAGAGAGAGGGACGCGTTTCGTGGGATCAGAAGCTTCATTTGAATTGAAATCAAGAACGCTCGCCCCGGCTTCTGCGAGGATGTTCCGGTGGCGGGCTGCGACAAAGCGTCGAGATGCATCGATTTGCACTAATTATCGAAGCGGTAATTGCCGTGAACGAGATCCCGCGCCATCGAAGAGCCATTGCTGCCGGTGATCGAGCCGATCAATCGTTAATCAGACGCTAATGAAATGGAATAAACGTGCGTGGATGGAAGCACTCGGCTGCATTGTTCTGTCGCACGGCACTTCGACTGAAGAACGAAGAGTTCTTATCCGGGATTTCTATGAGTTCCGTAACGTTGAAGTGACTCCTCGAAGAATGAACTCATTTAAGGTATAGTTTGTACCTACTTGGCCGTTCGTTTTCGTTCATGAAGAGTTCTTGCGGATTTCTATGAGTCCTATAATGTCGAGATGACTTTTGGAGAAGCGAATTGATTTAGAGTAGTTTGCAACTTCGCCCTTTGTTTTCGTTTGCGAAAAGTTCTTATCGGTTTCTGTTAGTCTTATAATGTCTGTAGGTGCATGCTCACGATAGTTATAATAATTTATAAGTCACGATAATGAAAAGATATTTATTTTTTACAGCAGACATCGATGCCAATCTTTTGATATTACGATAACATTGTTCAGGGAGGATATTTGTAAAAGTATCTAAATACTGAGAATGCATTAACATATATTATATTAATATATTGTATTTCCTAAATAGATCATATGTTATACTGTTTTTCGTATGATTCTTAAAAATGGATATTTCAATTTTTAAAGAAAGGAGAAACTGCATACGATATGCAAAAATGGATAAAGTATCTACGATAAAACAAACGTTAATACGTTTAGAGGAGAAAACCAACTTTTAGTTACCGTTGTACAAATATAAATTAAACAACGATTAAAATATAAATTTGCGGAAGCATTCGTGATACAATTATTAATTAGAGACGGTTTGATGCACGAGATCATCGAGCAACACCGACGGTAATGGAATTCATTAAGCGCCGGGAATATTCTTATTGCGTTCAGGCTAATAATGATTTATGGTAACACTCTGTATTCGCAACGGCCATCTGTTACCGGTGCGTTTTCGCGGTGCGGGACGCAAGATGTGCAATACACTTTGAGCGCAGAAACTAAATTGCCGCTGCATTACGCCACCGCGTTCCAATTTAATGACTGCGTCTCTAGCGGTATGAAACAACGAAAACAGCCGGAACGCGTTGCCCGAAATCCATAACGAGTCTTTATACGTATGTACATTCTCCGTTGAATTATTTAACGACGAGAACAATACCGATCGCGCCGTCGATCATTATTCGGAGAGCATATTGTCCTGGAAATGGGCTTCTGTACTTTCTGATTTGGTAATTAAGTTGCACACGGATAGGAGAAACGATCGTAAGGTTTAGAACAAAATTGAAGGATTCTATTGCGAACGCTTTAATTTATTCATTGCCAGAATGTTCAATAAAATTGTGATATTATGTAGAGATTTAATGTTGAACTATTAATAAACTGAACACGGATAGGAGAGACGATCGTGAGACTTTGAACGAAATTGAACGATTTTTTTGCAAACGCTTTAATTTATTCATTGCTAGAATGTTCAATAAAATTGTGACATTATGTAGGGATTTAATGTTGAACTATTAATAAACTGAACACGGATAGGAGAGACGATCGTGAGACTTTGAACGAAATTGAACGATTTTTTTGCAAACGCTTTAATTTATTCATTGCTAGAATGTTCAATAAAATTGTGACATTATGTAGGGATTTAATGTTGAACTATTAATAAACTGAACACGGATAGGAGAGACGATCGTGAGACTTTGAACGAAATTGAACGATTTTTTTGCAAACGCTTTAATTTATTCATTGCTAGAATGTTCAATAAAATTGTGACATTATGTAGGGATTTAATGTTGAACTATTAATAAACTGAACACGGATAGGAGAGACGATCGTGAGACTTTGAACGAAATTGAACGATTCTATTGCGAACGCTTTAATTTATTCATTCTTACAATGTTCAATAAAATTATGATATTTTGGAGGGATTAAGGTTTAATATTTAACTGTTCATAATCTATATTTGTTGCTGTTATAGATTACATTGATTAGTCTTAAAGAACATTTTGCAAAACTCTCGCTGTTATTCTCAATCAGTTCTCAAGTAGCTCCCAATAAAATTGATTCTCAACAATCTCAATTGCTCTTAATTCGCACCTCTGTCGCTTTGCATTACCTACTAAATACATTTCGTTCACGAGTTTATCGCTTAAACCAAACACTCTTGGTTCTCACAACCATCTCACTGCTCAAAATCCTCTTCGTCTCCTCCACAAAATATACCTTAACGATATTCAGGATTCGAAAACTTACATTTATTTATTTATTTTCGGGAAAAAACCCTTTAGAGTACACAGAAGAAAATACAGTTTAATCGTAAGAGTTGAAACAACGCAACAATTAAGATTTAAAGCTAGCATAAGTGGAAAAGAAGTCAATGGACTTACAATAAATATTTATATTCTTCAGAATAATGTTAAGACAATTATTAGTACCATATAGCGTACCGTACTGACAATTATTAGTACTATATAAATTCCTCTAACATAAGAGTACGACGACGAACAACTGTGAGAGATGTACATTTACACAATTATCATACATATCTATGCACTATGTACACCTCACCCCATCCATCTTAATATTAAATTATCCCCCATTTTGCTATTCCAGCCAATCAATTTTCGTCCAGAACGAAGCAACATTGCCCGCCCCCTAATTTTCTCGCGGCGAACGCTTGATACAATCTTTTTTTCCTCCACGATAAGAGCGAACGCGCCTCGCATCTGTTCTCCAATCACGAACAGGGTCGAGGCGGACGCCGGTCGATTTGGTAATCTCGAATCAATTATTATCGATTCGGGGCGCTAGCAAATTCCCAATCAGCGCCGGCAAAGGGCGCGCGGGATTACCGGGGCAAACGACCGTAACGCGGTCGGCATAATCCAACTAAAAACGGATATGTATCGGCATCAGGTGGGAATTGTCGCAAAGCTGGCGTCAATTGCTCGTTGCTTGAGCGACGATCGTTTACGGCAAGGCAGAAACACGACTGCGCGGTTGGCCAGATGCAGCTTGATCATCGTAGGTGTAATACCACCCGATCTATTCGATTGTTTCCTGTATATGTTAGATTATTGGATGGAAAAGTGACGAGCCACAGCATATTTTATCAACCCAGTTACAGCTGACGTTCTTTCGGAAGGATTTCTGCAAACTCGCGAAAATTGTTTTTAACCATAGATAACTAAATTTAAATTAGCACTAGAACTACCAGACCAGTCAAAAGGATCAATTAATGATTATTCATAGCAACCTTATAAATTCACTGTGGTGAAGCTTCCAAAATTTACTATGATTTTCTGTAGAAGGTGTGAATAAAAATTTGTTCTCTATGCATTTGGCGCATTTTCATGTAATTTTCAATTTCATCTCTTACATGCAAATAAGCACACTTTAATTGTCGGTAGTTCTAGTGTTAGTGTTACTCTGTAGCTAATCATTCGACTGATAGACTACGAATTAAAAATATGTATATGTTTATATTTCCCTTATTTATCTCAAACAAATTAGCGTAACTTAAGAGAAGTATTAAAATATTTTAAATACAAGATAGGAAAGTGGTAAAAAATTAGCGTTTGCAATTTTGGCAGATGTTAAGAGATTTTGGTAGATCTCGAATTTGTAAAACTGGCAGGGGTAGATGGTCGAAGATTAGACGAATGTTTATTTATCTGGAGTTAATAATGCTGAATGTGTATAAAGCTGACGATGACTTTCAGATGGATGGGCTGTTTCTCAAAACCAAATTAACTTAAAAATAAAAAACCTTGTCGCACGTGTTATTTTAGTCACATATAAGCATTTTATTAAAGTATTAAGCTAAAATTGAACGAAAAATAATTCAGCCTAATCTGCGTTAATAAGATAGGTTTCGCGTGTTTCTGTGGATAAAGTTTGAAAGAAGTTGTATTAGAGTCCTTGCTTTGTCACATAGGAATCGATAATTTGTGACGTACAAAACGAAATTCGTTAGTTTCGTTTCATACGTAACGCGATTAAAGATAATGTAACAGGTTTATCATGTATGCTTGATGAACGATAAATAATGGTTTTGTTTATTCGATAGTGCTTTCATGCTGCAATCAGCTTTTGTAAACTTTATCCCATTCGTTCTATTCATACAGCTCGTCTGCAAGAAATTCCTGTTTATTTGGAAGTTCGAATAATTCATTCCAAGTAAAGTAATTTACATATGTAGAAAATATGAAAGATATAATTCGGAATATTAATCCATATCAAAATAATTAATTAAAACATCTATTCAAGGTTATTAAAATTTATGCGTTAAAAGCAACGTAATAAACATTTTGATCTAATTTTCCCCGATTTTGGGAACGAAACTAAGAATCATACGCTTTTTTAAAAGAAAAAAAAAACATTAATACACTTAACCCACGTTTATTCCGGCTCAAATATATCCCCCTGTCGGAAATGATCGTAATTTTCACGGACAATTCACACAGCTGCCCCAATTAAATTAGCGACTTTCTATTACATCAAATGATCGATACACCGCTCGTGTTTCGTTCGGTTCACTTGCGGGAAATATGTTTTTCAGCGTGTTTGAAACGTGATTCGGAGGCAATTTAGGAAACGAATCGATGACACAGCCAGCCGCACGATAAAATTATCCTTTATCCGACCACTCGTTTAGTTTTCCACTCTCCCTACCTCTCTGCCTCCTCTTCTCTCTATCTATTTATCTCTCTTTCTGTTTTCCTCCGCTCGTGCTTAATGACTGTCAATTTTCGAGCAATTTCACGAGCGGATTCGGGAACGCATCAGGACGCAATTACAATCCGTTTTTGCGCCGGGTCGAATCGGCGAACCGCGGCTGACGATACGTCGCAAGAAGTCTCTAGGAGGCCTCCTCGTCGATAATATGTCGTTGTATCATCGATAATGCGGCCACGACGCAGACTGTGGTCGGTCGAGGCCGCGTTGGCGGCCAATCAACAACTTACTTTTTCCAGCAAAGACTCGAGCGCAAGGGCGTGGGCGCTTAATTGGATGATTGGGCTCGGCGATATATCGTCGATAAATTGGCGTAAACAGGGAACGAACGTAAAAAAAGGAGGGGGGGGGGCAGAGATGGAGGTTCGTTCGATTCTTTTTTTGGTGTCGAAGTTCATTGTTGCGAGCGAACGATGGCTTTCTGTATATGGTACACTAGCAATAAGGGTCACAGCGATGTAAGTTGGTCGATTGGTGTTTCTCCTCGTGAAACGATTTTTAAGCTGCGAAGAAATGTTTGCTGTAGCTTGATAAAGAGCGAAACTAGCATTTGGAAACGTGATTAACTGAAGTTTCTAAAAGTTGAAATGCTAAGGCAGAACAATGCTTTGGGTCTTTATGATGCGTCGAATGAAAAAAGAAGAACTTTTATTAGTTTCATTGAAATTAAATTTACTGCACAGACCATCATATCTGCAGAACGAAGCATGGAAAATCTTCGTTCCATCCATTTATCGTGGGGAAGCCATTTAAGAGAGTATCTTCTTACTTTATTCAAAATACTTGAATTACAAAACTTTTCCAGTTGCTTAATGTATCGCAAAATATTTATCATACTCGTTGCGTTTTCTATAATTTCGAATCATTGACCAAATATTTGTTGAACACTGTATCTCCTTTTTCCTTACTTATTACGCAACGCTGTTCGGCTATTTAAATTTTCCATCAGTCTATGTTCCAATAATCAAATTTCCAGTTAATTGATGTCCAGGTAATCGATCGTTCCGTTGATCGATGCTCTGATAATCGAGGTTCTACGGTATAATGTTCGTTCGCAGTACACAGTGGAAACTCGTTTACGTTACAGCGTCGATTTTGTTTGTGCCTGTTACGCGTGCACGGTATTCGCTATTCAAACTCGATTCGAAAAGCATTAGAATGCGCATACATTTCGCGCGTCGCCGTCCCAAAAATGATCACCGGTTAAAAAGGTCGAAGTTCAATAGGGTGACAGCAAAATATATATCGACTGATTTCCGCTTTCGGAATAATTGAAATCCGAGCGACAATTTTTACGGAAATTCGACAACAATCTGGTGCAAGCGAAACCTGAAATTTAGTCTAGTGTATCCATGAATAATATTTATCCGTGTTTGATGAAAACTGATACAATAGTATACCCATAACTTTATCGCTATCCGTGTTCTATTTTCGAACAATTTTTTCCTGTTGAAATTTAAAAATAAAACAGAAAATCTGGAAAAGATATTAGAAACGTTTAAATATCACATAAAATATCACAATAAATATAGTGCTTTGTTGATGTATCTATTCAAAACGGAAACGCTATAAGTATCAAACTTCAAATTAAATTAAAGCAAATAATAGGGAAGAAATGATTAAACTGGTTCTAATTATTCGATAACCGAATGAATTTAACTTAGAATAACTAGAAGAATCTTTAGGATACAGATAATAGACTCTTTGTATTAAACATGCAATTGGAAAAAATTGACATCAAATTTCCTTGCTTCGTGTTAAGAACGGCCGATTAAGATCGCTATGAGCAATCAAAGAATCCCAGATATCTTTGCATTCGTCTAAACCTGGCGACTCCCGTTTCAAAGGCCGGGCATTAACGTCCCGCTTCCGGCACGGTTCACAAAAAGGACCTCAACAATGACCCCGAAGGAGAGGCACAAGAGGAGTTCCTCGATTAGCCGTGCTCCTCGAATCGATACGTTCCCATTAGCGTCCCCGATAAACGTTCCTTCGAACGGGGTGAACGACGGCGGGGTTGGGGGTGGTGGGGTTGGGGGTGGTGGGGTTGGGCATTCGTCATCGAAAAATAGTAGTCTGCCGGGGCGACTGCGATGATGAGAGCGCGTGAGGGCGTCCCAAGGGTGGGGAGGTGACGGCGAAGAAAAGAAATTATTGCTTTTGGCGAACGCGCGCCAGAGATGAACGCAGCGTGACTGCCGCTTTGAAACGGGGATGAATTGTAATTGGACGGAAATGGAATTCGGATAGTGCAGCCCTCTCCCTCTCCTGACAGAACGAACGAGAGAGAGAGAGAGAGAGTGAGAGTGAGATCTATCTATGCGTGCACGCCATAGGAAAGAGAGAGAGAGAAAGAGGGAGAGAGTGAGCGAGAAAGGGGTAGAAGAGAGGAGGGTTAGGGGTGCAACCAGGGTTCGGGAACAGAGAAACGAGTAGATAGAGCGCACTAGGCCGAGAAGTGGCCGGGGAGAGAAAGAGAGAGCCACAGCTCGGAGAGAGAAAATGATAGAACGGCTGCGGGGGTGTTCACGGGGGGAGGGGTGAGAGAGGGTCGACGCCACTGGCCTGTAACTCTATGCTTCTCTGAGCTTCGATCAATAGACGCGGTACAACATCGAACCGAACGCAGCTGGCTGAAATAGTCTGTACAAGAGTAGTACGCAGCGACGGGGGTGGTTTTTCCAAAAAAAAAGAAAAAAGAAAAAGAGAAAAATCCTCGACTATCGGCGGTCCCTGTGGATAACTCGCGAGAGGGGTGGAGAAGCGAGCGGAACGGAGAGGGTACGATCGACGGGAACGATTTTTCCTTGCCGATGCGCGCGGACACGCGACAGGATTCGTTGCGGGCTCGAAGGATCGAAGAGGGTGGACGGGCCGAATTTTGGCAACGATTTTTGGCGCGCGTTTAATTGGGCGAGCCTGTTAGCCTGGCGTTTGCGAAAGTTCCGCAGGATCGAGGGTTTTTGAGGGCGGCGGGGGAGGGCAGCTAGGGAAGGGGGTGACTTGTGCCTGTCGAGGGTCGAGAAGGAGCTGCAGCTGGAATGAGCAAGGGCGTAACGAGGATTTAACTGTTACGCCGCGAGAGCGGAAGGATGGGGTGTTGAGAGTTTGGAAAAAAGGTGGAAAGGGACGACGGTGGGGAACGGGCCAGGGATCTGGTCGTTCAAGGGGAGAGAAAGTTAAAGGGATGATTGAATGGTGGGAGGGGCGTTAGGAAAAAAGTGTTGGTTTTGATTTGGGAATGGAAACCGCGAATTTTGAAGATGATCAGATGATAGTAAATGTGAAAAGGGAGTGACGAAAGCGTAAAGCTTTTTGTGCATGTGCTATAAATTTAAATTGTGTAGTAAAAATGTGTACTTGTGTGATGGATAGGTTGGTTAAAAAATAAGATAAATCTGTGGTGAAAAGGAAACTTTTAATGAAAGAAAATAGGTTTTAGAATGAAATATGGATATTATTAAGGAATAAATTAAAATTATTAAGGGAGAAGGGAATTGTGCTATATTTCCTTAGAATAAAAAATTTTAATTACTTATATTACAATTGTATTAAATAATCGTTGTTTAAATCGAAGCTACATTAATTGTCCTTTTTATGAAGAAGCTATTGGTTAATGTCTTTTGTTGTAAAACAAGATTGTCGATGCGAAAACCTCAGGAATTTCGATGAGAAACCTTTTTTTGTAAATAACGTTTCAAGAAGAAACAACTTGAAGTTGTTCGAGGAGTTATGAAAGCATTTTGGCCGCAAGTTTCTGGAAGCTATTTCGGACGAAATGACGCGTAATGGGCGGGTCTTTTTCGAACGAAACGGCCTCGTCACAAAACAGCCTTAGGCTGACAAGAATCGATCGGAAAGCAGTTTTAGTAAGTTATCTTCTAATTTCCTGCGCCTCAACTTATCATGTCGTCGATGGTGTTAAGCTAATCGCGTTGATAGCCTGCAGGCAACAAGAACGTCGAAGCACTGTACGGTTAAGAATATTCATATAACCTGCGTACAGGAATTTCCCAATCTCGCGTTAAAAACGTTATCATAAATTTAGGTGCTCTAAAATGTACAAAATATGTACTACATTAACAGTGTGAGAGGAGATTTCTGATTTCAGACAACAATATAATTGCTGCTAAATGTAGAAATAGTTTCATCATAAACTGTAGAGCGATACACAATCTTCCTTCGTTATCAAACAATACTGAAATTAAGATTAAATTTTAAGCAATTTTATACACACATTACAATAGTTCAGCAACGTTAACAGATCGAAGTAGTTCATTTTAACCCTTTAACTGCGGCGCGCTCTCCGACGAATTCAGCAATATGGACGATTTTTCGTATGTCAGTCGCTCTGACTGGTTGTCCACTAATTAGTGACCAAAACGGTATCCGGAAATTTAATACCATTCTTAGGGTTTAAAAAATAATAATGGCATATTTAGTTGCTATATTACATAGGACAATAAATTTCATGTTGAATTAATCGGTAAAATAGTAATAAAGGTGTTATCGTAAAAAAATACAGAGGACGTATATATACGTCTTTCGTATATATTGATGAATTTGTGAGGGCGTACATATACGTCTTTCGTATATATTGACAGATTTGTGAAAGCGTATATATACGTGTTTAGCAGTCAAAGGGTTAATTTGGTAGTTAATTAAAACACTGTTTACCATCGCAAAGTTAACATCTCCCATCAATTTTTCCTGTCTGCAATCTGATTCCAACAATAATTTCGCCGCAGAATCAACTGAAAGAAACCACCCCGCTAATGGTACGGACAAAAATCGTGTTTCTTAGGGATGACTTCGCGTTTTAGACCGCAACGGTGTATCCTGGCGTGAAACGCGAGGTAACAAGAAAATTAATGTTCCCCGGCCGGAAGGAGGGAGGTGTGCACCTCCTTTCTCCCGATAGGTCGATTTCGTGGCCGGAACTCGCCTCGACACCGAGCGGGACGCGTCTCCCCCCTCTCCCGATAAATAAATGCACGAGCGGGAAAAAGTACGGCCGCGCCGGGACGTAATTCGATTCGAGTGGCGGGCAGAACTCGATTGGCAGAAGTCGCTCCCGCGCCCATATGGAATTGCTACGGGGACAACGACGACGAAATTCGAACTGTCCGATCGCTTTGTCCGCGAGAGAAGACGAAGTGGACCGGGGGAATCTCGAGTCCGCTCGGTCAGCGATTCCACGTGGACCGTTAAAAAGAGAAAAAGGGCAAGGAAATGGGGAAAAGGGGCAAAAAGCGGAATCGGGCGCAGCGAAGAGAAACGTGTACCGATCGAACAACCGTGCGGTGCTTTTCCGGTTACGTTGATCCCCTCTGTAACTGGAAGCAAGTTGTTTGCTCGCCACTTTGAGCGAAGAGAGTCGAGTTAAGATCGCGGAGGTTGATTTTTGTCAATTTCAGTTCTCATGTTTGGGTATTTAACACGTAAGCTTACAGGACCCGTCAATTTGACGGATTTCGGATTTCGCAAGCAAGATTTGCAAAGACAATTAGGTACTATTACTCTTGGCAATTTTTGTTGACTTTTATCGATGGAGCTATACAAATATACCCTGATATATTTCCCCTTCAGCTTTGCAATTTAAAATTCTGTACGATTTATACATATTTCTTAATATATGTATATTACAAATAGATATAGAATAAACGTCCGTAAATCTAGTATTAATACGCTTACGGAATGAGAACTCAATGTGATCCCTTCAGGATTGATTTCTGAAAATTCTGGTTTAAATGTGCATTCTATAAAGATACAGAAAAGGCTTCCAGAAATCGTTCTTATTTAACCCTTTGAATACTATAGACGTATATATACGCCCTCATATATCTATCAATGCGTACGAAAGGCCTTTATAAATATACGCCTTCTAAATTTTTCTTATTATAATCTTACTAAACTGATAGTAACACAGAATTTATTGATTCGTCTAATGTAGCAGCTGGCAAATGTGCATTTTGGTCAATGAGCATAACAATATACGACCGACAATATTGCTCTGCAGTCAGAGTTAAGCGGGAATATATGGAAATTGTTTTGTTTCACAGTTTTCGTGAGTTGAAAAATTATTGCTCGTAGAAAGGAGTATTAATTAACAATTTCGAATATACGATTAAGTTAACTCGAACAAGTTATTAAAATTATTTGGTTATTCTATTTTACACACGATATTAATTAAATGGTCACAGAAACAATGTAATGGCTGAGAAAGCACTGGGAAACGGTACAAAATTTTGTTTTCACTTTTCAACGGTTATTAAATACAAAAATTTAATATTTAAGAATGATAGAAATGCATTAAACGAAGATGACTCCATGAAAAATTTCACCTCGACATCGGAGTAAAAGAATTCCTCGTCGATCTAAAACGATCGTTCTCATAACTCGGTTTCCTTGAAGCACGGGGTAGGTCGGGGTTACCCTCGGTAAAGCCAAAAACGGGGGTTAGGTCTACGGGCTGCGTTAACCGCTTCTGAAATTAAGCCACAGAGGGAAATCGACGTCTCGGAGCGAGGGAGGAAAGATGATCCCGCGGGGATTGAATCGATGGAGACGTTGAGAAAGGACGGAATCTCGAAAAAGTGAAAGGAAATCGGACGACGGGGGTGTGGGAGACGAATGGAGACGGGAAGTGGCTGAGAAATTTTTAAGAAACACAAAAAGAGGTAGAGTGAACGCGATGGCACGTGTACAAAGGAGAACGAGAGATAAGCGTGATGGAAAGAAAAATTGAGGAGCAGATGCTATACTGGGTGGTACAAAAGTGAGTTGAAAGAGCTGGGAGTACCGTACTAGTTATAAAAGTAGATGGAAAATGCTTGATCCTGCGAAATTTTTATATTAGAGGTAGTCAAGGATTTTAAGGTGAATCATACGAAAAATGATCAAATAACAATAAATCAGTAATAAATAAAATAGGTGATCATAATTAATTTTATTGTTAAAGATTGATTATACATACGAGTGGTAAATAAAGTGTCTTTGAATCTATATTACTATAAATACAGATATTTGAATCTATTTTTACAATTGGTGTTTACGATTTAGCAGCTCCGTGAACGGAAGTTCCTTCTTTTGTAGCCACGGTTAATTTTTCCCCAAAAAATTTACTACATCGAAGCAGTTACGAAACGGTGACCAATTGTTATATTTAACAAGCTCTGTTATGATTTACCGGCGTTCGACGGAACAACCCTTTAACTGCTGCAAACGCGAGAGGACACTTACAGCAGAGAACAAAAATTTAAGACCAACGGGATGAAGGAAACAAATAAATAAGAAATATAATAAGAAACACGATAAATAAAAATTGCATTCTATTCTAATCAATAAGTAGTAGTTTACCATAATGACGATAAAAATAAGTATACGAACAGTATTTGCAAACCATAAAACTATGTTTTACATTATCCCGTCATCTTAAACTTTTGTCCGCTACTTCAACGTCGAAGTAAATATAAATAAAAGGACAAACCCGTGGAACATGCAAAGCAAAGCAAAGACGCGCGAACAGGAAGTCAAGGATGCCGGAATTAATAGGATAGATGAGACGGTGGTCGAGGCGAAGGGACGAGGAGAGGCTAGGGAGAGGCTGTGGCAGAAGGAGAGAATATAATTCAACGGCGTAGCCTGGCTGGCCAAGGATTAATTTAAATATTGACATGACCCTGTAGCCGGCCACGCTCGACGAAGCATCGCTAAACGCTCGTTCAATTTGCGCGGCGCCCCTCTCGTTTCTCAAGGCATCGACGTAAATTTGCGCCGTAAAACGTCTCTCTCCTAACCTCTGTTATGCCTGGACGGAGCGCAAGCCTTCACGAGGGGACATCGAGTGGGGTTACGTAAAGGGTTCCAGGACGTTTCTCGAGCGCCTCCTCGCGCGGCTTCCGGTCTTCCTCGCGAATTCCGGTCAATGGGAGCAGAGATTGGCGTTACGTGCGACGAAAGCCGAGTTCTCTACTCCCTTGGGTACGTGTTTATTCATGGTGTGTATACGTGTGGTTAAGGATGATATTTCGGAGGTAATTTTTGGATCACACTTTCGCGAATGAATCGGATTAATTGTTCTCCAGTCATCTTTTTATTCGAGTTTTAAATAAGGTTTAATTTGTTGGAATATGCTCAGTACAGAATATGAATAATTTGAATGGAATATGCACAGTCCACGTGTGACCCATAAATTATAGGATTTGGGTATCATTTGAATGAAGTACTTTAAAAGAGATCGTTTAAACAACTCATTCATTGTTTTATTTGCAGAGAGGAATTAGGTTTCTTTGAATTTTCTTGTTGTAGGAATGCGATCGAGTGGATGAGAGTTTAGGATGCGTTTTATACTCCCTTGGGTATGTGTTTATTCATGGTGTGTATATGTGTGGTTAAGGACGATATTTCGGACGTAATTTTTGGATCACACTTTCGCGAATGAATCGGATTAATCGTTCTCCAGTAATCTTTTTATTCGAGTTTTAAATAAGGTTTAATTTGTTGGAATATGCTCAGTGCAGAATATGAATAATTTGAATGAAATATGCACAGTCCACGTGTGACCCATAAATTATAGGGTTTGAATATAATATGAATGAAGCACTTTAAAAGAGATCGTTTAAACGATGCATTCGTTGTTTTATTTGCACAGGGGAATTAGGTTTCTTTGAATTTTCTTATTGTAGGAATGCGATCGTGTGGATACGAGTTTAAGAAAGTGTGAAGAGTGCTTGAGTTGAGCGATAGCTGTGTGAACGTAGAATGTTTGGACTCGAGTGTTTCTAAGGCGAGAAAGATGAGCACTTGAGAAAACTGAGCGACTGAGGAATTTTGGGTGAACGTGACCGAATGCATCGAGTAAGAAAGGTATAGAATTAAAAAGAAAGGAAATGAATGTTTGGAAGAATATATGAAAGAGTTTGACTGTGAAGGCAGAAAAAGTGCGATTCTGAAGGAAGTAAGAACGTCGTAGTTGCTGAGATTTAAAGTTGTTTAAGTTACTATCGTTAAACTATTTTAAATATATATTAGTAATATTATAATCACTTCACTTTACTTTATTCACACCTGAGCCCTATCATCTCACTCTATTGAGTAAAATAAAAATGAAATTTCCTATATTATTGTTACAAAGTGTGAGAAAATTATAAATCGTTGCTTATTATCAATTCATACATTATGTATTGTATTAAAATTTTCATTAATTACGTCCAACAATCGCATATTCATTCGAAACGGGTCGTATGAGATTGATACAGTTTGAAATATATATACACGCTTGTCTCCGATTACTTACGTCGATACTTTAACTCCCCTGTTAAAAGCAATTTATAATACCTGTAAAGATAACAAAAGCGCAGCTTTCAACGCGGAACTTATCGCGATCACGCGAATGAAAGATTTCGTTTAATTTCCTATGCCGTCATGCACGGTTTCGCCTCGACAATGGATTCCTTTTGTTCTTCTTATTATTACCGGTCGACATTATGCATTTTAAAGGTGCGCTGAAACCGGTGCACGTGATCGCCCACTAAAAATAATGCGTTCGATCGGGGCGAGCGCGAGGGGGAGATCGTATTAAAATAGCCGGTGATTAACGACACCGTCGCTGGGAGTAAGAAAGCGAGAAGGAACGAGCGGAAGAGGAACGGAGAACGCGGTGAGGGACGAAAGATAGAACGCGAAATCGATTACGACGCTGAAATAAGAATCCTCGAGGAACGGGGAAACGTCGAAGGCGACCATTCGATGATTAATTCGTGAAATTCTTAGCCGCGCCAGTGGGCTGTATTTAGAGATTATTAATTTATATCAGGTGAAAAAGATGAAGTTTTACAAGGGGGAAAACTTTATTAAACGTTTTATTATTTTTCGTAGTAACGACCGGTGTTCAAAGGTAACGGAAATCTGCAATTACGAAGGTCGCAGATGTGTGATGGAAGCGGAATGAAATTATTGAATGGAGAAATATTTCAATGGAAAGAATTATATAATGTTTATTTATGAGGAATACATTTTTGACGAAAAAAGCGCTGAAAGTCGGAGAGATTAGTTTAGGCTTACTCTGTTATAAATATTAGGTTCTACATTAATTTATATTATTATTCGTGTGACTTGATTAATCGTTCCTTAAATCTGAGAAACTTACACAATTTATGGAATTGTAGTTGAAAATGACGAAAAATTGTTAAACACTTTTTAGAGTTACACATTGTTAACAATACTATTTCATAGTAAAAAAGAAAAAGCTATGATTAGGGAAAAAAAGTACTTAACCTAAATATAAGTGAAAAATGATGTAAAGTATTCGTGAATACATATAATAAGTATTTCGTCTCGAGAAATATTGTAATCACGTAAAAATGAACGAAAGCGATCGTAGAACTGAAGGGAGAAAAAAAACTGAACCGTTCTTATTTCATCGTTGTTCCCGTTCTCGTAGAAAATAGGTCCCGTATTCTCCGATGCAAATGCTCGTCTGAAATAACCGATCGTTGAAGCGTGAATTTTTGCGTATTGTCAAGCGGTGAAAAGAGAACGAATTTCGATCACGAAAGTAGCTGCAATTTCGATATTGCGGGATTCCACACTCCGGCCTATTGGAGAACGATGTTCATAAAAAATTGGTTCTATTATCCGATTTTTTTTACAATGTCTTCCCTCTGCGAGAACTATGAATATAAGATTCACATCGGCGAAATTTTTATTCTATTTCTAATTTAAAAAAATTATTGTCCCTTTGGTGTAACATTCACGAGTACATTTTATTTCTCATCGATTCTTCAATTGGAAATTACGGGTTCCTACGTGTACGGGTATTTTATTTCCAAATTTATTATCGATAACGGTAAACCGCATTATTTTACAACGTAAATAATATATTGTCTGTTTTAAATCTGTATACAGGACAATTTAAGGGATAGAAAGTATTAAATTACTTAAAGCGAGCCAAATTAGATAAATTGTGTACCAGTTCTTTTCTTCTTCCCTGTTTCATCCTTAATAAACCACGCTAACGATCGATCGCGAAGAATAAATGGCAGAGAAAAGATAATTTTTCAAGAACTTCAACCGTCAAAGTTATCGGACCTTCTTTAAAAATTCATTCGGCCACATCAAAATTAATAATTTCCAGAAGATAGAGTCGGAGAATCATCTAAGTCTATTATTCATACACTAAATGCCCGGTGAAATCTAATCCATCTCGCTGTTAAAAATAATCGTAATTCGCAATAATTCGAATACTGAAACGCTTCTCCGTGAAATCACAATGTCGACTCGCCGTTACTTCTAACGAAAGGAGGAGAAAAAAGAGGAGAAGAAGAAGAAGAAAGGAAGGTCCTGTGAGCTCGATGAAATGGAAGGTTGCAGAACGGCTTCACGCAGGAAATTTAACTAGGCAGAGGGAGAGAGGGGGGGGGCGGCAAGACGATGGCGGAGCATGTAAGAGGGTTTGCATTAGAAAAAATTAGACTGCTGGGAGGGAAATGAAAATGAGAGAGGCGCGATTGGCGAGCGGACTCGGCCTGTGAAAAGAAAAATCCTCGGGGGCGTCGTGACGGATGAACGTGTTGTACCAACCGCCAGTTCATTGTGAATTCATCGAGGATTTTCCAAGTGATTTCCTCGGTTATGTCCGAGGGTTATGGCCGACCCTCGGCGAGCAACCGTGTCGTCACAAGGGGAGAACAGGCCAGACATCGCCAATTTAATATTTGATCGCCTTTTTCTTTCTATCCCGTTTTTACCTTCTTCTAATGCCACTCTCGACTCTTTATCAGCGGTCTGAGAATCTATACATGTTCATATTTTCTTAAGGACAGGTGGAGAATTCGATTCACTCTTCAAATATTTGTAGTGTTACAATAATAATAATATTTATTTATCGATTATAGGAATATAATTACAATACTATGTATAAATTTTACTTAATTCAACTCTCTACACGGTATCACGTCTAATTCAACTCTATTCGGTATAACGTCCAATACAACTCTATTCGACCAGCGAAAACTGTCGCTAACCCTTGGCCTTTCTCCCACCACGTACCTCGGAAAAATTCCTCAAGTATGACCATATTTGGGTACCTTTCCGAGGGCCTCGCGCGTCGCCAAGGGTTTTCCCGCTGTTCACACCTCACTTTATCTTATGCTCTAAAATTAATTACGATACTACATATTAATAATTTATTTTACACTTGTATTTCCTATATTTTTGCATACTATCCGAATTTTACAAGGTTTAAACATTAAAAGTATTTATTAAATTTAATTTGCTAATAACCTACGTAGTGTTAATCCTTCACAGTATTGGTATGGCTGAAAGCAATTAGGAAAATGCAAGAAGCTTTGAAATGCGAAATTTAACAAATTTAAATAGCCATTATAAACCCAGTATTCTAACTACAATGAATAATGATTTGAAAAATATTTCGATATAATGCTGTTAGTTTAACCTTCCTATAACTAAGTTTATAAGATAAAGCGTGATATTTGTAATCGTAAGAAGAAGGTATCGAAATCTAGTATGCAAATGTGACATTTAACTATCTTCTTTTATTTTTCTCAACGGTTACGCTTCGCTTCGGTTACGTACACGTGGCGATACACTAGGTCAGAGATAGATGAACGATACAAGTATAATTTAGTAAACCGTTATATTCCTTTATCTTCCTTTTACTTGCACGAGCCATACAAAACAGTAACGTTATTTCGTAACGCACATGCGATTCCCCTTAAACGTCCTACCACTTTTTCGACGTGCCTGCGTATTTGTAACGCTCGAGGATACATTACGCGTCCGCAATGCTATACATCCGCGATCGTCGCCGCGTCTCTGGCGTTCGTTGTAAATCGCCGATAAATCCCGGGCCGGTTGCACGAGCGCTCGGCCGTTTCAAGCCCTGCTCACGGATCTTAACCGTATCGTAATATTCCAGGGATGCCTTCAAAACATTCCCCGTTCGCCGGCCGGATGCCGCTCGTATTTCGGGTCCGACAGTAAAATTCCGAATTGCCGCGCGGCAGATTAGCCCCGGTTAGTTGTACGATTATGATTAGTCGGATTCATAGATTCCCCGCGCCGGCGAGTATAACAGTCGACGGCAATCTGTATGGTAATACGGCTACCGGTTTTGGGCGGGCTCCGCGACACCGTTCCGTGTACCTATGGAACTCCAATCAGTGCCTTCCCATAATCCAGAGGTCTGTGGTAACCATCACGGTAAAGGGGCATTCTGGTACGAAGATTTCTACGGAAGTGTTCCTCGTGTTTCCTCGATAAAAAAAGGATAACAAATCATATTCATCGTGTTGTGGAAGAATTTATTTCTTTTAAATCCGGTGGAAGAGAGTATTTGGGTTAGAGTGAGTCGACACATGCGAGGAAGGAGAATTTGTATGTAGATGGTCTACGAATTATTAGGTATTCAGTATATTTTGAATAAGAAAAGGAAGCTTAAAGTTATTTAGTAATTACTTGTATCGTGAAAAATGTTAAGTTATGTTGTGTTGTGGTGGTTTTATTGAAAGGGCAATAGAATAAGAATTTCTTATGCATCCCTAATTGTTAAAGAAATAGTACAGACTATATAAGTTTTATTGTGACTGAAGTGAGATGAACAAAGTAGGGTACACTGTATTTGCTATTCGTTTTAATATGTTTTAAAATTTTGCTTTTTTTGAGTCATGAAACGCATGTCGGACAATCCATTTATCTATACTACTGTGAAATAGTAGACGCTGCTACTAAACGCTTCAAACTATTTTCTGATAGATTCTGTGTCAATAAGTGAGACTTGACACGTTCATTATTAGTATTACAAGTATATTATGTATGAAAATTTCCTTACAAACTTTCCTTATTTCCTTATATGGAAATTTACATCGTCACTCATAAAAATTTTATGTACTTCTGCAAATTTTTGAATAGAGACATCTCTAAGATAACATCATCCCAAGTTCTATCTTTCTTTAAATCCTCCCACTACTTATAACGTATGAATCTTCTAAACTTAGATATCAGTAACGTACCTATACGTCAGTATACCCTATAACGAACGAATACTGTAACGAGCTTTGTTTCAGAACGGATTAATTCGTTACAAGACACCCCACTATATTCCTATAGGAAATTCTACTTTTACTTATTTAGTGTAGTGAGATGATAGGGCTCAGGTGTGAATAAAATAAATTCCATCAGAATTCCTCAGTCGCTCAGATTTCTCAAGTGCTCATCTTTCGTGTCAAAAACGCTCCAATCCAAACATTCTACGTTCACACAGCTATCGCTCAACACAAGCACTCTTCACATTTTCCTAAACTCGCATCCACTCGATCGCATTCCTACATTTCCAATACATTTCAATTGTACCGAATGTCCAGGGTCGTAGTTTCCGAGCTGCTTAAAAATGGATAATTATTCGCCAAGTGTTTTCGGCGAAACGATAACGACTGTTCGACTTCCCATGGCGGCGCTGAAAATTCCGGTCGGTCCGTTTCAACGGTCGCGCCGCGCCGTTTTAATTAACGTTCATTCATAAACGTAGCCGAGTTAATTATTTACACGCCCCCCCCCCGGGGTAATTATTTAATGTGAGAACAGTATCGCCGCGCGACGCGACGATTCCTCTGCGTTGTGTTTTATTTATACAAAAGCGTGTCCGCCGCGATGTCTGAAACACGGTCACGGGATTGCACGATCTCATTAGTTTCGGGCTGGATTTCGGTTCCGCCGCTTGATGCCGGAGAATTAGTGGATAAATTCGTCGGATACTTGGTTCCACGTTTTAACAACTGCCTCGACGATTCTACGTGAAGTAACGCCAGAAGAAGGCGCGAAGTGTAAGGCTGGAGACTCAACGTTTAAATCTTGAAATCTGGAGGTATCTGTTTAATTATCTGATTTCCATAGCTGAGATTGCGATTTAACCCTTTCGCTACGGTAGCCCCGTCCGCCGAAGTACCGTCATTGAACGGAAACTCGCGTCGGAAAAATGCACAGTGCGCGTGATTTCTGTATATGCTCGAATGTAAGTATATTTACATTTTCACATTTTCGGACTTTTCACATTTTTCTATCTCTCCCTATCGTATCCCTACATATCTTCAAATTAAATATACATTATTCTCTGTTAAACTGCAAAATTAACAAGAGACAGTATTCATCCCATTCTACCCGCAAAAAAAGAAACTGGCGGCCGGAGGTTGGTTGAAATTCGCCCAAAATCCGCGCGATCCCTCGCGAGATTGTTCCCGTGAGCAAGTGCTGGCCGCGTTTGGCCACGATTAAAGGGAAACGAACCGCGATACGGCGCGTCTGTTTTCGAATTCCGTGATCGTACGCAAAAGAGGTGGGCCCCTCCTCCGGGTTCGCAACGAAAGGATATCGCGGCCAGGTTTCCCCCCTCCCACCGTGGGCGAGCGTTCAAGCTCCTAGGTCGGAAGACGTCTTTTTACCCGGCTGGAAGCTCCGAGGCGAGCAGGAAAAAAGGAACCATTAGCCCGCGCAATTATCCTTGGACGGACGAGGCTAGAGTTACGTCAGCTAATAGCACCGCTTCCTGGCACTCCCTCGGGGGACACCGACGAGCTGGGTGGCGGGACGTGGAGGGGCAACGTGGGCCAGACGAAGGAGAAGGAGGAAGGAATTCGACGGAGAGGGAGGGAAGAGAAGGAGTCGCGAAAGAGGAGAAGAGAGACTCGAGTTAACGCGATACAGTGAGAGAAAAAGAGACACGAGAGGGAAGGGGGGAGAAGAAGTTCGATGTTACAAGGGTGGTTGAAGGGGGCGGGGGGTTGTGGGAAAAATTGAGAGGCGGATGATTAGCGGGAAGGAGAAGTGGGAATTTGATGAGACAGAATGTGGAATAATGGGAGAGAGGTTGCGGTCGAGGAAGAAGTTTGATCCCAAAAGGGGGGGGCAGGGGAGGGACGAAACGGGGGTGGAGAGCGTGGTAAGTTGAACGGAGGGTGTGTAGAGAAAATTGAGGAAAATAAGAAGAATCGAGAAGAGCTGAGAAGTTATGCAACGGAGCGAAAAGAAGGGGAGGGGCGAAAGTTTGTAGGTGTGGGAAATTGGAAAAATTTTGTGTAGGGGGCAAGAAAAACAAATTTAATTCTTTCGTAAAGATGGAAGAGCAAAGAGGGACGATTTAAAGGAGAGCAAGTTAATTTAA
The DNA here is from genome assembly GCA_033822845.1 of Tetrapedia diversipes. Taxonomy (NCBI): domain Eukaryota; kingdom Metazoa; phylum Arthropoda; class Insecta; order Hymenoptera; family Apidae; genus Tetrapedia; species Tetrapedia diversipes. Next base: position 425,338 of record JAOPTO010001467.1, on the reverse strand, counting down.
GATTCATTGAATTACTTGCAATTGTATCGTATTACGTATATTATCGGCCAAAAGCGTAGAGCTCGCATTAAATAATTGCTACTTGGAGATCGATGTCGCAGATATTAATATACTAGCTTCCTTCGTTTTGTTGGATTTCCGATGAGAAAGCTTTCTAATGTAACACGATTGTAAGCTACTTTTCCTTCTTTTTTAATTCATAGTTCCCTTGAAATACAGAGACCTCACACTTCCGACTGGTAACGTATTAAATTGAAAAGTTATTTCGTCGAGTCTTCTTCTTTTTTTAGTTGATGCAGTTAATAAGCCGCGCTAAAGGTTAATGCGATTATAAATAATGGGGAAAAAAGGATTTTGACGCGGAAATTGACCGGATGTGTGCAGCTGAAGGGAAGAATCAAAGGAATAAAAAGTAAGGGTATGAAATTTAACAGGGCAGGATGAAAGAACGTAAGAATATAAAGGAATTGAAGTAGAACGAAGGAAGATAGGCAGATTAAAGTGGCTGGGGAGGGGAAAATAAAGTTCAACCTGATAAAGGGAACGGGAGATCAGAAAAAATTAGAAGAAAATTAAGACAGCGTACAGTAACGGAGAATATAACGATTTAAAAATGGCTAGACTTAATTTTAGTGGGCGAAAGATAAGGTGGAGGAAATAAAAGTGCTGTATAAGATAAGAAAATATTACGAAGGAAGCCAAATGATATAAAGCGTAGTCAAGCTGAAGGAAATAAAAACCGGTATAAATCAACAAGACGAATAAAATACGAAAGTCTGTAAGAAGTAAGTTGCTTTGAAAGCAGAAAAAGATAAAGTTTTAATATGGCGCGTTAACCTTCTATCATTTTCAACGTTCTCTTCACTTTTTATTTTTTGTTCAACCATGTACTTATCTCTTTAAGAAATTCTTCTAAATTTAAATAAAACGAACTTGCGGTACGAAAGTGAATCCAGAAATCGTGAATGCTAATGCATGATAACTTTCCTTGGAAAAATTGCTAATTGTAATATTTATTCCAGAAATTAAAGAAATTAAAAATGGTAAAACGTATAAAAGACGTAAAAGTAAATGTGTACAATGATAATGAAAATAGACATGCAGAAGGAAATGGAAAATATATTTATCAACAGAATATATGGAATTAAGGTGCAATATTGAAATGTAGAAGAATAGAAAAGTAGAGAAAAGGGGTAACAAAATATAAGTGAAAAGGAGATGTAAGAGTACAAAAGAAAGACATGATTTAATAAGTGGAAGAAATTGGATAGAAAAATAAAGGAAGGAGAGAATCTATGTGACAGAATATAGGGAAAAGGAATTGAGAATGTAAAAAAAAAAATAAGACATGAATAGCGTGAGGTGAAAAGTAACTCGATAGACAGACGAACAAGATCTCGTATTATTGACAGAGTCACAGTTACGATTGAAATGGTAAAGTAGTGAATTTCAAATCGTGCTTAAACGAAAGAGTTTTATGTCAAAATTGATTTTTATTTATTTTATTTTCATTTAATTATTTTATTTAATTTATTTTTAGCTAATTTATCACGAATATTATAAGAATGATAGAAGGATTAAACATACGAACTTTTTAAATTTGGATGTATGATACTGAAATTGATCGATTTTCTAATATTTTGTTAAATTCTTTCGTTCAATATTTTTCATCGAACAAATATTTGCAAGCAATTGAATATTTTCAGCAGATTGGATGAAAGGTAAATATTATACTTATGAAATTTGTAAATATTTCTGAAAGAAGATCAGGTGTTTGCTTTATTAGGATAAAAATATTTTTACGATTCTTCCATCAACATATTTACTGGTAGCCATGTTCGGTGTGTATGCACGTGTCTACTGTGTGTACGTGTGCATATTACGTGTCTACGTCATCGTAGCTCATTGATTATATGTCAATAATGAAGTACAGCGACGGCAGACAGCATAATATAGTTTAGCTGCACGCTGATTTATGAATACGTATCAAGAACGTGTTCCGCGCAAATAAATTTTATAACTTTGTTTAATATCTCTTGCATCAGTATTTCCATGAATCTTAACAGAACAGATTTTAATTTACGATTAAATTTGATACGATGAAATTCCTGCGTTTCTGCAGATTCATTAATTTCATTCAAAACCGAACGTAAACGTGAATTCTTGCACAATAATAAATTTTTAACGTAATTAACAAACCATAATTTTCAAAAAGTGGATAGTTTACTTAAAAATATACAATATTCAAAGTATCGGTAATAATGCATTGTTCGTAAAAGTTTCAATTTTCAACAAAGAGGATAGATATTTAAACAGTATAATTTCCAAAATGAAAGCAGTTTTTAAACGGATACTATATACATATGTAGATTAACAAAAAATTTTTATTACGTGTATAAAAGTTGAGGTTTTACCAACAATTTTATAACTAACACGTACCTTCTAAATATTATATATAGGCGATTGCTTGTTAAATAAAATTTCTGTTTATAATTTTAACTATTAAACCTTGGAGCACTTCTACTAGTTACGAAAGTCTATTTCCGGCGCAACCTCGGGAATCAATGTCTAGATGATATTTGATAGGCCACGATAAGGTAAAGTAGTCAGGATGATTTAACGTGGCAAGCTCCCCCGATCCTTTTTACAAGATTAAACTGTTCTGGTGGAGCAGCCGAAGGGTTAACTATTACATACTTCATGCGATTCGAGGAACCGGTTTCGATTAACCGAGCATAATTTATTCGGAATCCTATTTCCGGCTATTTCGAAACAAACGAGATAACTTTGTTCCTCTGCTTCAGTGGTTCTTTATGCGCGTTATTCGTCAGGGTCAGTCATTGTGACGAAAGACTGACTGCTTTTTAAGAACGATTATTATCTTGCCATTAAGTATATTGAAAAACATAACACACAATGCTTTTCGCGTTAAAGATAAAAATAAATGAATATTGCACTTCAATATTTAGTATTTAAAAAATAGAAAATTGCAACTATTGTTAGAACTACCAGAGCAGCCAAAATGACCAATTGGTAATTATTCATAGTAACTTTATAAATTCATCGTGGTGAAGCTTCCAAAATTTGCTATGATTTTCTGCAGATGGTATAAAGATTTGTTATCTATGTATTCAGTACTTTTTCATGCAATTTTCAACTCGATCTCTTCCATGCAAATGAGTACACTTTAATTGGCGGTAGTTCTAGTATTAAAATTAGGAGTGTTAAAGGTTAAACCCCATTCCCAATAATTACACACCTATGTAATCGCTTCAACAAAAGCAAACAAAAATGACAAAAAAAAAAATACGATGCGTTAACACTTTACCGACCGGAATACTATTAATCGGCTTTTAAATGCTTACAATTAGTCTGTAAATTTTGTAATGTTTCCTTACGCGAAGTTGACTGTTTCGAGCGATATCGCATCGATACTGTAAGGAGATATTAAACTACCAGTTATGCGAAGAAAATCATTGTAATCAATTCATTAATGATGCGTCTGCGCTAAAATGAGCCGATCGGGAGTGCATATGCGATAAGTAATGCGTATGCGGTCGGCTAAGTGTTAACACATTGTATGCCGGCCCCGCGAAAACGCGGGTTTGGAAGTCTGTTGCTTTAGCGCCGGGTTTGCGATAATACAACATTCTTGTGTTTGGCGATTTGTTTGTTTCTATTTTTCGTTATCGTTAAATTGCATATAATGAATATGCAAACCAATTTTAGTGTTTTACAATAATGTATACAATTTTAAATATTTTCTTCACCTACAGTTTTAAATGCCTCAGATGCCACCGGCATACAATGTGTTAACACATTGCGTACGGGTGATGAGATATCTCGTTTTAATACTTTCTTATACACGCGTATCCATGACTCGAAATAATTTGAACTGTTTGTTATGTCTGTCACGTTTGTCACGTTTACTGTTACATAATAAACGGTTATACAACAAATATACAGTATCGCTTAAGAATTTTACAAATGTGAGTTGAAACAGGCGTTTCTGTGCCTGTACTCAGTTTCTTAGCGGACAGAGCCCCGTACGCAATGTGTTAACCGTTTTAAGTGCCACGGCCCTTTCTTATTTCCCGATCGAAAATTGCCAAGCGGCACGATAGCGTTCGTCATATTCCGTGCCGAAAAATGGCAAAAAGTGCGATTCCACTGTTTTCAGCCTACATGCAATAAATATTTCCTACAGTTTAGTTTTGTTCCGACTTTCTCCTGAGAATAAAATTACTCCAATTTTATCTTTTTTTTTACCTAAGACTGAAGGGTGATCGTAAAGTCGCGCATCGAAAGAAACCGAGCCTGCTGTGATTATGAGCGTCGCAGCTGGTGCTTTGAGGAGAGAACAGAAGAAACGCGATCGCGCCGCTTGGCACTCAACCGGTTAACACTTTGCCGGCCGCTGTCACGTACGCGTGACTTCTTTTCGCCAGAGATGATGCTTTATTTCGATGTTTGTGTAATTTAAAAATACAAGACTATGCAATAAAAATGGTGTAACAGTTATCTGAACGCCTTCTTTGATAACAATTATATTGCAACTACTCGTGTTACGAACGATTGCGTAAATATCATCGTTTACGAGCAATGGAAACCTGCGTGATTCGATAAATGTGCGGCCGGCAAAGTGTTAACACATTGCGTACGGCGCTCTGCTCGCCAAAAAAAACTGATTACAGTGCTTACAAGTACCTTTTCCAATTTACATTTGTAAATTCGTAAGCGTTAGTATTTGTTTTTCATATATCGGTTTGTTGTGTAACAATAAACGTGGCAAATGTAACAAACATGACAAAAAGATTAAATTATTTCGAGTCGTGGATGTATGTATGTAAGAAAACATTAAAACGAGATATCTCGTGACCCGTACGCAATGTGTTAATACCAAACAACAGAAATGACCAACGGTGTCGCATGCCACCTAATCCGTGCATGAAAACGCAGTCGCGATAAGAGCCACCGCTAAAGCGTTTCGACACGTACGTTAGCGCCCAGCAAAAGGGGCTTCCACTCGTCATCGTGGCCGACGCGTATAAGCATAAACGCGCCTACAGAGAATCGTAATTCCGTCCCGGATCCCATGGTGGCTCATGTCATCGATGGTGCGTGTCACGAATGCCAACTGGTCGGAGGCCCGCCGCGCGTCTATCCGTATCCTTCGTGGTCATGTAGCGTGTAACGAGCGGTCCTCGCCCACAGCATTGTCCACGGGCAAAAGGGGGCAAACTTTGCTCCCGGCCGCCGGAAATGTATCGTCGAGCGGCCGCCTTCCGCCGGTCACGGCTCGTCGCACATTCCTTCCGTTCTTCCTTCCTTCCACCTGGCCCCCTGACAACCTGCCAAGGTTACGGCGAAAAAACAGGAAAAAGGAAAGAGGACAGAAAGAGCAAGACGACGGTGCGTGCGTTTGACGTTTCGATTCTCTACCGGCGCGGTCGTAATTGGACGTTGTTCGTTAGGCGGTGGGCACGCGTTGCGAGGAAAATGGGAGGAAGTTGGGTATTCGGTAATGTTGTGTCGATGTGCTCGGTCTTTTTTAGGGTGTACTCAAAATTGGTGGCTGTTGGATGGGGTTGTTTGTCAAGCTTTGGGTTTCGGGGGTTTCGTTGAGGTTTTGAGGATCGAAGATTAACCCCTTTGCACTCGAGAGGTGATCGTTAGTCGTTTAATGATTTACTAACTTCAAAAATTTTCAAATTCGAAATATTTACTATGATTCACGTATATATTAAACTTCATTTAGTTTAGTTAAGTCGTATATTACAATTTACATATATGACTATTTAACGTCCGGGTCTGAAATAAAGTCTGAAAATTTGCGAAACTATCATATGCTAGGATTACGATGTCCCATGAGAGAGGACAGCCGAGTGCAAGGGGGTTTCGTTGAGGTTTTGAGGATCGAAGATTAACCCTTTGCACTCGAGAGGTGATCGTTAGTCGTTTCATGATTTACTAACTTCAAAAATTTTCGAATTCGAAATATTTACTATGATTCACGTATATATTAAACTTCATTTAGTTTAGTTAAGTCGTATATTAAAATTTACATATATGTAGGAATGCGATCGAGCGGATGCGAGTTTGGGAAAGTCTGAAGAGTACTTGAGTTGGGCGATTGTCGTGCGAACGCAGAATGCTTGGACTCGAATGTTTCTAAGGCGTGAAAGATGAGCACTTGAGAAAACGTTGCGACTGAGAAATTTTGGGTGGTCGTGACCGAATGCATCGAGTGAGAAAGGTTGACTATTAGAATGAAAGGAAACGAGTGTTTGGAAGAATATATGACGGGGAAAATGCGAGCGCGGGGCAGAAAGTATTGGACGGTGAAGACAGAAATGTTTGGTTGTGAACGTAGAAAGAGTGTTAAAGTTGCTAAGTTGTAAAGTCGTTTAAGTTGTTTTGTTAAATTGTTTTAAATATACTTTTATTAATATTTTAATCGCTTCACTTTTATTTTTCACACCTGAATTCCATCTTCCGTTCTACATTTTATAGAACATTTCCTATATATATATATGACTATTTAACGTCCGGGTTTGAAATAAGGTCTGAAAATTTGCGAAACTATCATATACTAGGATTACGATGTCCTATGAGAGAGGACAGCCGAATGCAAAGGGGCAAACTCGTATGTCTCAGCGTATTTTTATTTTTTTTTAATTATACTCATGAAATGTTACAACTAAGTATGCTAATGACGTATTGGAAAAGTTTTATTTTGATTGAATAAAAAAATAAATTTCGAGTTGGCGGTAATTCATGGTCATATTAAATTCGAGTGCAAAGGGTTAATACGCGTTTTATTTTATTTTTGTTATACGTTCGCATTGTGCAGTTTTCGTGGAGGTGGAATGCTGTTTTTTGGGGAAATGAATGTTTGAAGTGTGAAAGGATACCAAAGATGGAGGTGGATAGGTATGTCTGCTTTAATGTTTAAAGGGCTGAGGGGAAATAATATTATATTATAAAATTGTGATGGCATTATGTTTTATTATATAAGTACTGTATCATTAAATAGATATTGTAACGTTTAGTAATAATAAATTGAACAATGAAATAGGAAATGAGAAAAAATTGAGAAGACGGTTTAATTTATCTTGAAGAGGCAAAATAATGAATTTTTAATGTTACACAAAAAGTAAGAATAATTCCTCATGAAATAATGTTCTAACATTTAAGTTTTGACAATACAATTTTTAAATTTAGTAGCTTAGCTCTAGCTATTAACGTTTACATTTTAATATCATTTTACACGGTTTCGCTTCGATTCTCTGTCGGTAATTTTCCTTATCTTTCCCGTAAGCCTGATAATTATGAAGCTAAAATAAGGTGTATTTTATAATTAATGTCATAATTGGTGAAGCGAGAAGTCAGGCTATTTTCATTATCATTATCAAAGAGTTTCAATTTACCTAAAAAGCGAGTAATCGAAAATTTCGTTTATTAAAGCTAGCAGAGGACAAAGAGACGATAAAAGATTTTAACGAAGTTAAAGCTCTCGTTCCTCGTGCACGTCTGAGGAGCTAATTAGTATGCTGAACAGATTGGTAAATAAATAGCCATGCCAGGTCTAGTGAAAATAAGGTCTTTGTAATTAACATCATGCGCGGAACGGTTGTTGGTCTCATTTTTTAACAGGATACGTATATCGTTTACCGTTTCAGCGAGGTTATTAGCAGCTGATGAAGTGTAATTTACAAGGACAGGCGTGTGTCACCTTATCCAACCCCCTGATACTATGTTTATAATACTTAAAGCTTGTCACAAATAAATCACCTGGAGAAAGTATTCCACACTTCTCTCTTTATTTTTTCTCCGATATAATAAACACCTAAGATTCTAAAAAGTATTAAGGAAAAAAGTTAATGCAATAGAGGTTTTCTTCATATTTTTTTTTATTAAATAATATAAACTTATGTAACATTAAATTCATAAAAGCGAAATTTATGTCCGATTTTTTAAAATCATTTTTTTTTTTTTTATAAATAAATCCTCGAGTGAAAAGATTTTGAATTATGTATGCTGATTTTGTCCCGTTTAAACATAAAATATTTATAATTTGCGTTTATGGTACAATTCATGTGAGGTTATGTCTGATCCACTTTTTAAAAATGCAACATAAATTGTGCGCAACAAAGCCGTTAAAAATACTGTTTAAAAAAAAAACGGGAAGTACAATACTTATGCATATTTTATAACTAAAACGATTCGTTACGTTAGAGCAAAAATTTAATTTTAATTTTCTATAAACACAGTTCCACGAATTTTTTGTGCAACCGCGTATGAATTCCTTAATCCACATAATACATATTAATCGTGTTCCTTATTCAGTGATAATGTTGCAGGTTATACGTGCGGCTCCAACAATCCGCCATTATTATAATTCGAGTGCATTATGAACGACGATTTTCCGTCATATTCCATTGATTTCAACCCGCCTGTTAGCACGCTATTGTTCGCGATGTTAACAAAATTACACATTCTGAATAACAACGATTGTGCCCAGGTCTCGTGGCTGAGTACAGTGACCCGTGAACTGTGAGAAACATGCCGTTCGATATTTATTAGTCATGATTTGAAGCAAACATGTATTTAACAAGCCTTTCAAACGCATTCCGGTAAACTGTGGATATTTTTGTTATCTTCCTCGAAATGTCGTTATTCCGTTGAACGCAACAGTAGGAAACAGGCGAACATTTTGTCAAAATTTTATAAATAGGCAAATGAAATTGAAGTTGAGTTTGAAATAAATATTTTGGAGTATTTGAAATATTTGTTACATGGTTTTGGTTGCAACAAATCGATACCTTCATAAAGAAATTTTTTGATTTATTTTGCAGTGCAAGTCCTTTGCATCAACGATTTCATTTTATCGTAAAGGTTATAACTTTCCAAGGAACAGCGAAATTTAAAAACGGAAGAAAAAGAGAGTTCGTGGGTTTATCGATAAAAATGAGAGCCATTGCAGTTGTAAATCGGCCAGTACAATATTTTCCCCGAATTCCCGGCGACTTTTTCGTTGTTTGTTAATTATGAAAGCGTGCAATATGTTTCTGTAGCAGAAATTTATACACGTGGGAATATCGTATGTGCAAAAGTTTCACCCATAAGCTGATAATAAAGATTTGCCGTAAGATATTTTCTTCGATGACCTACTTTGGAACGAAAATATATATTCGAGAAATATTCGACTATCTCTCGGAAGATTAACGTCATTAATTCCTGTAAGACTATGCCTTTAAACACTAGAGATGTCAAGTAACAAATTTACAAAAAGAACGACGAATTAATCCCTCATCAAACTGACATAAACAAAATTTACCAACGTTCAGGAATTATTCATTCGTATTATTGGTGGTTCATACAGATAAAATCATAATTAATAGTAATAATAATACTTTATTTACGGATAAGAAAATCCATTGGTATACAAAAACAAAAGGATAAGTATAAGAAGTATATAACAATAACTTAACTTAATATGTATTACAGAAAATAATAGATAAGACAAAATAAGAAAGACAAAACTTAACACTAGAACTATCAAGAGGGTCAAAATGACTTAATTCGTAATTTTTCATAGAAACGTGATAAACTTACTGTGGTGTCTACACATTTGAAAATTTACTATGATTTTTACTATGGTCACTAAAATTTGTTTCCCTTACATTAAGTATTTTTTCCGTCCAGTTTTCAATTTAATTTCTTTGTCTTCAATAAGTATACCCTAATCGTCAATAGCTCTAATGTTAATAATTATATGATTGAGGTCAAGTTGAGCATAAATAGGGACATTTTGAAAGAGCTTAGTAATACATTGAAAAAGTTAGCATTTTTACTGTATACATTCGATATTGTGCATAATCTGTTTATGCAGTTTCTCTCGCCTAACTTCGAGTAGTATAGAATTATGTAAAAGAGATATTTCGCTGTCAGGTATTTTCCAGGTACCTTTAATCTTAGAAGCTCCAAAATTGCAGGACACGCATTAATATTATTTAAGATTTTAAATTCCAGAGAGTTAGATGTGCTTCTATTCTTCTTCTTTCCAGGGTTCGCAGCCTTAGTCGTTCGAGAATATTGTCGTAGCTGTGACATGTTATGGTTCTGTTGATTTTATATAAAAAGAGTATCTTACGGTTATCTTTATCTAAATAATAACCTAATTATATCACAATTATCATATAATAAATCATAATCACAAAATTACAAAAAATTCGCAATTCGTGTAGAACCATTATTATTCACGAAAAACAGCGAGAGTAGATTATTATTTATTAAATACGCGCCTTGAAGCTTGTACTACCACGTTCCGATTCGTCGTTCGAGCGAATATCGTGGCTTTACGTAAACATCGACCGTACGATATTCGAATTAGATTGCGCAACGTCGATTAGGCGAACCGACGGTCCCTCACGTGGCCCCTGGATCGATTTCCATTTTTCTCTTCCCTCCCGAACACACACAGGCCACTCCTTGGCCGTTCGGCTTTGTTACCTCGATTAGCGTTATTGTCGCGCGGAGCTTAAGGCTGTTCGTAGCCATTGACAGGTAAAACAATTAAACAACGTATCGGCTAATTAGCCGCTGCCGGCTCGGTGTGCACGCGGTAAACACGTGATCCACGTGGCTAGGGGCTCCGGCTTGGCTGCAGCCGGAGAATAAAGGATGCACGCTGCGGCTCGCTGCACGCGTGTTGACGTTGGCAAATGAACGTGTAAGCTGCTGGTAACGAGCCGCGTAAACCCACGGCGAACTACTTTTGAACGTCGAAGGGAATCGCGGTCGATCTGTTGCTCTTGTTTCGTTTAAACGATTTTTAATTAAATCGCTTCAACAATTTTTGTACACGGCCACATTCTGCTGTTCGACTTTTGCTGTTTGTACGGTGGTTAGAAAATTATGGAATTGTATTATTAATTACTGATACGGCTGGTATATAATTCTTAAGGATTAAGAATTCTGCTGAGTTAAAATATCGTATCTGCTATTTCGAAATATCCAAGAAAACTCGAAAGTTTGGTTTCTTCAAACTATAATAATAACTTCGCTTGGAAAGCAGTTACAGGACGAATCAATTAGACTGTTGTCAGATCTCTGCAAAATCCTTCGCAATTCCTACCTTTCATTTAAAACACAAAGCACGTGTGGCTCTTGAGGCATTCAATATACCTCGAAAAATGGAAAATTCCGAAAAAGGATACCATCCCTTAAAACGTTAGAATAATTAAAAAACTCACTGTCTCCAAAAATTAACGTCTCTCTTACAGCCCAAACGTAAACCCTTAACACTATATTCCTACCACGACCGGTAAAATGACCGTTCTTAAAATTTTCATTAGAATTTCATATCTACAACGTAATTGAATCGCCTTTAAACTTCAGACTTTTTCTCAAATATACGAATGATACATTTTTCAATATTTACTTCTTCTTTCATGGTTCATTTTCCTAGAAAAATTTCTAGTCTGTCTTATGTGGGAATGTCGCGATAGGAATAGATATACGTGAAGTGTCGGTAGGAATAGTGTTAAACTAAAAGAAAGAAAAGGTAAACTCGATCGAAAACCTTCTTCTAAATTCATACCCCCGTACAGGTCCATCGTCGAAAACGCTAAACACTCGAGAACGAGGACCATAAAACTCCCCGCCACCATTCAATTACCTCGAACGAGAGACCATTACCCTTGCGGGCATGAAAAATGACTCGGTACGTCATCGTCCGATTCGATTCGATCGGCGTGCGCGCGCGCTGCCGCATACACGGGAAGAAGCGTTCCCATGGAGGATGAGTTGTCTCTCCCGTGTGTACGTCCTCGTGTGTGCACAGACAGAGCCGCGTTTCGCTGGTGTTGGACGCGTACACCTAATGGAGGACCAAGCCCATGGTGCCACGATCGCGGATGGGCGCGGCATTCTACTTGGGCTAATGCGTGGGTGTGCCCGAGCGCGTAACACTGCCTTAAGTAATTGTTTATTGCCGTGTCGGCGGCCTCCCTTCGATCCCCCTGGCCTTCGTTTCCTCGAAACGCCGCAGGACCCTCCCAGAACGGGCTTTATCGCGCCCTTACGGGGTTATCCGGCAGAACGTTCGCGTAATATCGTGCTTCCCGTTCATCCATCGGGATATGCGTGTCGGCCAGGCTGCGACTAGCCCGTCGCGCGATAGCACGAATATTGTACCTGGGTATTTCTTTCTCTTTTTATCTCTCGCTTGGCAAGCACCAGGTGATTCTAGCCGGGTCCCAGATAGAGGAGGAACGTAGAATATTGTGTTTTTAAGAAAATTGAATTTTTCGGAAATCTCGACGAGACGTTCGCGTGGGCACGCTGTTGCGCAGCTCTTGTTCGAGGAATTTCGTTGGTTGCACGCTTGCATTACCGCTGCTGCAGAGCACTTAGAGGTTCGTGGAAATTATGATCAGCTTGATAGAGCGACCAACGAAGAATGTTAAGGATTTGTTTTGGGGTTGCGAGTGCATTTGTGGGAGAACGGAAAAGGGGAATGTTTCGAAAGTGTGGTTAGCTCGGTAATGAAGAATTGCGAGGCAACTTTTAGGGAATTGTTGTAGAGGAGAGGTTTGTCGCTTTGAACTCGTTGTAAAATGAATAGCAGATGTTCGTCGAATTTGGAAGACTTTCGATAAAATGAATCATTTTTAATTTTAGTGGTTTGGTCTTCTGAAAAATTCTATTAAGGGTCGAAAAAGTAGAGACTCTGTTCTTTAGAATGAGTACAGATATAACTCTGTACGATTTTCTTTTTCACGAAGTTACAGCTGTGATGCCAGACTGAGAACGGGAGTTCTCGAGAATACCCCTTTCCATTACGCACACTACCGCAGTAAACGCGTGTACGTGAGCTCAGCGTTTCGGACGACTTCCGGAAATCGAGATAAAAAACAAATGAAAGTCTTTCTTTCTCGCTCTTGGAGTGCCGAAATCCAGCGTATGTGGAAAACAAACCTGCTTCAAAGATTGGCAATATATCGACTTTAAATCCTGTATCTTTGACGCGAGGTAAATTTCAAAAAGTGTCAATTCAAAGTTTATTAATAGTCGAACTGTCATAGACGTATATGAATTGAAGTTAAATCTGAGATTAATTCGGTATTTTGAATTATAGATTGGGATTTAGAAATTCAACGATGATATTATTGTAGTATCGTAATTAATTTTATAGAGTAAGAGAAAGTGAGGGGTGGACAACGAGAATTCAGGTCTGCTTGAGGAAAACCCTTGGCGACGTGCGAGGCCCTCGAAAATGCCCAAATATGGTCATGTTTTTGGAATATGCCCAAATATGGCCATACTTGAGGGATCTTTCTTAACCAAGGGCTAGCGACAGTTTTCTCTGGTCAAAAAGAACAGAGTTGAATTAGACGTTGTAGCGTGAAGGAGTGTCGCGCGAAGAGTAAAAATTTATAAGTAATATTGTAATTATATTTCCGTATTCATAGCAATGAATATTATTATTATAACACTACATTATAATTCGTTATTAATTTATAATTTATGAACAGGATATTAGATGTACTTATTAGTGAACGAATTATCGTTTCAATCATCAGTTGCATACAAACCTCAAGCACATGTTATGTAAAGATCGCTTCATTACGATACCTGTTCTACTCGTAATCCCGGCAATTATTGTTTATCAAAGGTATAATAGCAATTTGACCAGCGCGGTATTGTAATTAAAAGCTGTTGCAACACCGCGGATTTGTAATTAAGGTGTTAATTAAACCTGCGCCACTCTGTGAAAGGGCATTTTCATTACTTGCAAGTAGAACAGCATAGCAGCGTTGCATAGATTCAAATGCTCATATCCGGCGGAACAAAAACAGAGAAAAATCCTCGTGGAGACAACAAATTTTAATTATGATAATTTCTGAAGCTTTTCATTAACCAGCATTTGCAGTACAATCCCGTTTATCCGAATAGGACAACTCAGATAACCGAGTGGTTCTAATAACAGAGGTTGAATATTCGAAAAACTAAGGTAATTTCGTTTCCGTTTCAACTGCTTCTTATTATTCTGTATTCAGCGTAAATTGCACGTGTAAAGAATAAAACAGTTGATCGTGATACAAAAACGGCTATACATTTCAATTTTTATACAAGTAATCTGAGACAATAGTGTTTTCTAAAATTTGAATCTCCATTTCTTAGTAATTTGGCTTATTTTCCACAGAATTCAATTTTTATAAAAGTAATCCAAGACAATAGTGTTTTCTAAATCTTGAATCTCCATTTCTTAGTAATTTGGCTTATTTTCCACAGAATTCAATTTTTATAAAAGTAATCCAAGACAACAGTGTTTTCTAAAACTTGAATCTCCATTTCTTAGTGATTTGGCTTATTTTTCACAGAATTCAATTTTTATAAAAGTAATTCAAGACAACAGTGTTTTCTAAAACTTGAATCTCCATTTCTTAGTGATTTGGTTTTTTTCCATACGATTCAATCGATAAAATAACTTTTAAAAATTTCTATTTACTCTGACCATCTTCACAACTACCATACAGGACATATAGAACTCATTCATATAATCGAGCTTACGTTAAACTCTAATTCAGATAATCAAAGCTCACCGATGAGTTCGTACATTTTAACGTAACCATTGATTTGTTCTAATAGTCGAGGTTCGGATAAACAAGGTCCCACCGTGATTTACATACGATCCAACGAGTAGTCTTCCCTCGAACTTCTCCAGCGTTTCAAAAGAAACAACAACGATCTCCGAAAGTATTCGCTCGTCCTATCGTGCGATACCAAACAGCATGCTAATTTTACGAGCGACACGAACGTTTCGCCGACAAATTATCAACATACTTCACGCTCGAGGAACATTCGGCGGCCGTTCGACCAAGTTCCGCGATAAACTTATAATTTAAGCGCATTATTCCGGTCCCTGCGAAACGACCTCGTAAACGAGCCCGGCGTTGTTTTAACAGTTCGCGAAGGCGAGCACCGCGAAAGGAACGAAACAAGCTGGCGTTCGCGCAAGCCTGGCCGGACACACCGGGACGATCAATCATAGTTTTCGAAGAAAAACAAACGGGGAGAGAGCGTGGGTTGCTGGATGCGCGTTAAGGTGCACCGGTACCAACAGCGGAGTTGTAAGTGCACGGATAAAAGTGGTTTCCGGTTAACAGAGAAATCGATTTGCTGGTTACTCGTTGTACTTCGTTTACTTGAACCGAGATAAAGAACTGTAGGAAATTCTACTGTTATTAATCTAGTAGAGTGAGACGATAGGGTTTAGGCGTGAATAAAATAAAGCGAAGTGATTAGAATATTATTAACCCTTTGCACTCGAAAGGTGACCGTTAATCGTTTAACGATACTAACTTCAACAACTTTCAAATTCGAAATATTTACTATGATTCACGTATATTAATACAATCATTTAGTTTGGTTAAGTTATTAATCTAGTAGAGTGAGACGATAGGGTTTAGGTGTGAATAAAATAAAGCGAAGTGATTAGAATATTATTAACCCTTTGCACTCGAGGGGTGACTGTTAGTTGTTTAACGATACTAACTTCAACAATTTTCAAATTCGAAATATTTACTATGATTCACGTATATTAATACAATCATTTAGTTTGGTTAAGTTATTAATCTAGTAGAGTGAGACGATGGGGTTTAGGCGTGAATAAAATAAAGCGAAGTTATTAGAATATTATTAACCCTTTGCACTCGAGAGGTGACCGTTAGTCGTTTAACGATACTAACTTCAACAACTTTCAAATTCGAAATATTTACTATGATTCACGTATATTAATACAATCACTTAGTTTGGTTAAGTCGTATATTAAAATTTACATATATGACTATTTAACGTCCGGGTCTGTGAACTAAAGTCTGAAAATTTGCGAAACTATCATATGCTAGGATTACGATGTCCCATGAGAGGGGACAGCCGAATGCAAAGGGTTAATATAGTACTGTGTCCAAAAAATAAGGTGAATTACTTGTTTAAAATTCGCGGATATTAAAAACATGTTATTTATCAGAAATTAAGTTTAATGGTGGAATACAGTTAGGTTCGAATTTACCAGCAAATGCTTTCCTTCACTGTACTTTTTGTTTGACTGAAACGAAACTTGTCAGCTACAGATTACAATAACTGATTAAAGAAAGTTTGTATCTTGAAGAATCGTCATCGGAGAAATGATTAAACAGCCAGTTCACACTTTAATTTGAATTTCACTTGATCATCTAATCAATTTTGTGAATCGCTATACCTAATCCCCTTATTAATATTCGAATAACGGATGTTCTTGTAGAAGGATTTTACTATAATTTCAGCAACACGGACTGGTTCTCGCAAACAAAAACGTGCCGAAAGGAGAACGACAGCCACGTTTTATCGATTTCAGAGCGTTTCGGGGTCATGTCGGACTGGTGATTACCGGATATTAGAAGTTACGTCATAATCAAGTTCGAGTCTCGACGGTAGATGGACTCAGAAACAAAGTTTCGACGGTAGAATGGAGTTTCGATTGGTTTTCGCCGGCACTTCCATCGGTGCTTCTGCCTTTGTTTTTGAATCGATGATGAATTTGTTCGCCTAACTTCGAGTTACTGTTAAGTTCCGTGAGTTGTTGTTCCGTTAAGTATGTATTATTCCGGAAAATTAATTTTCGAGCTCGGTTTTGAAATGCGATATTCAGGTCGTAACGTTGAAGAAAATTTTGGAATAATTGCAATTTTTGTTCGATGAATACAATAAAATTGACGTTGCAAAATTTTGTTATACAATTTTTATCAATGCAAACACTTTATAGCAGCTATTTTGTGATTTAAAATTCATTTAATCAGATAAAACGACGCGATGAAGTGTAAAAGTATTTTAACGAACAAGAATTTTAGTAATTTATTAACAATTTGATGCAGAATGTTAACGTTTGTGGATGTTTACCATTAATGTTTGCACAAACTGTTAATTTTGCAACGATCGATATACAGCACTGCTATTGCTATAATAATATTAGCTTCGAAACTTCATTATCTCATGATGTGCATTAGAATTTAGATGCAAGTATACCTAATATTTCGGAATTAATTAGTTTATGATAAAGTGATTTGAAAGTTAATTACATGAAAATATTATTTATTATAGCTATTAATTCATTCATCCAAAAGATTGTACCGTAAGAATAGCGCAATGAATATCTGTTTCACGCTTTAGTTGGAAAATTATCAGTGATACAGGTCAGTGATAACCTATCCCATATTCCGTCACCAATTTCAAGCCCTCATCTAGCATCTACTTAATGCTAATTTTTCTCCAGAAAACCAATAATTATTTAGAATGACCATGTGAATTTTGTATACCAAAACATCAATACAAGACTTATTTAAATTTCATGATATAAAAAGAGGCAAACAACAAAGAAAGTCATAAAACGTAAAAAAAAAACTCATGAAAGAAAGTAAATTTTATGAAAGGAAAATAATCAAAAATTTTAAATAAAAGCATGCATTATTGTTTAATAAAGAAGTTAGTGTTTATAAAATTATAGAAAATTGTTTTAAAATACTGTAAATATAAATTAATCGCGATATATTTCCGATTATTGTTACCAACCACTTCACTTGAATTTCGTTCATTTCCTTTCGATCTTGAGCGATCGCAATGTCAATATCATACGTTTACAAATGGCGGCAAGGACGTTCCCAAGCTAAGTCTAAGGTGTGGTAGCCATTGGAGTTTCCACGACTTTAATGACCGCAGTTAGAGCCATACTAGGGCAATTTACCGTGAATGCAAACACATATACGTGACTCATAGTCATTCCTTCTAATGTAACTAACTTCCATCGCGAGAGTGGCTAAAGGGTTTGGTCTGTTTGGACCTTCTGTCGTTAGCTTCCGGAATGAATTGAACGGTAACGCGGCTTTAATGTTAGATCATTCATAATCGTTTCCCCTTAATGACGCTGCTGATGAAACACTCCCTTCCAAGTAACCAGAAGATCGTGTATCCAGATGGTCCTAAGAAATCGATAAAATTTCGCTAATAATAAAATAAAAATGTATTAATTATTATGTGAAATAAAGAAAACATTGTTCGTTCTTTCAATGTCAATTAAAGCATAAGACTTTTTAAATACGAATCTGTATAATAATTAGATCGCGGATCTTTATGCAAATTCATGTTTTTGCAAACATACTCAAGAAAGTGTAATCTAAGTTTGTTTTACCCTCTAAATATTATAACGCATAATTTATTTCGAACAATTCATATATTTTTGAATATTATTTCGGATATTAAATATATTGGAATTTCCCATAAATGCATTCCCAAAAATCCGCAGTCTGATAATAATTAAAGAGCAATTTATATTGATGCTTTCGCAATCTATTTTAATTCGAATTTACTTGAGTTGCTTCAAAATATTAGCAGGAATTTTAAGAAAATAATAAGAAACGATTGCAAAATGATGTGTACAATATCATTTCTGATTCTTTTATCAATTACAACCAACAGAATTTTTGTAATTATCTATAATTTTGATATCATCGTGGATCGAATTTCTGAAGAGCAGTCTCTACTTTATTTTCATTTCGTTTACTCACTTCTTTTCGAGATGATTAAACGAACCTAGAAAATGGTAATAAAAGGATATCGCTTCCTTCTTAAAATTCTTCGCGCTGCATTTGCGACATATCCACCGCGACGACGTTTTCCCGAGGACACTCGGTGAAACGCGAGGAATTCCGGTGGGTGAGTTTTTAAATTTTACGTTCTCCCGGTAACAGGAAATTTTCTACGTGCCACCGAGCATGGTCTTGCGTGACGCAGGAATTAAGATTTATGTCAGATTCTTGTCAGCACAGGCACAGCTGCTGCGATCTGTTACAAAAAGATTCCCCGTATCGTGTTTCGTCCGACATGCTCGCCGCGTTTTGGAAAAATAATAACTTTTGAGGAGAAAGAAAAGCTGGAGGCACTGAGCTGTTGCGGTGTTCAACTTCTAATTAAATTCTAAGGTTTTAATTAATATTCCTGAGATTAAAGTTTGAAGAGAAACTTACGTAACTTCTTCGGAGAGTTTAAATTTGCTGGGAGAATTTACGGATTTAAGATTGGTACATCGAAAATTTCGAATTTGAAATAATTTTTGGAAGTTTGAGTAAGTTCTTGAGATTGAAGTTTGAAGAATTTTCGTTCGGATCCGGGCACAATGACATTAATCTTGCCTGATGCGAAGGAAAGTTTGTAATTGACAAAGTAAGCGACAGATGGTCTAATTAATCCAAGCAATTCAATTAGTTCCGTCCGCAGATGGTAACGTGGAAATAGAATTGTAATTTGTGAGGTCAATGTTTTATGCCAGTTATTTTATTATAAGCTAATGGAATTTTAATTCTTTTTTTTTTACAAAAAGAAAGTGTCTTTCAAATATTTTTTGAAAATGCATTTGTGATAAACAAATTAAACGTATTAATACAACAGTAATAATATGATCGATTACATACGTATGTTCAGTGCAAAATCATTAAAAGTGCATTAAATAGTTTTTGATTGAAAATGATGCATCTCTTGAGTACGATTAATTAATTAATTTTTCATTCCAACAGATTTAGTGTCTGAACTTCGAAACTCTTCAAAATTATTCTAACTTCTTCATCGTCGCTTGTATGTGACTAATAAAAAAATACATAAAGCGTATGATTTTTTGAAAAATTAACATTTCTAAAGATATATTCTTGCACCAAGCTTATCGATTCTTCCTGGTTCGGATAATCATTCGTTGGGCGATCGAACAGACTATCATTAGTTTCCTGCCCCTTTAACCGGTCTCGAAATCGACGGTGAGGGCTGACAAATAGCCTAATTAATCGAGTGAATTTAATTAACTCCGTACGCTGGCGTTCACTAGCACACCGTTCAAACTTATGATTCGGATTCACGCAACTTGGCATGCTTCGTTTCTCTCTCTCTTTCTCTCCTTCTCTCTCTCTCTCTTTCCGTGACTCTGTCTGTCACTTTCTCGATTGTCCAATTTGGTGTCTCGCTTAGGTTTCGACTCGTTTCGAGCCCCCATCGAGTGCAGCCCAATTTCATCCTAATGAAAATTGACTTTCAGGAATTCGAACGACCGATCACAGTTTTGACGACTCAATTGCTGACTGCACCTTATTCCATATTTTCCAAACACGTAGGACATTTTCCGTTCGCATGTATGCGCGCCTATCGATCAAAATTTTTTGGACCATTTGGACATTCCAAAGAATATGTAAATTTAAAAAGGAAGCATTAACAATTATGTTATCTTACAAAAATAAGAAGTATATTAAAACAGAGGAAGCTACTGTTAATATCTGCAGTATTAATTTTTTTTTTTTTATTGCAAGTCTGCAATATTAATTTTCAGCTGGCAAAAATTCAGGGAGGGTGTTAACTCTATTCCTACCACGACCGGTCAAATGATCGTTTTTAAAATTTCGATTAGAATTTCATACATACAAAGTAATTTAATCGGCTTTAAACTTCAGACTTTTCCTCAAATAGGCGTATCATATATTTTTCAATATTCACTTCTTTTTTCGTTGTTTATTTTCTGAAAAAAATTTGTAGTCTCTCTTACGTGGGAATGTCGCGGTAGGAATAGGTATACGTGAAGTGTCGGTAAGAATAGTGTTAATACGACGGTGATCCAAAAAATGATTCGAAACTTTTGAACAAGAATGGAGACAGACAGTCGAGGAAACATGCGAATTGTAGAATTTTTGTTGGTACACAGATACTATTTGTAATTAATATTCAATTTAGTATATTGCTAACATTGTGCGATTTTTATTGAATCTCTTGAGCGATTAATTTATTGAGGCCAATGAAAAGTAATACACGTTTACTTTTGATGTTAACCGTTTAACTATACATGTTTAAAGCCTATTACACTTTGTGTTGCAGATTTGCATGTGGATGGACGAAATAGGGCTAATTGAATTAAACTGTAATGCGGTAAGTACCACTTATTGGGAGAATGTATGCATAATAATGTGCATATAATTATTTACAGCGTGAGCAACGAGTGTTTACATGAAATTTCATTGAAATTTAAAGAAAGTGTTCTCTGGCGACGTAAATATTAATTTTATGCCAGCTCCATTGTGCATAATGATTTTAATAGTCTAACGTTTAACACAGTGTACATTGTAAACATATTTAAAATTTATATTCCCATTATATAAACTGGTTAATGAAAAAAAAAAAAATTAATATCACAAGGGATTGAGGTTTTGTACGAAGCTACGTATTTTCTTCATCCACACTTTTCATTTCCATAAATTTAAACAAACTGCGCGAAACAAATGCGGTAACTTTACTTGCAATGCGATAAATCTGTTCATAGAAACATTCGTGCTCAGCAGAAATATAATTTCCTCGTTAAAATTAATAGAAGGATGCAAGTGTTCGCGTGCTCAGCTATTTTCTTAGCGCTTTAATATAAGCTGGTTCTTAACATTTAAATGGGTACTTCAACTGCACCTTTTACGTATTTGTGTTACCCATTTAACTCGTAATTGCGTATAACTCTTTTACATAAAAATATGAAAAAAGAAAGAAAAGAGAAACATAATTACCGGTCGCATTAATAGTTTACCTACACTGTTTTTCTTAATTACAAAACCACTTTTAATTCTGTTAACCATTAAAAAGACGCATGTAAATAATTAATAATAAAATTGCAATAAAGACGAATTTTAAATATATCCTTTCTTCTCTCAGTTATTTTGAAAAATGCAAAATGTGTAAAAAACAACTTCTCCTGTATCTGAGTTTGAATAGATCCAACGATTCCTCGGATTAAACGTTAATTATTAATTTCTCTTTCATAATTTTCCTATATTTCGTAAAAATTTCCAACTTTATCCATAACAAAATTTGTACTAAAATTATACTTCAGGTTCCATGTTAAATTTCTCACTAATCTTTATTTCAACTGAAAATGAATATTTCAGCTACCAACGATGCTTTCTTTTGCTTCGACGGATTTCTGATCTTTTTAAAAACAATACAATCTCTTCTTTTCATTTAAATGCCATTTTAAAGGAGTGAAACCAGCGTTGAAGTTTCTGAGTTTTCTCTCATTTTTTAAAGATAACTTTGTAATGGTACTTGCTGAAGCAAAACCTTTCAAATAGAAAATGTTTAATTTTTAACACCCTATCGCCCTGCCATGAAAAAAAAGAACGCAGAAAAGCTTGTATTCGAAGCGTGAAAAATCGCTGAAACTTTGAGATTCGTTATCAGCCCCCTTAAAAGATATTTTGCCGCCAAAAAAATTGCTCCACATAGGACACACCATGCTCTGTGCGCGCATAAAATTTCATTGAGAACAGAATTTCAGAAGTAGATGAATTTCCTTATAATACAGTGTACGAATACTTTTTGGAGCCACTGTAAAAGTTTTATCGGACTTACCTCTGACCAGTCAAATTTTTCTCGCCTCTAGCATAATAAGATGTTCCCTGGTATATATGAATCGGCGATGCCCTTGTCGAACGACTCTGTTTTGCTGGCCGATAGCCGCGCGTTACGCTCAATCGGCCCATAACACGACAGCTGCGCCGCGTCCTCTACTCGAGGCCTGCGGCCGCTATTAACGGCGTGACTATAGAGGCGCGCAAGGTGTAGCAGGGCCTTGCCATCTGCTCGTGCACGTGGCCCTGGCACGTGCTGCCAGCTGATAATAGCGCCTTCGATCCCGCCGCGACACGAGTGCTCGGCCTACGTGCCCGACATTTTAAGCGACGCCCGCCTGTTTAGGCGATAACGAAATTTTCGGCCAGCACCAAGTTAAATTTTCCATAGACCCGCAAACACCGGTTATCTAATAATTAACGCCGTATCGTTCAATCAATTACATCGTTGGAAACAGTGGGACAGTCGCTAAAATTAAATTACATCACCAAAAGTAAGTCCATTTTTACAATTTATTTAAATTTTAACGTTGGAACACTTAATGGGCATTTAATTTTCTATATTCATCGATTTTCTCTGTCGTTTGTTTCGTGAAGCTAATCTTTTGCTTGTCAAACGAGTTATCAAATTGAATTTACTAAGAAAACTTTCCAACAAAGTTTATTAGATCACAATAAATTTAATCCATGTTGTATATTAATTTCCAAGTAAATAAGATGTTCCACTTATCTCTGAAGTCTCTTTAAATCATCCTCCAACACGAAAAGAAATTGCATTAGAAAATTTTCCCACTCGACTTTAACAAATGCATCCCTCAAACGATTAAATTCAACTCTCTCTAAGATTACAATAAAATCCATCCATCCATCCATATTGTGTATTAAATTTATTAGATCACAATAAATTTAACCAATATTGTATATTAAATTTATTAGATCACAATAAATTTAATCAATATTCTATATTAATTTCCAAAAAAAACAAAATATTCCATTATATTTTTCTTCCAACACGAAAAGAAATTGCATTAGAAAATTTTCCCACCCGACTTTAACAAATGCATCCGTCAAGAGATTAAATTCAACTCCCCCTAAAATGGCAATAAAATCCATGGTAGCTTCTTTGAATTAAATTACATTCGATTTCGACCGCACGTAACCGCGAGTCCGTCGTTTCACGAGAACCGCTTACTAATTTTATTAATCGCCCCGAGGGTGCGGGAGAGAATCAAAACAAAGGGTCGGGGGAGGAAACACGCTGTTCCACCGTCCCGAGAGGATGTCGACGACGAGCGTCACGCAAATCGTCCGTAGGAAAAGGCAGAAACGGCGTCAACCCCGTAAAATGAAATTCATCGCTTAACCCCGCGGAGTCTCCTCCGCCATAGCCATGGCGGACCTGCGGGGGTGGTGGTCCCCGCCAAGGGTTACTTTGCGCTTCCTACGTTTCATTCCCCGGGCTTAGCATACGTGTAAGGTCGCGGCAGCGTAGTTACGCTGAGTTACGACCGCATAATCCGGCGCTCCCCGTGGCATTTCCCTTTGCATCCGTCCACGTTTCCCCTTCAATTCATCTCCGCTGGTCCCCGTGCTACGTTCGCGTTACGGGATCATCGTAAAACGTATCACCGTTCCGCTCGACTCTGAGACCCGTGGAGCAACGGGTCGCTGCCGTTTTCCGGTAACGTTTTTACACGTACTTCTCGCCAGCGGATTGTTAATAAGGGGTATATTATCGCTAGGCAAGGGGAGTTATGGGACGTTTAAGATGGAACAGCACGCTGCTTGGCCCTGTTTACCCGTTTGTTGGTTAGTTCGTTTCTTTTTCTTTCTTTTTTTTTTTCGTCGGGATTGTGGAAGGTGGATTGCGGAAGAATTTTCAATCTTATTGGGTTGTTCGGAAAGTAATTTCGTTTTTCCCTAACACAGGGCTTAATTGTATTTTTTTCATAGTCAACTTCACACTTAAGCCGCATGGTCATTATATATTTTGACAGTATATATAGCAACAAGGCTTGCTTGTGAAAAGTTTCGATTGATTCGACCCAGTAGTTTTTGATTGGTGCCCTATCAAATATGGAAAGTAAAAAGCAATATTTTCGGTATTTTTCACTTTTCTACTATCGAAAAGGTAAAAATGCTGTTCAAGCAAGGAAAAAATTATCCGTTGTGTATGGGGAAGATTAGAAAAACATTCTTTCCCATATCCCACATTCTATGATTCCACCACAAGGTGGACTCTGAAAGAGTTTTTATTTTTCGATCGAGTAATAGATAAATAATAATGAAAGCTCATTTGCGAGAAACTGTTTCTTTTCCGTCAAATATCATATCACTCATATTGTTTGTTAGACCTGTGTCAATTACTTTTCCAAATGAAAAAGATAAAGATTGACATGCTGTATTAAGTTACATATGAAACGGTGGATATTCCTGATAGGTAACACGGTTGAAATTAAATTTTATTTATTTAAAATGAACTTCAATAAATTTAACACAATTTCAGAGGAAGTCGTATGTATCGAGATTCGCAAGAGATCTGTCACGATTATTTCGGTGGTTTTAAATAATCTGTTAAATCCAACTCATAGTTTTTAGTTTGCTGTATCGTTTTCTAAAGATCTTGCTTCGAGAAATTACACTAATTACCAAGTTTAATCACGGAGAGGTGACCAGACGGAAGTGCAAACTTCAATGTAGTAATTTTAACGCAATTGTTGCATTCGTTGACGCGTAGCTCGATTCGACGATCATTCAACCGGCTCTGAACAGGGGTGGTAGAGAATTTCTGGCTGACAACAGCTGTCGGGTCACCTGTTCAAACAGCCGTATTTCGCGTCGCTATAAAATCGTCTCGTGCCATGACGGGCCAGGTGAGTCCGGTTTACACTTCTCGACATCGTTGCAGGCATCGAGTAGCAACGTTCGATATTATCGGAAAGTCCCAGCAGCGAAACGAACTAGGAATATTCCACGTTCGTTTCATTCTCCAATCGATCGTACTGTGTACACCGCCTGCCGAAGTTTAGGGTCACTACGTATTTCAAGAAACTAGCCAGTTTCACAGAAGAGAGAATTTAGAGTTGCATTAGTTCAGAAAACTTGTGGATTAGAATCGTATGAAAGTATAAAAATCTTATTTTTAATATTAATTATTAATATTAATTTATTAATTTATTATTAATACATGGATGATTACAGTAGTCATATTAAATTTGATAAGAAAATTAGCGTGGAATTCGATATGACTGCGAATTGAGAAGGGATCTCAAATTTCTGATCGGTAACACATGCCTGTATGAAAATAAAGAAAAAGTAATTTTAGATTAATGTAAAAAAAAAAATTGCTAGCGTTTCATTGTATCATCTTTTGCAGCAAAGAGATGGGTTTACGTTTAAAAGCATGGTGATTAACTTTTAAATTATGTTTGACCTACTATTCCCCATATAAGCCCCGCTCCCCATATGTTCAAGCTCCCCCATTCAACGTTCACATACGTGCATTTAAATACATCCACTTATAAAAGTGAAGCACCCTATACAATTCCATTCACCGTTACAAAAATTTGTCCGGATAACAAAATGAAAATTATGTCAAAGAATTAGCATACAATGCTAAAACAATTAAAATGTAACTCCCACGTGTTCGATGTATCAACATAAATTATGTTAAACTGTATTTTTAAGAAGTACAATTTCTGTACCTCTCTACACTTCTTTCGCAACAGGCAACTGGTAAGTTGACGAACGAGATGGTACAGTAGCAAGAGAAATATTTCATTCTCACCACACAATACGATCTGATTCGTCTATTTTTTTCTGTTTCAACCAATAACCAAAATATGTTTGCTCTATTTTTATGGTTGTGTTCAGGAAAGTGAGTCTATACAGACTACGACCAATTAGACCCGCATTTCTTAGTCTTGCCAACATATCAGCTCCCTATAGTACATTTCCCTTAACGCTAGAACTACCACAGCAGCCAAAATGACCAATTGATGATTATTCATAGTAACCCTATAAATTCACCGTGGTAAAGTTACCAACATCTATTATTTTCTGCAGAAGATATAAATAAAGATTTGTTATTGTTAGAAACTGAATACAGAAATACTATAAAGCAAAAAATAGCCATAAACCAGCTTTCTCTTAACGTACTTTCTCAAAGGCTTCTTTCAAGAACCCAAGTCACATCTGGCATTCAGAAAGTTCGAAAACGTTGAGAAACAGAACAAAAGGGCTGAAGGACCCGAACGGGGTTGTAGAAATTTCGACCACTACGTTTTTCTAGTCTCGTGACAAAGCTCACAAGATACAATCACAGTTGCCCTCCTTCGTGTTACATAATAGTAATAATAAAAAAGTATCAAAGCATTATTTCACAAATAAGAGTCTATTTCATTTAGCAAATATTATAAAACCCCGTTCCCAATAGTTTCTTATGTATTCGGTATTTTTTCACGTAATTTTCACTTTGATCTCTTCCATGCAAACAAGTACACTTTGATTGCCGTTAGTTCTAGCGTTAACCGTTTGAGTGCCACGCGTCTTTGCAGTTTCCCAGTCCAAAAGCGCTTGTCTTGTTCCCCCTCAAAAAATGGCCAAGCGGTGCGATAGCGCTTGTCTTATTTCCTCTCCAAAAATGCCAATGAGCGCTATTGCGCTGTTCTCAGCTTTATACGGTAAGGTGTCATATTTGCATCCAAATGTTGAACTGAAATTAAAATTCGTTCTTGTACCAGCTGTCTCATTCTTTTACTTTTACGCGCAAAGTCTTAATCCGCCGGCGTAAAGTCGCGCATCGATTGAAACCGAGCGTGTCGCAATTGTCGGCTTCGTAGCCTGGAGCGCTGGCACTATTCGATCGACAGAGAAGAAGCGCAAAATCGCTCCTTGGCACTCAAACGGTTAAACGGATAAAAATCCACCGTCTAAAAACAACAATTCTCCAATCCAAGAGTCGATCGAATCACAAACAACGATTCTCCGAACCGGTACCAATTACCAGTCTTGGATCAACATTCGATCCTGTTGTGCCGATTGGCCAAGAGCGAGCGCACGCGTGACGGAAGCCGCATAAATTTCGTGCTTGATAGTCGGAAAGCCGCGTTCAGGGCTTCCTAAAATAACAGGCCGAGGGGAGGTGTCGATCATGCCCGCAGGCTGAGCTCGAACAAAGAGAGAAAGACGGCCTGCTTCCCTCTAACGAGGCTTCGTCGCTGCTCGAAATTCGTCAGCTTCTCCGATTCTGCGGGCATTATAAATAAGCGCGCCGGAAACTCGGCCGAACGACAATTACGAATCGGCCGGTTAATGGCGCCTGCTATTAAGCGGCGTGGCGCGCGCGTGGTTAATATTAATGCACGCGCCAAACTTTTCCGTCGAGAGATCTATGGCCGAAGTTAATGGAGAGAGCGAACGTTTTTCTTGTTTCCTTTTTCGGTTCAAGAGCGGCGAGCTCGTGTCGATTTTGGCGTAGAGAAACGAGGGTGCTGAAAGATGAACGCTGAGAATTTTAATTTGTTGCTTCAGGTTATGGTGTGGGTATGATTGTGGGTTAACCCTTTGCGGACGGAGCAGTAAAGAAAATAGTTACGTCGCGCATTTGTGTTATAAAAACTAAAGCTGTATTTAAATAAATTTTTCATAAAATCTAACAAAATCATAAACAAACAAATTTAGGCCAACTTGACTTCTTAGGCTAGTATATCCATGCGTATCTTATACATGTCGTTTACGACAGACAAACGCCAGCCGCAGCGCGATAGTTAGCGGATATATCCGACACTCGTCCGCAACGGGTTAAACAGGGGAGAATGCAGAAAACTCTATCTTGAATCTTTGTTTTTATTTTATTTTTTGAGGGCGACGCGAAAAGGAAGTTGGTATAGGATTTTTAGTATTCCTGCTTTGTTTTTCTTTTCTTTTTCCAACTGGCTTTCGTGTATCTCTTGAGATAAAGCTGTTCCATGCGTATTTTATAATTTAGTAGAAATGTTGTAATAGAGTTGATTAACGCTTATTTCAATTTTCCTGGTGAACTTGCAGTACGAATAGAATTTCATCGCGTTTTCACTCGTTTCGTTACGACTTGTCTTTAATTATTCGATGAAGCAGAAGCCGAACACGAGAAGGTGGGCCAACGAAGAATTAGAGAACGGTTAATCCTTAGAAAGTTAAGATTCATTTGATATAAAAACGATGCAAATAAATTCGCGAGGAGCTCGCTAAACCTCCTTTCGAATTCATTCGTCCCGGTACTTAAACACTTTCTGACTTTCGGCGCACGTTCGGGCCTCCCCCGCTGAGGACCAATTCAGTTAAGGTTTAATTTCGAACTCTCAACTGGCTTTGTAGCCAATCGGATTATTCTTCTGCCGGTTAAAAATTCACCGCTCTCGCGCGAATACAATTCACGATGGAACAAAATCCAAGAAGAGAAACAGGCAGCGAAGGAAAAAAAAAGAAAGGAAAAGCGTGAACCGATGCATTTCTACGTCTGCGTCTCAATTTTCGCAATGGAGTTAGGTTGTTTCTCTAACCGCGAATCGAACTACAAGCGACAGGTAGATCCTGATAAAATAAAAACCCGCGGAAATAGCGATTGCTTCGATTCCATCTCGATGCAAATCTAGATGCAAATATAATTGCTATTTTTCCACGGTTCCTTCTGCAGACTTTTGCTTTAAAATTTAAAAGGATAGCGACGTAAAAAACATTTTACGATTTATTTGGCTCCTTCTTTACGGTTTATTTATCTCACTAATATTGTAATACGCAAATTTTATATTGTCGTTTATCATTTTAATTTATCATTATGAAAAGGTTAAATCACATACGAGTTGTTTGATATCGCATTAAATTTGAAACAATGCAAAGCAATTAGGGAACATAACTATACCAGGAACGTTTACCAATTAATATTGCTACAAACACAATTAATCTTTTACATTCAAAATACCAGTACTGTTGACACGAACATTCGTTTCAGCAATTCAAGAAACGCGAGAAACTTTGAAATGTAAAATTTGAAGAATTCTATAAATCAATACGTCGTAAACGCTGCTTCAGCCTTAATCCTTTGCGCTCGACAGGTGTTAGTCGCCAAATGATGGTTTCGTCAATTTTCAGACTTCGGTCAGTTTGTTTATTAGTTAGACTCGGCGATTGAATAGTTATATATGTACAATTTAGTACATCGCTTAAAAAACCTAAGTTACCGTTAATATAGGTGAATCTTAGCAAAAGTTTCAAATTTGGACATTTTTGAAGTTAGTATCATTAGACGACTAACAATCACCTCTCGAGTGCAAAGCCTTAACCTTCAACCTTGACACAAGAGAGCATCAGAATGTTTCTTCCTGAGGGTTAACCAGATGGAACGTAAACAAAGGCCTGTATCACCCGTTACATATCACGACTCGCGTCCTCTCCGCTTCGTCTAATTCGTGCATCCCCTGCAGCATCCTTCGCATCGAAAAAATCCCATAAACGCGTGGACACTCGTGCGATCTAAACATAACCGCCGGCAGAACGAAGGAACTTTAATTCGACACGTTGGCGTTGAGTAACGCGTGGCGAGGAGCCGTGGATAAAGGCGGCGATGGGCACGAGAATAGTACGGGGGCGCGGCGACGATAGTGGCTGCCATAATTTAGCCGGCGAGTTTAATAAGGCATGCCGTAGCTCAAGCCTGGCGGGCGCAAAGTGTCAATATGTCTGAGCCGCTGAGTGATATACTTCCGGCGTTCTTCGTAAAATTGAAGAGTCTCCCAGGGGCGAGAGAACCGTGCTGGTCCACGCCCCTTCCACCCCCCCTCCCCCCGGCGTGTCATCGCGCCGTATCGCCGATCAAAGTCACGAGGCTCTTTTTCCCTTCGCGACCAGAGATCGGGTTAACGACGTCTAAGTCGCTTCTGGGCTAATTTCCGGTGGAATGGCGCGGAGGCCAGTTCCGGTTCGCGGAGCTTGTAACGCCGAAAAAATACCATGAGTATTTATCGGGAATGGGGTTTTATATTGCTAAATGAAAT
Source organism: Tetrapedia diversipes (assembly GCA_033822845.1). Lineage (NCBI taxonomy): Eukaryota > Metazoa > Arthropoda > Insecta > Hymenoptera > Apidae > Tetrapedia > Tetrapedia diversipes. The sequence goes on along the minus strand of JAOPTO010001467.1, from coordinate 394,842 downwards.
AAATTCTTATTCTTAAAATAATGCTTTGATACTTTATTATTACTTCCACGTAACATTAGGAACAGCAATTCTGGCCGTACCTAGTGGGCTTTGTCACAAGGCTAGCAGAACGTAGTGGTTGAAATTCCTACAATCCCGTCCGGGTCCTTTAACCCCTCTGTTCAGTTTCTTAACGTTTTCGAACTTTCTAAATTGCCAGATGTGACTTGGGTTCTTGGAAGAAGCCCTTGAGAAAATACGTTAAGGGAAAGCTAGTTTATGGTTAATTTTTTCTTCATAGTATTTCTGTATTCAATTTCTAACAGGGAGCTTGTATCGCCGAAAATATACCATGAGTATTTATCGGGAATGGGGTATTATATTGCTAAATGAAATAAGCTCTTATTTTTAAAATAATACTTTGATACTTTATTATTACTTCCACGTAACATTAGGAACGGCAATTCTGACCGTACCTAGTGGGCTTTGTCACAAGACTAGCAGAACGCAGTGGTTGAAATTCCTACAACCCCGTCCGGGTCCTTTAACCCCTCTGTTCAGTTTCTTAACGTTTTCGAACTTTCTAAATTGCCAGATGTGACTTGGGTTCTTGGAAGAAGCCCTTGAAAACATACGTTAAGGGAAAGCTGGTTTATGGTTAATTTTTGCTTCGTAGTATTTCTGTATTCAATTTCTAACACGGAGCTTGTAACACCGGAAAAATACCATGAATATTTAACCGTTTGCGGAGTTGCTTTCGCGTTGTTTAGATTTCGTGTTGAAAAAACCCAGGGCACTTCATCAATTGATTTGACGGCGCGCTCACAATTTGCTGAAACGCGTTCAACCTTTCAGACGCATGCACGTCGCTCAGCAGGACTTAGCAAAGTTTATGTTTCCGCTTTAGTCGCAGTTCAGCTAACCCTTTGAGTGCTATGGTCGCATATATATGTATAGATGTATACGTCTGACGGAAGCTGCTCGTGGGGACTATGAACGCATATAAGCGTTTGCCAGTTTTCTTTTATCTTCTGTTTATTGCAACTCGATTGACAATGCATGAGGAACAATACTTCGTCTCCAACGATCGCAACCGCTAACGGTGTGCCGTTCACGTGGAGCACTTCGGTCGAGAGTATTCAACCCTCAAAGGGTTAATATGTACTTCTTAAAATTAGGTTAGGTTCGGGCAGTGATCACTACCTACCGTTTTTAGGGAACGGATTAGGGGTCTCTTTACAGTTTCTTTCAAAAATACTTATTTAAGACTGAAAATTTACTGCGGGCAAAATGGATCGAATGTTAATCGTTGGTTTGGTTGCGATAATTCTGTAGTTACAGATGATTAGGTTAACGAAAGCTAATGTAAATATTGTCAATTCATTGCTGGATTTATATATCCGTAGTGGAATTTGAATAATGACCAACCAAACACGCGTTTGCGTTTCCTCAAAACGTGCGGTATTCTTGAAATTTATTCAAGATAGGTCACGAATAAGAACAAGAAAGAATGAAGAATTCAGAGGTGGCTAGGGAAAGTTTGCGATAATTAAATAAATATTGAATTCCTGGGTGAACCAACGGAAGCATGAATCTGTATGGACATAAATTTCAAATAATCGTGCGGCCTTCGCGCTCGTATTTCTGGTATGTTTCCGAAAACAATGAGCCTCACAGCTGGCTGATGCGTGCATATACCGGGCGTCCCGAGAACAAAGACTGTCCTGTCAGCAGTCAGCTTCAATTTCGAGCGTATTACGTCCACGAACTTGCAGGTATAAGGATGAAATGTAAGCCGGCTAGGAGAGACCATAAAGGACGAGGCTCGAACTGTGTCTAAAACGGATACAGTCAATAAAAGTTTCGATCGAAAACCAGTAATCTTCTAAATAAACTTCAACAACCTCTATACGGCTTTTCCTTTCTTTCATGGAAAATATTGACGAGATAATTTGATCTCGTTGAATTCTGCTTTTCTATGTTGAATACACATTATTATTATTAATTATTCTTTTAATATACGATACTCTTATTGTACTTGTATTATATTTCTATCCACGAGGTTCGAAGTATCTTTCAACGTCTTTGTGAAATTGATATTGTTTAATGATATCGAAATTGTGTTTCGTTTAATGTTTCTCTGAATCGAACAACCTTGCTTATTCCCTTTTTTGTAATAATTTTTGTAACGTTTCAAATAATTGCAATCATTGTAATGCTTTTATGATCAACCTCGTGATAATTTGTAAATTCTCAATCTAAACATCTACACAAAGTTATTCTATAACAATGATACTGAAACGTAAACTTAAACAGTACCATAATATTTCTGGATTAAGCATGCGAACTTTATCGTTACGTATTATTTTTTTAAAACCAATTATGCCCCGTTATAATATTCTACCATACGTATTTCTCACTGTACCATGATTATACATTTCTTAAGTAATCAATTAATGACAATTATCAATTCTCAGTTTTCGAATAAGATCGAAAAGTTATACTGATTAATTGATAATCATAATTTATGTTTTCACAAGCGAGTAAAATTTTGGTTAGAGAAAATCAAAGTTTGCTTGTTTCGAATAAAAAACGGTTTATTCGTGATGGTGCCGAAATGTAAGTCGGGTACGCAACAGAGCGCCGTGGTTCTAATGAAATTCACAATGCGCCACCGTCGTAATTTTTGCGCCATTCATCGCCTGGTACTTTGATGTGCCTAAGAGGATAAGACCCAGAAAACGTTCTCTGGGACACCGGGAACAATAGCGCATCGTTTGTCTGATGGAAATTACAGAGCGATGTGCCTGAAAGAAATTACATCGCGTTGCCCTGGAAATGCGAGACGTGGCGCAGGGCTTTTTCATAAATGAACAACTGCATCGATTTCGTGAAATTTGCTCAGCTCTGATGTGTTGCAGGAAAACCAAAAAATAAGCGCAGACATGTCACAGGATTAACGTTACCGTTATCTCATTCCGCCTACAAATACTGACACCAAGGTTCCGAGAAGGAAATTTCGATCTTCAGGATAAAAAAAACGACCTGGACAACCACAATGATTCAAGGATGAGGAATTGCAAACACTTTTAGATGAGCTCATAGAAATAAAACAGTCTAGTTTCTTCAAATCAGGCATCCGTTGTCCGAAAGATAGACAAAGGTTATAGAAAGTGAGGGAGATTGCTTCATCCACTAACTTTTGGGCATAAAAATTTAAATAAACTTCGAACCTGTCAAAAAAAACACTAAAATTACCCTGTACATCTAATAGAATCAATTGCAGTGCTCTGTTGAGGACAAAATGGGAGATCTCCCTATTTTGTCGGCTAAGTGTTAACGCATTTAACGACACACGTTATTATGCACATATACGTAGGTACAAATTATATAAAAAGCGAACGTTCAGGATAATAATTTTTAATGATGACAAGAAAACAAACAATATAGCAGTTCGTTTAAGATTTAAATTCTACATTAATAAATCGTGAAATGAATCGGGAGAGGTTAATTTTGAAAGTTATATTTTTAAATATTTTGAAGCAGAAAAAGTATTTTTAATGTTTTAAATCATGATAAGGAAAGGTTCAATATTTTAAATTGATGTAGGTATTAAAAGTAAATAAGGGCATGTATTTTTAAAATATGGTGGGAAAGTTGTAAGTAATTTCGTTATTCATTCTATCAAGGATTTTGAGCTATTCTCTATTCCATGTTAAATTTATTCGGGAACATTTCTTAGGGATATCACACCGTGGTCTTATTTATATTTAATATTTTCATGAAAATTTATAGCACGCTGCTTTTGCGGCTGCAACCGGTAAATTTAAACTAGTTGCGTGACGCATAAAAACTTTTGACAGTTTGGCCGGAGTTCGACGGGGGATACGATATGCATTGCCAATTTAAATTAACTTCGAAAATGGGAAAAGGAAAGAATATGAATTACGAATATAAATGACAAAATATCGACAAATTTGTTTTTATAAAACGATAATTCTATGATATTAAAATATTTATAATAAAAGACCATCAGTAACGTTTCGTATAAAAGTATTTTTTGTAACGTATATAATTCAGCTAATTTTTTATTTTATTTACATTTATCAAATTCTTAAATCTTAAATTTCTAACGAAACCTTTTCATTGAAAGAGAATCTTTTTTTATATCTTATTCGCACAGTGTTTGGATCGAATATAATTTTCAAAGTCATCACTTTGAATCGTTCGCGTACACAAGAGCTTTTAATCTTTCGTGTGATTAATATTTTAGATCATTGGTGATCAATCCTCGTCAGATACTAATATGACTATTCTGCACCTCGTCTTTTAACCCTTTCATTCCTGATTTTTACAATTTTTATTTTAGAAAAATAATTACGGAGATGTACTCTAGTACGTATAATAAAACTAAATGTATATTATAAAAACTTTAATTTTTGAAACTTTTTGAAAAAATTGTATGGGATTATATTTCCTATTAGTATTATTTCGTGGGGTATATAATCCCAACAGTATACAAATATCTAATATTTATATATGATAAGGTGTGAAACAATCAGAACACAATGACACATTTTGCACACATATTTGCACATATTTCGAACAACACTTGGGATAAATATATCTCGACAGGAGCGAAAGGGTTAAAAGAATTAACGTATTACAGAGAAAGGTATGGAAAAGTGCGGGGAGAAATAAACTTCCTATGCACGAACGAATTTTATTCATCAAAGAATTGAATGCTGAAGCCGGTTTGTCGCAAGTTAACAATGAAGTTCGATAACTGCATTGTACAGAATTAGTCGACTAAAAAGCTTTGCACGCTCCGATATTGCATGGCACAATTTTGAAATTGGGTTGAGAAGTTCTGTGTACAGCAGGCATTTCAAAGTTTATCGTTGTCCCAGATCATTATACAGACACATGCACAGCGTACCGGTAGCATATAGATAATTTCTCACATAAACCCACACCATTGGTCGTTCGCAGTTTGAGTCAGCGCTTTATCAGCGAAACTGTACACATACGTCTTGTATAATTTTATCGTGTCTCAAATGTACACGTGTAATTGACAAATTTTCAACTGGATAAAGTAAAATGTTTCGAACGACGTGCAGTCGTATCTTTAACGCAGACAATCGCTTCCCTTGATCATTTTTAAGGCTATTAACATATTTTGAAACACATCTTTTATAACCTGCATGTTAATCTTTTACTAATATAAATCAACATTCAGTGTTTAATAATTGTTTGCTGAAAATGTTGTACGTGAAAACGTAATTAAGGATTGTTAAGTAACACAGTCATTACTAACGGCAACTTTTCTTCCAAGTATTAAAATCTCTGATAAGTAAATTCGTCATACCTTACGTTCTCACGTGTATACATTTTCCTAAACAGTACTCTTTCCTCGTTCATCACTCATTTTTCTAAATTCTACCTTTCAAAAAAGTTTTTGGATTGGAACGGGGCTGTTTCGTGAAATTTTGCTGAAGCAGTTTATTAGAATTTCATAGATACAATTGTAATTGAATCACCTTTAAACTTTAGACTTTTCCTCAAATAAACCTATAATACATTTTTCAATATTCACTTCTTTTTTCACTTGGTTTATCCTCTGAGCAAAGTTTGTAGTCTCTCTTACGTGCAAATGTCACGGTAAGAATAGATATACGTGAAGTGTCGGTAGGAATAGTGTTAACTCCATCCCTCATTTTCCCCCGCACAAGCTCATTGCGACCCCGTTACTTCGACCAACACCGACACTTACGCGTTTCCTGTCGCTTTTCGCCTCCAGAAATAGTCGCCAAAAATCTTGCGACACGGGTCGTCGCGAAGGATCCCGGCCGTAAGCCGATACATCAAACGATACCTACAAACAACGCTGTGTTCCGCGTCCATTAAGCCCCGCGATTCGTGGACAAACAACGGCGAGAACGACGGTTATCCATCAGGGTTGGCCGAGCACGAGACAATTTTTTCATGGAGCTCCCCCTTCGAAACGGTCGATGGGCAAGGAGGAAGGTGTCAGAAGCAAACTAAGGGAAAGGGGGACGCGGGTTGGAGGGGCGGGGGGGGTCGTGCGAGGGTGCAGCTGAAAAGCGATAGACTATTAGACGAGAAGACACGCGGAAGAAAACGGAGAAAGGTGGCTGGAAGGGGCCTAGAGAGGGTGGGAGGGGGTGGTTGAGGGAGGGATGGCAGGGAGCTAATCGATACGACCTGTTCGCAGGACGGGAACCGGCCAGACTGAACGAACCTGCTCGACCCTGCAAAATATTATTACCCGCCCCGATGAATCCGATCAGTTCCCGACGTTGCATAAGCCGTCATCGACAGCCGGACAGGACAGAGGGTAGACGGAGAAACGGATAGATGAATAGATAAGGGAGCACGTAGATACATACACGCGCGCCCGGATTAACGCTTGTCGATCGATCATACCGTTCGGGTGCTATAACGTACGGTATCCAGCCGATTTGGGTATTGGGTCTCGTTCGAATTATTAGTCGAGTTACTTGAACGCTGCTCGCTCGTGTTCGAGTTCGGTTGTTTGTGCAAACGCGGAATAAGATGCCTCGGCGTGGATAAATCGAAAAAGGGAAATGTGGAGAAAGTAGTGTGGGTTCGTTAGCCTACTGTGGCTCCAAAAAGTATTCGTGCACTGTGTTATAAGGAAATTCATCTACTCCTGAAATTCTGATTTCAATGAAACTTTATGCGTGCACAGAGCATGGTGTGTCCTACGTGGAGCAATTTTTTTTTGCGGCAAAATATCTTTTAAGAGGGCTGATAACGAATCTCAAAGTTTCAGCGATTTTTCACGCTTCGAATACAAGCTTTTCTGTGTTCTTTTTTTTATGGCAGGGCGATAGGGTGTTAAAAATTAAACATTTTCTATTTGAAAGGTTTTGCTTCATCAAATACCATTACAAAGTTATCTTTAAAAATATTCACTCCTTTAAAATGGCATTTAAATGAAAACGAAGAGATTAATTCATACGTATACTATTACGATCTACGTACCTTACCCTGCTTACAATCGTTTCAACAGCCCAAAATAGCAATCAGAACGATCAAGTTTCAGGTTTTGTTGTCAAAGCAAAGAGTACGAACATTTTTTCGTCTAGTTTCTTAGTTCAGCTTAACCATAGAAAGTTTTGTTGTACGGCAACGTTAAACGTGTCAATGGTTAATGCGATAATTTATGGCCACGTTATACGTTAGTGGACGAACTACACTTAGCTTGAAGTTTGTGCTTGGGCAAGTGGAGTTAGTTTACTTGAAATCGTTTAATCCCTTATCTTGTAATCATGGGTTATACTCGTAAAACAGATTATAGGTTGGATGTAACAAAACTACTATGTTGATGATAAAGTTTAATTTTAACAACAAAATTACCGACGACTGAAGTATAATTAAAAAAGATTGGAAACTACTGAAAAGTTAGCTTGAAAACTACGATTACCACACTTCTGATAGATTGAACCGATTAAAACCTGAATTGTTTAGGAGTTGTTGAAAAAAGAATTAAAAATAAGAAAAAAATACGTGGACGAGAATATTTTTCAACGAGCCAGGTTGTTTAATATGAGGTATAAACCACGAAGATTTCCGCTGGAGCACGAAAAAGCCTGATGCCTCGGTGTAAGGTACTCTAAGGTTGCTTAGCCGTGTTCCAGGTTTAATACGATCCTACAGGAAAGTCCCCGAGAGACTTTCATTAGGGGAATTTACAGGAGGCTGCAAAAGCTGCTACTCACCTCTCTTATTCCCCAGCTCTACTAAATCACTCGTCGTAAAAGTCGCGGAATTTATTACACGCTTTGCGCCAGTGTGCTGCTTATAAATACGGTCGTTCCTTCAGAATGTTTCGTCGAATCGATGGAAATTTTTAACAGCTCGCACGACGTAGCTACGAATTATGCATACGATTAATTTTCTGAAGGGTTCTAACGCATATGTACGTCTAGTTTTCTATAAATCGAATGCAATTACAAAATTCTCAGTGAAAGTATTTGTACATAAACATCTGCTAAGTAGTTTAAAAAAAAAGATCAGATATTCTGCCTTTGAAAATCTTTTTGAATCGCCTTCCGAACAAAAATTAAAAGGATTAAAATTCTGCTGAAAAATTTTCGTTTTCAGCTTTGGCAAATCATCCTTGAAAGAGTTAATTTTAACAGAATGTGGAATCCAAACAGTTAAAATATACTTTATTTGAGAATAAAATAATAATACGATAGCAAAAGAATTATATTTCATGGAAAATAGAACACTATTGTTCAAATGAATAGAATGATTAACGTCGCGATTAAAATGAAATATAAAGTTTAATGTTTCGCGAAAAACTATGAGTGGCAGATATTTGTAAATACTTTTCGCAGCCACTGTACGCCGCCCGTATGTTTGTGTAAATGTCTGTTCACGGAACAATGCTCTAGTTTTACCCTCCGCTGGGACGAACTTGTCGCTTTTTGGTCCCAGCGACAATCCAGTTCTGCCCAGCAACAGCGGCGCAGCTGGAAATCAATTTTGAGCACGTACGTTTGAGAACGTGCACAATTAACCCGATTTAATCTGAGAAAGCTCGTGCAACGATCGAAGACGTTATTTTCGCTGAAGCTCGCATTGTTACGATTGAATACGGCACTTTAACACTGCGAGCGTTGCGTTGTTTAGCTTAACGATGCTTTCTGGAAACGAAAACTTGGACACGGAGAGTTACAGCTTGTAGCAACGATACAAGAAAGAACTTGTATCTCGAAGTTGGCTGAAACAGTGAAATAAATAGTTATCGAACGAAAGTTCGTTCTTGTGGAAGTTGCATTTAACTTAATTCTTATTAGCCTCGTTTACGCGTACACAGTAGTATAACCTTTAAATAAGTAAAACATCGTACAATTTTTGCTGTTGCCTATAATTTTCTCGATTGACAATGAAATTATCGTATTGGAATAAATTTTGATGACATTCATTGTTGGGAGTACAATAATTTGTGATAAAGTTTGATAAAATGGCATAAAAATTATAAGTTTTTATAATTTTTATTATTTTACTTAATTTTTATTAGATATGTGTAGAAAGTGAATTTAACAATTAAGAGGATAAGGTTTAATGTGAAATAATTATCACTATTTCTATTCGAATTATTCACGATGTAAAATAGAGCAAACGAAATTTAATTCGTCAAGTAGTGAATTCTGAGTTAAGTCAGACGTGCAATTGCATTAGCAGTGCTGCATTCTATTTTTATTTTTCCACGTTCTCATTTAAACTTATTTCAGAATTCTATTTTTACTGTCATAAGACTCCGATGGTATGGACATAATAAAATTGAATTCAGAGAGAATGTATCATGGAAAAGGGATTGAGAATTATAAATGTGAAGTTGCTCGTGAAAATCGGGTCAACGATCGACCAGGAAAATCGTCCGACCCAACAAAAACGAAAATAGAGCAGATTTGTCTTTGTGTCTGATGCGATTATTTTTGCGAAAAATTCTATAGCTTTCTTCTATCCCTGTCGCGAATTCACGAAAGATTTATAGCCAGCACTGTTTGCAACGAATGGCAAATTTTTAGTGGTCCTTGGAGCGGCTGAGGATAAAACATTCACGACAAGGAATATAAACTTTTTGCATGAACTATTTCTAGATTTTGCTATGAGTATTAATGTTGCATTAATCGAACATAAATTGTTTTTAAAGGAGGAAGCGTGAATGAAAAATACTTAGAAAGTATTAGAAGGATGAAATTTTATTAACAATGTGTTGAAATAAATTTAAACCACGTGTTACGAATTGTTGAGTCTTCAAAGTAAAAAAATACTGTTAAAGTGAACACGATTTTTTATTGGAAAATTGTTTAAACTACTACAAATTTAAAATGAAGAAATCTTTTATTCGTTCGAATGATAGGAATTGATTCAATGAAGGTTTTAACATCGAAATTGATCGTTTGACTGCACAGAAATATATTTAACTTATAAATTTCTTTTCCTTTTAAAATATTGCTGGAAATCTGTATAGCAGTATGGCAATAAAATGCACTAAATTCTGCCGAAAATATTTGCAGCGATATATTATTGTATGCATCATAAATTCGACACGAAGGATTCCTTTGCAGCTGTAATTGTTCGGAAAAATTGTCAAATAATAAAATTTACGGTTTTCGATTGAAATACGCGTTGTATTAATTTTTGTTACAGCAGAAATAAATTTCACCAGACATTTATTTAATTAACAGACAAACTATCCGTGGCATAAAATCAGAACATCACTTTTTTCTTTCTACCACAATGTTTATCAAATAATACAGAACAACGTAACATCATTGTGATTTAATTTAAAACAGAAGAATTGTTTTATTATACGTAGTACATTATTACAGTCTACTCTTTCGTTATACTGCAAACAGATCAACTGATAATTAGATTAAAAATTTGATTACAAGAATTTTCGGACGCATAACAATTTTTGCTGTTTCTAGTAATTGATTGAATCAATCAACAGTGAAGCGATTCGGTGAAAGCAACAAACGATAAAATGTATGTACGTGTAATTGATTCACACGATTCATATTAAATACAATTCCATAAGAATATTTGTGTTCGCGTTACAAGACCAATTAAACAATTCACTGAAACATTAATTCTGAAAAATTTGCATTCAACAAACAATTTGTAACTATATTAAAAAAAAAGGGACGAAAAACAGGAAGCATTAATCGAGAATATTTAGAAAATATTAGTGGGATGAAATTTCATTGAGTTGCTTAAGTATATGATTTTCCACGTTTTTATTTTGTCGCGCAGAATCTTTTTTGTCGCGGAAAAGTTGATTTTGTTAATAAGATGGTAAACTGAAGGAAGAAAAAAATGATGCCAGTCAACGAAACTGACAAAGAAGAATGGAATCGATGGGGAGGGGAAAAGATGGAGGGTTGAAAAATATTTGTTCGTAAGGGGTAGATATCCTAATCGATTTTCAATATTCTGCACCCCCTCCCCTTCACCCTAGGTAGCTTCATATTCCTACCTGTTTTGCACGCTACAAGCTGGCTCGGATATCTATTGTGAAGACGGGAACCAATCCACGTCAAATTTCATGTGGAACAGCGGAAAATTTGCTTTTTCTTCTATTCTTAATTTACGTGATAAGCTTCATGAAAATTACCTTTTATAAAACTTTGTAATAACGAACATCATGTAAATTTATAACATAATAATGTAAACTTTCGAATTAATTTCAGCAAGGTTTTATCATTTCATATTGCAGCAAAGAGAAAGTATTACATTTAGTACAAAACTCTTTTTGTTGGATGTTAAACTATTTCTTATTTTATTTCAGAAATAATTTAAAAATATCAAATCCTTATTAAATTCACGTTTAGTCGTGCAAATATACAAAATTATGAAATCATTATTTTGTAACGGCGTATAATAAGAAACTAAAATTTAACTCTATATATGTATGTCAGCTGTGTGTGTAAAAGTATACCTAAAAGCGTGTACCGTTAATAATTCAGATTTCTAGGTCAGGAAATTTTCTTAGAAAGTACGTTGAAGATTGATGTGTAGAAAAATGGAAGGAAACGTAACAAGGTATATGTATATGTACTGTGAAATAACATTCTTAAAAAACTATGACGCATAAAACGGAAAATAAATGAGACTGTGCACGTAGAGAAAATTCAAAACACAAAAATCACAACAAACTTATAAAAAACAGATGGAAGCTTTAAATGAAAGTTTCCTACATTACAACAACTAGACTGCGGATTTTTGTAAAGATTCATACTTTTATGACTAAAATCAAAGAAACAAAACCAAACTAAAGGTCCGTTTAACCTTCTAAACATTATCTATGTTACTTAACACGTTCGCGGACAGTAAAAAGCTGTGTGAGGTGCAAAAATAGACGAGCGATCTTTTTCTAAATTAATTGTGATTTTCTAAATTAATAGTTAATTAGTTGTGATTCGATATGTGATTAAACATATTTTATAAAAGTAATCAGCATATCACATTTTAACAGTTGTATTCAATAAATGCTATAGCATCCACGACGATATTTGAATCGAAGTTACATAAAATTAAATCAATAATAATTAGTTTTAAAATTTGAATGCCACAGCATCCACGTCATTCTGTATCACAATGAAAATGAATGCTATAGCATTCACTTCCGCGAACTTGTTAAGATGTTTCGTGTACATTCCAAATATTATACGTATTGTTCACACTTCAGACATTCAACTTCTCCAAAACCTCCCAATTCTGATAACAACCTATCATGTAATCAACCGTTCGTTACATAATTAACAGAATAACCATAATTTCCATAGAACGCGGCTTAATTGCTGTGTTACGCAGATTCAGATATTATATAACCCCATTCGCAACCGTGTCACAATCCCCGGAGCCGTTCCACAAAAAGTGCATTCAAACCCGACACAGAAGCGAGTCGCGGGTGCGCGTAAATTTCGAGGAGGCAATGGGCGCCGCTAACGCAGCTTTCTCGCGATTCTGTTAATTCCCCGGGTCTCAGATCGTACAAAGAGTCGCATTGTGGTCCAAACACAAGCGCAACTGTTAAACGTGGCTCCGTTCCGCGTCCTTTCACGGATGAACGCTCCCCGAATACACGGTGCACTCTTATTTTCGCTCGAGGTGGCTGCATATGTCGTTTTGATTAAAACGGGACCGGGGAACGGGAGGGGGGAGGGGTTGGTCGGTGCATAAAATCGAGGATTGTTGCACGCGAAATGCCACACGGGGATACCGTGTGTTCGTGTGCGTGTGTGTGTTCTCGCGTACACAGGCCCCGCTCAAACACGCCACTTTGAAGCGTGCTCGAAGAACTGGGAAAATGGAACGGCTGTTTGTGCCGGTGTTTTTGTTTTTCGAATTTCGCGCGGATTTGTTTGAAGCACGGACCGAAGTCGCCTTTGAAGTTCGTCTTCGAGATCTGTAGATGTTCCGGGGCTTTCCGTTGATCTGAAGCGGAAGAGGGATTGAAACAGAATGAAAATAGGGGAATAGAGATGGACGAGAGGTTGAAGGATAGAGTCGCTTATTTTTGAAATTTGCGACACTCGATTAGTGTTAGGCGAGATTTAGTTCGAGTAACGACTAAGAGGCAGCTGATAAATTTTATTTTATTTTTATTCGAGAATATTGAGTAAATTATTGACAGATGAGGAACAAATAAAAATTAATTTCCCGTCTTTGTATCCGTCGTGTGAAGTAAATATTGAACGAAGAGTGTAGAAGTGAAATTATCCCAAGATTGCACGTAAAAATCGAAAATTGAAAAATTATAGAAAAATTGGTCGTATAAGTTTCAAAAATAAGCGAACAGATAGCGAATAATGAATGATAAACGACGAATAACAAAACTAATAAAAGGAATTTAATTTCAGAACATCATGATGTATGTTTCCCCCGAAGCTGGAATTCCCACTTTCGTATTCTGTAACGCGTCGTTAATTAAATGCACAAATTGCCGGCATTATTCAAAAATGTGTTCTTAGGTAATTTTCATGTAAAGCTATTTGCATAATAGTCGAAGCAGTATTCCCAGAATGCATAATCGTCGTGAAATTAGCGAATGAATTAATTTCATGATCGTATCCCGCGATAATTAAAAACGGACGTCGCGTTCACCTGTTGATCAATTTTTTACAGAAAGTGCACCGCCTAGCGACAATAGCCAACGAGGATATTAATTCTGATCATGACAGATACAGTGGCCTAATTGTTCCACCATTTAAAACACGCATATCACGGTCAATTAAGGACATTCGAAACGTTCGTAATTTAGTTTTTAACACTTGAACTGCAACGGTGTTCACGTCACCGTGACACGTTGAATTTTCCGCAACGCAGAAGATAACACCGGTTGCCGTTGTAAAATCGGACATTATATGCGAAATGTACCTCCTTACATTTTTCCAGTAATCTTCATCTCAACTATCAAATTACAGTTGCTTAATATGTACATCTGATTAAAAAATCGCGATACATAAATCCTACAGTGCTTACTTGGAATACAGTGGTTTATTTGCAAGCAAATAATCGCAAACTGTATCCGCCAGTAATATTAACATTATGTCAAATTTTCAGATGAAATGCAGTGACGCAAATTTTAAACTTTAATTAATAATAAACATAACAATTCATTTCTATTATATCGGTAAAAATATTTGTAATACTAACATTATGTAAAATTTTCAAAAGGAAAGCAGTGTCGCAAACTTTAAATTCTAAGTAATAATAAACATAACAATTAATTTCTATTATATCAGTAAAAATATTTGTAATATTAACCTTACGTAAAATTTTCATATGAAATGCAGTAACGCAAACTTTAAACTTTAATTAATAATAAACATAACAATTCATTTTTATTATATCGGTAAAAATATTTGTAATATTAACCTTATGTAAAATTTTCATATGAAAAGCAATGACGCAAACTTTAAATTCTAAGTAATAATAAACCTAACAATTAATTTCTATTATATCGGTAAAAATATTTGTAATATTAATATTATGTAAAATTTTCAAAAGAAAAGCAGTGACGCAAACTTTAAATTCTAAGTAATAATAAACATAAGAATTCATTTCTATTATATCGGTAAAAATATTTGCTCCATCTCTTGTAAACCAATGATACCACAAAATTATCGGTACGTTTATTTTCTTCCAAAAAATTTCGCAAAATTTTTAAAAGGAAACGTTCATTCTCCGCGAAGACCTAACGTTATCATGACCTTCCGAGTGGCCAATCATCGTCGCGTGGAATTTTTCGCTCAACTTGAATCGCGGCTCGCGTTTGCTCCCGTTATAAACCTGTCACCGGGACTAATATTACGTCGATAAAATTTCACGCGGTGTGACACTCGGCCAGATTGGTAATCATTTTCTCGGGAACTTTCAACCCTGAATACGAGTATCCTCGAAAACCCGGTTGGCCCTGACACGGTGAAGGGGCAGGGGCTCGTATCACTCGGGACCAACGGGTACGCGAATGGAGAGAATTCCTCTCTCAAAAAAAAGAGAGGAAAAGCGGGAGAAGAAAAGGAAGATGGATAGATAGGAAAGCTTCTGCGTGTGCATCCCTCTTTTATTCGCATACGAGCATCCCCCACAGCGAATACGTGCATGAACGAGCCCTGTGCATAGGTTCCTCGAGTGGAACTCCTATCAAAATACATGGTCGTTCTGCGCCCTTTTTCACACACCACCACCTTGAGTAGTCTATAAGGAAGGGTTAAAATTTACTTCGTAAAGGAAACTGAACATCGAGGGACGAGTTCGCGAGTTGGGCCAACGTTGCATTAACCCAACATCTCATTTGCGATTTTTCTTTTGTCAGTCAAAATGAAATTAAGCAATGTGAATTGATTGGGGGGAGAGTTATGAATAATATATTGAATTAACTTAGGGTTAGGCTTTGATATGTTAGTGTTAGGTTTTATGGGGTGAAGAAAAGGTTGTTGGAATAAAACACTAGAATATATATATATTTGATTGTCGATTAATAATTAAATGCTCTTGATAGGTGTAATAACTTTCTAACGTTCATACGCGTCGTGAGCTCTCTGCTGACTGACTTAGGTCACAAATTTGTGGTAGAGAAAGGGAAAACAAAACAAAACAAAGACGCCTTACTAACTATTTATATCGACGGCTATGATACTCTATCAGTTAGAATTGAAGGATTGAGAAGGAATAGCTTAAACTGATCGAATGGTAGGATACCAGTTATAACGTTTGTCTGAAATTTCGCTTTCAAAGGCTTATTTTTTATTATTGGAAATGGGGTTTAAGGTTACTAAATAAAATAAACTATTATTTAAAATACTTTTACTCTTCATTATATAATACGAAGAAGGTGCAGCTCTAACCGAACTTCACGAGCATTGTCATGAGACTGACAAACGCAGTAGTCGAAATTCCTACGACCCAATTCTTTTGTTCTATACCTTAACGTTTTCTTACTTTCAAGATTGCCAAATATGGCTTGGGTTCTTGAAAGAAACCCTTCGAAAAGTACATTCAGAGAAAGCTGATTTCTCGATTAATTTTTGTTTCGTAATATTTCTGTATTCAAATTCCAACAATAACAACGTTAGGGGTAGCTATCCACTAAGTTAAGGTTGCATCGTGACAATTTCGATGGATCAATGAATTGTGTAACTTTGGTGGTAAAATAATATTTATCACACGTGTCCCTTTTATCCTGAATCTCATCAGCAAACTTATCAAGTTTATTTAATCACAAAAGATTATTACATTTTACCCCCTCTAAATCTTGCCAATCCTCGAACGACACGATGCATCCGAACTTCCGCCACGGATTGTATCTCGTTAAACTCAATTTCTCGACTCCATTCGCATAAGCGATCCTTGACGAACACTTTACGGTCCCCGACATTTGTCCTCGAGTAGAGGAAGCTGATCCGTCGACGAAACGTCTCTTGCGGCGTCCCGTCTTTTCCGGCAGTTACACGCAGCTTTATGCCGCGGAAGACCGATCGAGGAGGGCGCGCCGCGTCTCCTGCGGATTTTCTCGTAAAAACCGCCCTTAAAGGCGGCCCCTTAAAGGTGGCTGCTGGCATTAACGAAATGTCGCCGTGAATGGGGGGCCGCTGCGGAACGGCCTCGGCCGCCTTAATGTCAATCCTCGAATGTCACGTAACCGTCCGAGAAAACCCCGTGTCCTTATCGTTTCGACTCTCCGGAGACCGCAGGCAATAACGTTTCGACGCGACGCACAGAGCGTGTCTTCGAGCTGAAGGGGCGCGCGGTGTAACCGCCGCCCCGACCCGCCCGCGACGTATTCATTTTCTTTCAGTGGCTCGTTATTCCGGCGAGTGGCCCGTTCCCGCTAATTGGATATGTATCGCCATTGTTGCGCGCGACCTCCTTGGATTCTTTCGTTGTCGCCGCGCATAATGGGGAACAGCGCGGTTTCCGTGTTGCCGCGGATGAATGACGGCCGAAAGGGGTGGGTGCTTGATGAACGGCGAGATTTAGGGGAGATACACGGAAGTATTTCTTTCGCGTATGTTACACGTGGAGTAAAGTTGAATATAAGATACCGTAGGAATCGAGTGGATGCGAGTTTAGGAATATGAGAAGAATTCTTGAGTAATGTGAACGTAGAATGTTTGGACTCGAGTGTTTCTAAGGTGCGAAAGATGAGCACTTGAGAATTGAGGATTTTCGGGTGAACGTGACCAAATGCGTCGAGTGAGGAAGGTTTAGAATTAGAAATAAAGGAAATGAGTGTTCGGAAGAATATATGACGGGTAAAATGCGAACGTGAGGCAGAAAGAGTGTAATTCTGAACGTCGTAGTTACTAAGTTGAAAAGTCGTTTAAGTTGTTATCAATGAACTATTTTAAATGTATATTAATAATATTCTAAGCACTTTTTATTCACAAGTGAGCCCTATCATTTCACTCTGCTAAATAAAATAAGAGTAGAATTTCCTATAACACAGAAAGGTTGCATAATCGATGAGATAATTTGGAACTGTTGCGAGCAAATAATTATAATGGCTATGATTAAAAATTGAAGATTGAGAAGAAAGAAAGAACAGTTAACAAAACAATACGTGATAAAGGAATACTCTTCTATATTTATACCGAGCATGTTGCTCGCGTACAGTGTCCAAAACACATCTTCGCCAGCAATTACCCTGTGTTGTTCGCTTTCCTGAAACTTCCCCGCTGGAACCATCAGTTTCACACAGCCCGACCCCGCTGCCTGTCAAACGTAGGTGTCCCGTTACACAGCGGCATCGGCCAACAGTAAGATGGCCGTAGAATCAATTGGACCGGGAAAACAGCCGTGAACGGGGACAAGGATGACAGGTCGGTGTCACGCGTGTCCCGTTGCCAGTTCCCTTCGTTCGTTTCCACCGCAATAGGATTAATACGATGCGCCGTGGCCATCTGTTTACGCGTGCACGCGCGAAATCATCGTGCACAGCGTGCACCGCCAAAGATACGATTATGCGTCGTGGCAGACGGGCGTGTTGCGCGTATTCAAATGCAAGTTGCCGTCGCTGTCTGCAGGACAGACGGCGGTGGTTAGCCGCAGACTCGATACGCGCCTCCGTCGATTCTATCCATCGGCGGTTGCGTAATCCTCTTCGAGCCGTTGGACGACGCACTCTTTGATCGGCCTCGATCGCGGATCGTGTCCATCGGAGGACGAGTTTCGGGGGATCTTATCGCGCCGCTGTCCATGCGACGGGGCAACGGTTAGATTCGCGCAGGATGAGTCGTGTAAGTCGTGGATTCGAGATGCGTCAACGATAGGGCGGTCGCAAAGAGGATGCTACCGGATGGAGTTCGTGAGGATGGAGTTGCTGCAGTGTCGTGGATGAATACTTAACACTATTCCTACCACGACCGGTCAAATGACTGTTTTTAAAATTTCGATTAGAATTTGATATATACAACATAATTGAATCACCTTTAAACTTTAGACTTTTCCTCAAATATACGTATAATACATTTTTTAATATTCGCTTCCTTTTCCATTGTTTATTTTTTGAGAAAGATTTGTAGTCTCTCTTACGTGGGAATGTCGCGGTAGAAATAGATATACGTGAAGTGTTGGTAGGAATAGTGTTAAGAACTTTCAGTTTTTGGATTGGGACGGGGCTGTTTCGTGAAATTTTGCTGAAGCAGTTTATTAGAATTTCATAGATACAAAATAATTGAATCGCCTTTAAACTTTAGACTTTTCCTCAAATTTACGTATAATACATTTTTCAATATTCGCTTCTTTTTTCATTGTTTATTTTCTGAGAAAAATTTGTAGTCTATCTTACGTGGGAATGTCGCGGTATGAATAGGTGTACGTGAAGTGTCGGTAGGAATAGTGTTAACACGTTGAGCGCGACGCTGATATTCCTGTCTTTTCCGTTCGGTCGGCAACGAGCGAGTGCTTGAGTAGTTTTCGGGATTGAGGATTACTTTGTTTCAAATTTTTCGTCTGAACTGAAAAAATGCAGGCAATGCATTCGTATACGTACTCCAAAACAGCGAAGAGACGATCAGTTAGCAAAAGGCCACGGAAGTATAAAGACGATTTGAGATTAGAAAATTTTGGTTTGTCTTTGAAACTATTTATTGCTCATAAGACTGAAAATGACTACTACGTATTGAAAGAATAATTGTTCGTCGATTATAATGAAAAGAAGGAGACGCGTATAATGTTTGCAGGTATTGTTCAGGATGTTGAAATAAAAATGCAAATCCATTAGGACGCAAGACAGCCAAAAATTCGATTAAGAAAGTCGTAATTTTTTGTAATACATGTAAATCTAAGATAGACTTTTGTTTAGAGTGATTTAATAAATTTCATTGAAAGTACTACATTTATTTTTTATCTTTCATACTGTCGGTCCCAAGGACTGACGCTGTCCAAACGAAAAGTCTTGATGTCTGATGAAATCGATCGGTTCTGTTTCATTGTTGTAGCTTTGATTTGTATGAAATAGAATTCAGTAACTGCGAATCGACGTGATTAATTAATAGGTCTACGATGAGAGAACAACGCGAGTAAATAGCGATATAATAGTCTGCCTTATTCTCGTGTACAGGATTCAGGGTCGGTTCTTGCGGAAGGAACCAAATATTTTCTCTGCAAATTTCCAACGCGTTAGATTAGCGTAAAAATAAAACATAGTGAAACAACAAACGCTAAGAGTGAATCTGTTATTAAAATATACAACGGGCTGTGTGCAACATGCAACGTTACGTCAAATATCGGTCAGCTTTAGCCATTAAAAAATATACAAATTAAAAGAAATAAACTAGAGCATCGTACGGAAATCCTGTGATGGCGTCGTAATAACAATTCAACAAATATTAAAATATTTTTGATGAACGTATTTTGCAAAGAATCATGATAGAACAACAGTATTTCCCCATATCTATAGTATGCAATACATAAAATAACGAAATACATTCAAACAATAGATATTGCCAAAAAAAAAACAAGCAAACCATTAATACAACATATTTTTTAAGTTCGCTAAAAAAATAAAAATAGTAACAAAATTCCTCTACATTTTTTTGATTCTTTTTTTAAACGAAAATACAACAAAATAATTTCACAATATTTTATATTGCTTTTATTTCAATTACCATACTGTTCAATAAAGAATGTTCTCTTAAATAATTGAACTAAAACTATAATAGTTCCTACCATAACTTGCCCCCCCCAAAAAAATCGATTATTTAATACGCACCGATCCACCGAATTATAAAAGATTGAAACAAAAATTGTAGGAACTGTAAATGGTAAATAAAAGAAGAGGGATGAAATGATAATTTAAAGAAATATAATTTCGAATGATTAGTTTCCGATTTCGGTATCAAATGAAATGCAGTCAGACATTCGATGGCGGACATTATAACCCATTCCTCGAGCGGTTCTAATTTATCAAGAGCAAAACGTCGAAGGAAACCGAAAGCAAAACACAGCCTGTATATAGCTGAAACGGATTTAGCCGGCACCGGCTTATGGTGCAGGCCGAGCCTAAATTTGGCACCGATTGACGCACGGGACGAGTTTTATCGCCTGAACTCGCGCCGACGCGATCGATTTTCACGTCGAACACCTGCCTCGAATATTGGCTTCTCGCGAGCGTTACCTCTACAGAGAGATGAAATCCACGTTATAGTGAATTACGATACGTACAGGTATTACATTCAACCCCCGTTCCTGCGTCGGCGAATGTAAAAGAAAAGTTTCATCGTTTCGGGGCTAACTCCGGCTAGGCTAAAATAAAGTTCGCGATTTTGCAGTTGAACGCGGCAGAACGATCTCCGTTGTTGAAAAAATTGCGATTACAGAATCGTGAAATTGATCACTTGCCGCGGCCAAAGAATGGCTATTGAATTTGTCGAATGGTAAAAAGTGAACAACTCCGTTGCCAAATATTTTCATTTGAAGCATCGATTATTTGAACGCGGAACAAAAAGAGGTATTATTACCCCTGTCGCGTGAAAAGAGCGAAATGAAAAATCGTTTAAAACTAAACGCGCCAAAAAAATTTCCGAAAAAATAGAAAAGAACAGCGTTAGGTTCCAATTAATGCAACATATTTGCCCGAACGGATACGATCGTTCCGCCGAATCGTGCATTCCATAAAACATTCTCTCCCTAACAGATTCAAAATTTCGAAGGTCTTTTAATTCAACGGATTACTTCATTACACGATCCGAAAATCCAGTTTAACCCCGTTTTCCATTTACCGCTCCAGCCCCCGTCGACATGCTGTACGAAATTAATTATTGCCACGAAGCTGGCCGGAATGTTTCGCATACTTCCGGTAGATCCCCGGGTTATTTCGATTCTCCCTGGGGTGTAACACGCACTCGCGCGCGCATACACGTACACCGTTGGAATATTTTAATACCCGTAACGCAAGCCAATCGAATCGAATCGAGTTTAATCGGCCGATCGAGAGGGCTTGCGCTCGACCACTTACGAATTTTACTGTCGCGCCGTTCGCAATTTATACGTCTTTGAACAGCTCGGAACGTATTGAGATTGCCAGTCGATACTTCCGGTTCTATCCGCGCACCGCCCCGACTCCCGATATGTCAGCCAGACTCGAACGCCCGTAAAATTATCGACAGTATCCGAGGAAATAAAGACGTCCCTCCGGGCGGGAGACGAGAAGTTCGACTAAAAAGATCGCCCGATTGTACGGCGTCAGCGAAACGTTCGTAAAAGACGTTCTCGCGGTGAATTGTGCTTTACGTATAGCGGGCACCCTTCGTCCCGTTCGCCACCGATTGATCGTGCGGAAGCGCGTTTTACGTTTCTGAGGTGATACTTGAAGATCGGTTGCGTACGCGATGCTTTGTTCGGGTTAGCCGGGTCGCTTAACCCTTTCGCGGCGAAGCGCTCAGAAATGAATTGCGCTCTAAGGAGCCGGCGCACCGATGGAAGATCGCCCAACTCAAGCACCCTTTAGACTTTCCCAAACTTGCATCCACTCGATCGCATTCCCACAATTATATTTGATTATGTAAAGAAATCTCTGCACAAGAAGCGTGTGCTGCTAGCGCATCCAACACGAACGACTTAATGGACATTATCGGGCAGTTACTGATAACAAGTGCGACAAAAGGCGCTGTTCGTCACGAAAGAGTTAACCACTTCGGTATGAGCGTCGACTATAGTCGACAGCCGAAAACTTTTATCTCATCTCTGCAATTTCAACGTATATGTTTACCTAATAAGTTGCTTTAAATACCTATATGTATATTTAATAAGCAGCAGTGCCGTCCTCTCCGTGAACTACCATTATTGATCAGGCTTTGAGGAGCGCTTTAATGAAATTTTCTAATTTTTCATTTATCAAAATCAAATTGTGAACATTTAGAAATATCGTAATAAAAACATATGCTCTGTTGATTTACAAGTAATGTTGCCTGTAATGTGAAACAAGCTTTCCTCGTCACAGATCTGTAAAAGGGTAAGGTGGATTCACTGTCGATGCACGAAACAACGTGCGGATGGTGAGTGCCGGCTGTGGGCAAGGTTTCGAAGCCGATGAGCGTCGTACCGAAGTGGTTAAACTGAGAATCAGCTTAATAGTGGGGTACCTTTTTTCGTAATGTGAAAGATGTAATTAACTGTTAGTTGTCAGAAGTTGACGGACATAATAATGTAAATGTAAGGTATCATTGGTTGAAATGAATCAAAATTCGCACTTGGGTTCGATTTAACGCGGTTGCTGCGTTATAATCTATTAGGAGTAGCAATGGGGAGTCGGTAACATGTGAATAGCTGTACAACGAGTGCAGATGTTCATTCTATCTTTAGGATATGGGATTTGAGTCATTTAGGAACTACTATATTTTATTTGCCTTTAAAATCCTCAACCGTATAATAAAGTGTCCAGTTATTCTCGAGATGATTAAGCTTAAGGTTCCCTCTAGAATCTTAACCACGAGACTCTGAACCATTTTTGTATTGGTTATAATAGAACATCATTTCTAAAATCTAGGTTCTCAAAGTTTCATCGCAAGAACGACTAAGATGATAAATGAATTTAGTAAACAGTTTGACTTTTTTTGAAGCAACCTCAGCTAATTTACGAATTCTTCTGTATTAGCTATTAAGTCTCGTAATGTGTAATGCTTTTTTTCCGAATTATATGTATATTGCCTTTATGTAACTTAAAAGGAACTAGTAGTCTGTAAATAAAATAATAATAGTAATAATAATATATTATTTTTATTTTCTATCTTCATATCAAATTCTGTTTCAATCACAGAACTTGCCACTCTCGGTGAACATCTACGATGCTCGCGACGCAGTGAATGTGTTAATAAGTGATCTGTGAAGCTCAACCCATTTCACCTTCGTTTCATAAATCATTCACAGAGAACAAGCTGTCTCCACTTAGCCCCTTCCGTATCTCACACGGATTAAATTATAGTTGTACGGAATAGCTAAAATAGCTTTTATGATTTACCTCAGGATTGTCGATCTAAAATGAGAATACCGCAAAATTTCGCAGATTATTATTTTTGTATCAACGATGTAATCACCAGCCTAATATGTGACCCCCAAAAATTTCAAGCGAACAAGTACCCAACGTTAAACGGTTAATCCGAGCAAAAATCCATAGAACAGCAAGCGAATTCTTAGCCGCGCGATCTCGAACTTCCTCCCGGAAATAGGGTCCCTATTTTCGCACGCTGAATCGGCCACTCGTCCAAATAATCGATCCTTGAGCAAGCAAACGGTTTGAGGGGGTTCCTTTCTCTCTCTCTCTCTCTCTTTTCGAAGCAACAACGCAGTTTCTCTCGAACAGCCGGTCTAATTCTGCTGTTTAGCACGGCGAACTCGCGTTATGGAATTTCCAGCACCGCTGTCGTTGGAAATTCTGGCGTTCCACCGGCCTGGAGGCTGATGTCTACGCCCGATGTCCACGCGAACGTCACCCACGTCTTATGTAAATGGCCGTATAATATCTGTACGGCTGTACCAGCCGCGTACACACGCGAGCTGCTGAATATTCAGCCCAGGGAGCGTGCAAGCGTCCAGTGGACGTTTGAAAATAGATATTTCCGTCGATCGAAGTTTAACGTTTCTTCAACCCCTTCGCTGTGATACCCTTTTAACTAGAAACGCTCCTCTCTTGTGGATGAACACAGATTTAGATAATTTTCGACTCATCGTGCTTGCTTCTCGTTGAAAAATGTAAATGTAAATAAAAGCTAGAGTTACAGATTATTAGAATAAACCTTTAGCTTAACCACACTTTTAGACAAGAAGCTTTAAATCACCCTTAATCTTCTTAGAGATCACAGGACATCCACTGATCAAAAATATCGATACTTCGATATAGAAAGTACCAATTACCCGTCTTACTAATAAGATCTCAAGCCATTACTTATAACCTATAAGCATACGGTTACTTTTGATTAACCAATCCCTTGTTTCGAATCCGATGACACTTCAATTATTACATTCGCCTGATCAAATCTTACCGTATCAAGATAAACGCATGAATGCCTCGTGCAATCAGAGCTATACGACTTCCATTTCCTCCAACAATAGTTCCCGCCCGTTTCAGAATCCTGTTTCGGGGCATCGTTAAGAACATCGGGTCCATGTTTAATTCATGGCTGCCACTATAAAATCAATCGAAATTGGTCCAACTATTCTCGCGGTATTCCCACCGACGCGTACAATGCTCCCTTTCTCGTCTACTCGAATTAATCTCCTTGACTTGCAGCGTCCCCCTCCTCTTATCAATCCACGATGCGCGCACAGATAAGGAGCCAGGGATAGATTGTTGCAACAGCTGCAACATCGTGTACCATTTATCCCCCGTTTCCGCCGCCGTGCTCTTTTTCATCGCGCTTTTTACCACCGGAGAATTATCTATCCTCATGTTTCTTTCAGCTTTAATATCTCTTCATTCCGCTCCCGGCCACATCGTCGGCGGAAAGAACAGTATCGCATTAAAGCGATTGCACCCTTGAAAGACTATGAATCGTTAATCCTCGAAATTGAGTTTCCCACGTAGCACGCGTGAGCAACATTTCACACAGCTTTTTCCTGCTTCTTTCCTTTTCTTTCTTTTTTCTTTTCTTTTTTTTTTTACCCACTTTTTCACCCTCGCCCCACCTTTAATCAGAAACCGTACGCTCTTCACGGTTGATTTACCGAGACCTCAGCTTGAAACCGTGGGCCGTCAGCTTCGCTGGTTTCTATTGTTCGACGAGTAAGTTTTTTTCATTTCTCTCTTCTGTTTTTTTTTTTTTTGTAAAAATAAATTCAATCGCGTGCGTCGGAGCGATGATTGTTCCCGGGAATTGACTAAAATGTTATTTCGTTGAATTCCATTCTCGTGATAGGATAGGGATAACGGACGTGAAGTGTATTTCGTTGTTACACTGTTCGCGATATAACGTATAAAGATTGATTTCAATGAATACGTTAGTCGCTCAAAGTAATTGAAGAATCGCGAGTATAAACGAGTTTATCCATACGACATTGTGTGGAAATTTCAGTTTAACTGAAATACCACTCGTGCCTGAAACACCAAATTCTATTTTTACAAACGTATTTCCATTAATTGTATACCACGTTGACGAGGTCAACGATTGCGATAATTAATTTAAAAATTACAAAGGATTGCGAAGGCCTAGCACAAACTCTATAATTCCGTCGATTTCTGCACTCTGTGTCTCGCGTTTGATCTCGAGCAACGCATAACTTTAAACAGGGAAGAGGAAAATGTTAGTAGAATTCTTGTGTTCTTAGAATATTTCTTTTTCCTTCTAAATTAACGCGTTGCAACACCGACAAAATGAAATCATAAGCCAAACAATTGCACGAGCAAGCTCGAGCCACTTTTGACCTTTAACGCTGAATAATTAAGCGCAATTAATTTCCACGATTGATTGTTTCCTCGATGCGCTGCCTAGGTCAGCGGCGGAATACGTTCCATTTTTTCCTGTTGCTTACGACTTCGCTAATGAAAAAATATAATTAGCAGGCGCGTCGGGGCGACCGTGGTGCGGCCGTCTTAATTCGCCAGGATGTAAAGCGAGCAGGCATAATCAGCTTTCGTTGCCCTTTCACAGCAAAGTTTGCTTATGTTAGCTCCGTTCGTTCGGTCCCCGGAATAACTTCGATAAACAGTTTGGCCGTCTCCCTTCCCCTCTCCTTCCTGGTGCCACCCTTTAAAACTGGGCGCCATAAGCTGTACACGTGGACTGCAGGCCGTCGTTATGGCGACTGTTTCGAAACCGGGAATTTCACGTCGGAAAAAAGTGGTAAATAACTTTTTCTTCCATCCCGTGAGATAATTAGAGATTGCTATAACTGGACTACATTAGACGATATTCCTGAATTTTTTGTGTATGCAAAGTTTGGAACGTTTTGGAGTATTTGCAACGTCGACGTTTCGATTTTCTTCCTTTTTTCTCAGAGACAATGTTCGTTTAG
The DNA here is from genome assembly GCA_033822845.1 of Tetrapedia diversipes. Lineage (NCBI taxonomy): Eukaryota > Metazoa > Arthropoda > Insecta > Hymenoptera > Apidae > Tetrapedia > Tetrapedia diversipes. Next base: position 368,343 of record JAOPTO010001467.1, on the reverse strand, counting down.
TATATTTTTAATATTTTCAGATTTATACGAGTTGAATCTTCGAATTATAAATTCTTAAGAATTTTAAAATAGACCGTCAAGCAGTAAAAAAAAAAATTCTTTATGATTTAAGCGATCTTTAACCACTTATAAATTTTAATGCGAATACATATTTTTGTAAGCACCGATAAAAAAATGGAACCTAACCGAAAAGTTTAGTCACCCTCTAAATATCATAACGAATGCTGTGTTTCAGATATTATAGACACTGTTTCATATCACTAGCACTCTTACACATTTAACACTATTCCTACCACAACCGGTCAAATGATCGTTTTTAAAATTTCGATTAGAATTTCATAGATACAATGTGATTGAATCGCCTTTAAACTTTAAATTTTTTTCTCAAATATACGTATAATACATTTTCCAATATTCACTTCTTTTTTCATTGTTTATTTTTTGAGAAAAATTTGTAGTCTCTAGGAATAGGTATACGTGAAGTGTCGGTAGGAATAGTGTTAAATTTCCCACAAAGTGCAGTCTAAAAAAATTCGCGCCCTAATTACGATTCAAATCTCAGCGAATTATCGTGTTCCAAGGAAGCACAAACCATGCACGTATTTATACCTCGGCCGAAAGTGGTTCGAATCCATTCCAGATCTCGGCACACTTCAACCAGCGAGACGATCGATAACTAGCACACGAAGCATTATCTTTTCGCCGCGCTGGTTGTTTGCCGGAAGCCGGCACGAGCCCGAGCGTCCCGCTTCTACAAAGCGTTCTGCCAAATTAATGTGGCGATATCGACTTTCGAAGTTTTCGAGCAGCCGGAAACGCAACGAGGCCTGCAGACAACGCCAGAAGTTCGTGGCCCCGGTCCGAACTCGGGAACTTCGTATCCCTGGCGCATTAATCCGACCGGAAGTGATGTCGATAATACAAAAAGAAACAGCTTTTGCTTAACCATTTGAGTGCCAAGCAACGCGATCGCGCCTCTTCTGTTCTGTCCCCAAAGCGCCAAGGCTGCGAAGTCCATAATCACAGTAGGCTTGGTTTCTTTCGATGCGCGACTTTACGATTACCTTTCAGTCTTAGGTAAAAAAAAGACAAAAATTGGAGTAATTTTATTCTCAGGAGAATGTCGGAACAAAACTAAACTGTAGGAAATATTTATTGCATGTAAGCTAAAAACAGTGGAATCGCACTTTTTGCCATTTTTCGGCACGGAATACGAGGAGCGCTATCGCGCCGCTTGGCAATTTTCGATCGGGAAATAAGAAAGGGCC
>JAOPTO010001467.1:0-366116 GCA_033822845.1 Tetrapedia diversipes | reverse complement strand
GGTTCCCGGAAGTTTTTGCTTAATACTTGATTTACGGGACCCATCAATTTGACGGGTTTCGGGATTGATGAGCAAAATTTGCAAAAACAATTACTATTATTCCCAATAATTTTTGTTGGCTTGCGTCGATGGAGTGATACGTGTACATATCCAAATCTATTTCCCTCTTAGCTGTGCAATTTCGAATTTTGTATAATGTATACCTATTTCTTAGTATATGTAGATTAGAAATAGATGTACAAGAAATGTCAGTAAATCTAGTGTTAAGGAAACGCTCTTTTTCCTCTTCCTTTGCAGCGGTTAAAGTTTCCCATGCGTTCGATTAGAGTGAAATCGGGATAAATATTAAAATATTCTTTCTACGTTTCATATCCTTGTCTATTTTTTATCCCTCGTATGTATCGCGACTACGATGCAAGTATTCCGTGGATTCTTGTGCATTTATGGAAGATTCAGATATGCGAAAACGCGTAGAATTGCGCAAGATGCGTAGAAGTATACGACGGGTTTAGGATAAATTGTAGGTTATAAAATTAAGGGGGCGAAACGAGTCTCTATTTAAATTCCATTTCTTTATTAATCCCTGTAAAAATTTGAATTTGCACAGAAATCCGCAATCTACATAACTTATGGCCTATTAACATTGTTATTCTGTTATGGGAAATTTTTAAGAGTAACGAAGCCGAGAATACAGAAAATTATTATTTAAATTCCATTTCTTTACTAATCCTCGTGAAAATTTGAACTTGCACAGAAATCCGTAATCCACATAACTTATGGCCTATTAACATTGTTATTCTGTTATGGGAAATTTTTAAGTGTAAAGAAGCACAGAATACAGGAAATTATTATCTAAATTCCATTTCTTTATTAATCCTCGTGAAAATTTGAATTTGCACAGAAATCCGTCATCCACATAACTTATAGCCTATTAACATTGTTATTCTGTTATGGGAAACTTTTAAGTGTAAAAAAGTACAGAATACAGGAAATTAGGAATAAACAAATGCTTTGGTCAATTCTTGTGTTTAAAGCAGAACAAATTTTCGTGTTCATTGTCGCTATTCTCTCAAACATTGAAATCTTCCAGTAAAGACTATTTACTAAAATTAGATCGCATAATATTGCACGTGATTATCAGTCATCCAACGATCTGTGAACAACTGGAAAAACTGTACTGACCGTGAATCCTCTAATTTACTTCACCGTCACACCGTAACGATAATTAACCGATGTTTCCCGTCGATCAAACGAATTTTTACGGCTTCGATTCGTCGAAGCTGTTTCCTTTCCACTTAACTCGCTTGCTCCGAACCGCACGATCGACTCTCAAATATTTGTAGCGCGGCTCCGTGCACGGAAATAGGATACCCGATCGAACGTTGCGAAATACACGCGCAGCGTTGTGAAACCTCGCTGATCGATACGTGTTTCTCGATTTAAAGCAAACCGTAACGCGTTCCCGAAGCGCGATATTAATTTTCTTTGGAAAAGGAGCGCCCCGGTTAAAGCAGCAACCATCGACGTCGCTGCGATCGTAACGTCTTCGACGGAAAGGAGGACTGGAGAACGTTGGCTGTGAAGTATTTCCGGTTAAACGAGACTGTTTGGTTACCCCTGTAATTATTGCTGTTGAACGTAATTTAATCGAGCGGTTTGTTCCAATAACGTTATGCCTTTTTCCAATATGATACTACAAGGGATGATTGGCCTGGGAATTTTACGTGAATATAAATTGAGAATGTAAGAAAAATATTTGAAGGTATATCACATTGTATATTCTTTGAATGAGTTTTACGTTTGGTTTTTTTTAAACAGTTCCTTCAGATTAATTATATAATTAATTACTACTAATCAAACGTGTATGTCTGCTTTTATCTGTGTTCTACACGAAGAAAGAATAAAGTTGACGAAAGCTTTTGTATAGGTATTTAAATGAACAAGGTAAAAGATTTGCGAAATAGTAATCTTTGTAACACCTTCGACCATTCTCGTTATTTATCAAATTGTGAATGCTCAGTACTATCAATTATCATTATTTCATGCTGGAATTAAATGAAACAGTATATTTCACCTTTTTCGTACTCTACAACTCAGCTTCTGAAATTAATTTCCCTTCGAATTTATGGAAATTTTAATTAAAACTCCCGGAAAGTCAATATTGTAACGTTTATTTGCAAAAGAATTAATGGGACACCACATATTTACCATATTTTAATTAGATCCTCCTTTGAAATAATTTAAAAGTTTCGTTAAATCCATTAAATTATAAACTTTTACAAGATTCTTCTTAGTTTTTGTTCCAAAGTAAATATTGAGAAAATGTTTGTACATTTTTATTTTACAGAGATATTTCAAATTGTATAAAATAACGAGAGAGCATCACTTGATTTCATGTTCTTCAATATTTTCATTTGTTAAATATTCATCACTAAATTCAGAATAAAAGGATTACTAATATAAATATTATTTCATAAAAGGATTATATCCAAAAACCGTTTCTGTATGGATGATCCAATAAATACACACACACATATATATAAAAAATAAATATTAACAAATAAAAATATTTATATATCTTTAAATGTACACTTAATACTTAATACTTATATATATATATGCTTAAATAAATCATATTTCTAAGCATTTTTAAAATAAAAACTTCCAAATTATTCGATTTATTAGTTGTTAATATTCTGCATTCTCTTTTTGATCATGCTGAAAATTTAATAATCCAAATACCAATGTTTTTTATTGAAGTTTATAAATTAATGAAAAGTTTATAAAAGTTTATAAATTAATTCAATTCAGTCGATTTTTGCCATCGATATTAGCAATTATGAATTTTTCATCTGCTTTTCATTCATACGTATAAATTTTTCATCGATTGCTCCACTTTCTGCTAGCAGCTCGACAAATAATATCGTTAGCCGTAAGAATACTTGAGCTAACAGTCGAAAGATGTTAATTTCCTGTCTGAATCATCTGCAAGATATCACATATACCGGTGCACGTCTTTTTCATACGTTTTAATTATATTTAACCCTTTTGCAGGGGAATATATTACTGCGGAGCCCAGCCACAGTCCAATTAAGTTGCACAAAAGCAATTACGAAGAGAGCTACTTTAAATGTAGCTCTCCGTGACTGTATTGTAGGTTAAAAAACATTTTAATAGGAACGGTTTTCGTGGCATCCGTCTTCTACTCCGTCCTCTATCGCAATATTTTCCCTGGAAACGCAAGTGAAACAGTTTTCGAAAGTAAGTTCGGGAACAAAAGCGAGTCGACATTTATATGCGAAGCGAAAAAGGAGCAATTAAAAGATAAAACGGTACACTTTTTAATCCAATTCGCTTAGCTACTCTTACATTTACTTATCTGTTTATTAATCGCTTATAATATTAACAGCGAGTAACTCTAGCCATTCGAATAAAGTTGTAAATAATCGAAAGCTTGGAAAAATTGGATAGGGTGCAACAAAGTTAGCAAAAATACATAAGCAATCGAAGTGTGTACGAACTATTCGCTCATGCTGTACAATAAATGATAAAAATAATGACAATCGATGCTACGACTCCAAATGATAAATACAATAAATATTAGTGTTCAAACCTCTTTAACACTATTCCTACCACAACCATTTTTAAAATCTCGATTAAAATTTCATAGATACAATGTAATTGAATCGCCTTTAAACTTTAGACTTTTTCTCAAATATACGTATAATATTCACTTCTTTTTTCATTGTTTATTTTTTGAGAAAAATTTGTAGTCTCTCTTACGTGGGAATGTCGCGGTAGGAATAGGTATACCTGAAGTGTCGGTAGGAATAGTGTTAAATGTCTTCAACTATACCCCTCCGCTTAACTGAGATCTGTCACCAAAAAGCAGCTTACCTACGATACAAAACAAAATCTCAATACATAAGTCCCTCGGCTTCTGCACATTCTACTTTAGCACAATTCGCTATTTCGCATATTTTTAAAAATTCAACTTTTTAAGCCTTTGCGGTCAAATCTCCCCTCTCAGGGGACATCAGACTGTAGCCATCAGATTACAATGTTGTTCCAATCCATACTTTAAAACACAGTTTTTGATGTATATTTTTTTACAACCCTCTGCTTTCGAACATTCAATATTCGCATACACCCTCAGGGACCAATTGTATAGGAAATTCTACTTTTACATTATTTAGTAGAGTGCAGATGATAGGGCTCAGGTGTGAATAGAATAAAATGAAGTGATTACAAAATAAAAATATGTATTTAAAATAATTTAATAATCACAACTTAAACGACTTTTCGACTTAACTTCAACGTTCTTACTTCCTTTAGAATCACACTCTTTCTGCCTTCACAGTCAAACTCTTCCTGCCTTCACAGTCAAACACTTTCTGCTTCACCCTCGCATTTTCCCCGTCATATATTCTTCCAAACCCTCGTTTCCTTTCTTTCTAATTCTAAACCTTTCTCACCCCATGCATTCGGTCGCGTTCACCCATAATTTCTCAGTTTTCTCAACTGCTCATCTTTCGCGCCTTAGAAACGCTCGAGTCCAAACATGCTACGTTCACACGGCTATCGCTCGACTCGAGCGCTCTTCAGATTTTCCTAAACTCGCATCCACTCGATACCATCCACTCGATCGTATTCCTGCACACTTGTGTGCAAAAGTGTCGAGGGCCGCCCGTATTGTGTAGCTCGTCCAGCATCTCGCAGGCGTTCGTTGCACGGTTTCCAAACGTGTCAACAACCCCGTGCAGAGAAGAAAGAACGGAGGCGCGGTCAGCCACGCGCGAGCGACTCCATGTTGGCGAACGGCTCGCGTCCGGCGAAGGAAGAAAGTTTTCTGCGAGTTCCGAGCAACGGGGCCAGGGGCAGCAGGCCGGAGAGACAACGGCCGAAGCAAGAGAAAGAACAGAACGGATTGGGCTCTCGTATATTTAGTCACGGTCCTGAACGCGCGTGTATCGCGAGCCGTGATTGAACGAGCGATGATATCATCTGCGCGATAGATACACCGACACAGGGAATTCCCCTCTTTTTCGCGCGGCAGAAATAAATTCCCATCGGTCGCTCGGTTGACTCGTTACTCGTATCTGCGCCTGGAAAATACGCGTTCGCGCCGCCCCCGGAGAGTCAGGGGACAATAAAAAAAAAAAAAGGGAGCAAGACGTCAAAGCCCTGATACGCGGCGGATTCATCTTGGTTGAGTTACGAGCAGGACGAAATTTTTGAAGTTCCGTGCGTTGTAGTCGTCGAATCAGACTTTCAGCATTTTCAGTCGAGTTTTGTGTCTATGCTTTCCCAGGGGTGTCGTGGACAAATTTTCATCGCTTTGAACGTTATTATCTAACTCGTTGAAAATTCTTGAGTCGACGATACTTATTTTGCTCGATTTTATCCTCGACAATTGCAGCATTCTAATTGCTGGCAACCACCATGGTCCCACCGAGGAGACAAATTTTTATTTACGAGAGTCTAACGTGACGAACGACTAATATGGCTAAAGACAAAATACTTGAGAAATATTGGGTTGTTCGGAAAGTAATTTCGTTTTTTCCTAACACAGGGCTTAATTGTATTTTTTCATAGTCAACTTCACACTTAAGCCGCATGGTCATTATATATTTTGACAGTATATATAGCAAGGTTTGCTTGTGAAAAGTTTCGATCGATTCTACCCAGTAGTTTTTGGTTGGTGCCCTATCAAATATGGAAAGTAAAAAGCAACATTTTCGGTATTTTTCACTTTTCTACTATCGAAAAGGTAAAAATGCTGTTCAAACAAGGAAAAAATTATCCGTTGTGTATGGAGAAGATGTATTGACAGAACCCCAGTGCCAAAACTGGTTTACAAAATTTCGATCCGGCAATTTTGATGTTGAAGATGCACCACGTTCTGGAAGGCCAGTTGAGGCTGATGAAGACACAATGAAGGCATTAATTGATGCAAATCGGCGAATAACAATTCGTAAGATCGCTAACAGATTAAATTTATCGAATTAGACCGTTCATGACCATTTGAAACGGCTAGGTTTAATCTCAAAGCTCGACATATCATAAAAAAAAAAAAACGAAATTACTTTCCGAACAACCTAATATTTGTGGTTTCTATTCAAGCAAAGTCATCTGCATAATCTCATTATAAATTTATCTTTGAAAAATAGACGTCTCCAGTTGTTTTTGATATGGACCGCTCTTCGTTTCAAAATCAGAAAAGAAATTTAACGTAAGTCGCTCAGCAATAATCGCACAAATTGATCACAGTAATTATTCAGAGAATTTGCAAACGGGCCACACGATTCAGAGGATTCGGAAAGTCTGGCGCGGTACGCTCGAGCGTTCTCGGTTCTCTATTTTTGGATTTGAATAATCTGTTGTTGGATCTGAATGACGAAACTGTGCTGGCCATCAGTAGCTTGTCATCGCGGAGTGTCAATTTCCTTGGAAATATGATAATGTTTCATCCAGTAGACGGCAACAGCCAGTATGACTGTACGCGTCTCGATGTTAGACACTTGACGCTTGAAAGTACCATTAAATGGAGATTCGATTTGCACGTTAAAACAAGTTGTTAGATATTCCGGTAACTTTGTGCGGTATTTCTTTCAATCAGACATAATGATTGCTCTTCGGTCAGAATCATTGTAACTGTAAGTATTTACTGTACTTACTATTTCGTGTCATTTATGGCCGACGTTTAAATTTATGGAATTTGTGGAAGCTGACCGCAAAATACATAATTGTGAACGATAATTACAAGCGTAATTAAAATTCATTTACACGCTTATGATTGGCAATGAATAAGCTAAAAACGTTTCAGTTGAAATTAATATGGCTTGATTAATCGGGATTGAATTGCTACTGTCGAAATTTGATAAAAAAGTGAACGTTACGAAATAAAAATGTTCTGATGTGTTGCAATTATTGTACAACCTTATTACCTTATTATCTTTTCTATTCTTAAATTTTATAGTTTTAGGATAAACATAAAAGAACATTAATACACTCTACATTTGAATTTAAAAATAGAATATTGATTTGATTTAATTTCATTATTTCTGTGTTATCAGTTGCAGACCTTCGATGAACTTGACATTTATCATCAAGCAATGCTTGTAAAAATATCTGATGAATTACATTTCAAACAGGCACTTTATATACATTGTTAGATGTATTTTGAAATGCGTAATTGGCAGTAATAAAAATGTATTGCCTCATTTAGAAAACTAAGCAATAACAAAGCTGTTTAAACAACTACTTAAAGAACTATAAGTTTCTTTATTATACCAACCAACAAATTTTCATAAATAACGTATTACTTACTTTATAATATATTATATCCTTTTTTATTCGTTCTATTTGACTTCACAATATCGTAGTTATAACCTTTTATTCTTTTAACGTTAAGCTAAATAATTTATTCCACTCTATTGTGTACTTCATACCTTAAACATTCATCTTTTCTGCGATAAATAGATTTTTAACATCCAGTTTCTTCATTTTATGTTGAATATTCTTATTCCTTAAATTTGGAAAGCTTTCTTTAAAAAAACTAACGGAACACAATCCTATCGAAGTAAAATCTCAGTCCGTAAACGGACATTAACCTTTTGCGCTTAAGAGGTGACTGTTAGTCACTAAATGATAGTTTTGCAAATTTTCAGACTCCAATTAGTTTGTTTATTAATCATACTCAGAGGATAAACAGTCATATATGTAAATTTTAGTATATCATATAAATAAACTAAATAACGTTTAACATAGGCGAATCTTAGTAAACATTTCGATTTTGAACATTTTTGAAATTAGTGTTATTGGACGACTATGAGTCATTTCCCGAGTACAAAGGGTTAAATTTAACTTGAAGTTAAATTTTATAAATTCGAAGGTTAAAACAACTATTTAACACTGCTGGCAAATTGCGAATGTTTTCGTTACACGCACAAGTAAACCAGATATTCCGGATTTCTATAGCCCGTTCGAAATTAGGGATGACGCCGAGGAAAACCGTAATAGCTGAATCCAAAGTTACCTTAATTCCTTGAATCTGCACGTTTCGGACGCTGACTACCGCGAAATTAATTTAGAACAGTTGTAACGGTAGCTACCGGAAACTGCCACTTGAATCACAAATTTTCGAGTTCCTCGTAAAATCTCTGGCTGTTCGCCGCCCGGAACCCGTGGAAACGAAACTTATTCCGCGACGCACATGCTGCGTCATTAGACGCTCCGTTCGAGGGAAGAAAGTTGAGCGGCACACATGGTGTCGCGATTTCATATGTGCGCGTGTCTGTGTATGCGTCCATGCATGCGCCAGCGTATTTGCGTACATTTCGGAAACGTTAAGTCGGATTGAAAAGTGCGAATCGACAAGGTATTAGCAGGAAGTTTCGAGACTGGCGAGTGCACAGCATCGGATCTATGCATTCGAGATTTCCTGCGGACTAACTACTTTTACAGAAATTAACTGAAATTCTACTTTTATTTATTTTAGATTTTTAACTGAAATCCTACTTTTATTTATTTTAGATTTTTAACGGAAGTTCTACTTTTATTTATTATAGATTTTTAACTGAAATTCTACTTTTATTTATTTTATATTTTTAACGGAAATTCTACTTTTATTTATTTTATATTTTTAACGGAAATTCTACTTTTATTTATTTTATATTTTTAACGGAAATTCTACTTTTATTTATTTTAGATTTTTAACGGAAATTCTACTTTTATTTATTATAGATTTTTAACGGAAATTCTACTTTTATTTATTTTATATTTTTAACGGAAATTCTACTTTTATTTATTTTATATTTTTAACGGAAATTCTACTTTTATTTATTTTAGATTTTTAACGGAAATTCTACTTTTATTTATTATAGATTTTTAACGGAAATTCTACTTTTATTTATTATTTAGTAGAGTGACATGATAGAGCTCAGGTGTGAAATAAAATAAAGTGAAGTGATTAGAATATTAATAATATGTATTTAAAACAGTTTAATAGTAACAACTTAAACGACTTTTCAACTTAGCAACTACAACTTTCCTACTTCCTTCAGAATCACAGTCTTTCAGCCTTTCTGTATTTTAGTAACGTTTTACTTTATACAGAGCAGGTGGTATAATTAATTGATTATGAAGCGATTCCTCGTGCAAAAATAAATCTGAAACATGTTTCCACGCTGCTTTATACGGGTCTAGCATATTTATTGTCAAACATAAAATATTTACAGAGCTCCGTATTTTTTAAAACTGGAATTATTATAAATCCCCCGCTACGTTCTCTTCCTCGTTAGAAAGGAACGAAATGAAAAGGTTTTAAAATGTGGAACGAGTACGAGTTGGAAAATTTTATAATACGTTGGACGTATTATAGTTACAATGACACAAATCTTCTTTCGCCATTTCTTCATTCTCTCAATATACAACGAGTTACTCAAGAACAGAAGGTATTCTTATCTGCTTTAAAAGGACGCACGTAAAATGGGATTTCATGAAAAATGTAGTAGCCTTTCAAGTATTTCACAACAGCTACAAAAAGGCCACGGTGAATTTTGGATCTCTGGCAGGTTCCAGGAAACGGGCAGAACTACAGAAAGCTTGAGCCACGGAAAATTAACTAGAGTTTAATTCTTGTAGTAGGTTCAGTTCACACTGTGTAATTCTAACATTTATATTCAACTTAAACCAGCAGATTTTCCCTGAAATTATTCTAATTTTGATAATTGTTTTACGTTGTTGAAAGTGTTAAACTTTAAACTTGATGTCTTATTAAACCATTATAAACTTTATATCTCGTTAAACTATTATGAGGATTTTAACGCTATTACAACGCTAGTCATTATTCAAATTAGTAAAGTACATCTAATATCTTTATTATTCCTCACAAAACTCGGTATATCCCTATTCTAAATCTCGAAAATCCAACATCTATATTGCAATTCGCAGAAAATCAATATTTCTATTATACATCATGAAGATTTGATACTGTAGATCGTAAAAATCAATACCTTTACTATAGATCACGACAATCTGATACTTCTGTTGAAAATCACGAGTGTATGAAGTCTGCGTTACATATCGCAGAAATTAATATCTGTGCTATACATTTCAAAGATCTTAAATTTCTACAGCAAATGACGAATACATAAAATCTCCACTGCACCGTACAAAAATCTATCGTCTCCATCATAGATCACAGAAATCTGAACTTCTCGTCGCTGCAACTGCAAAAACACAGTAACTCTAGAATTTTGCAGTCAGTCGAGACGAACCACAGACTTCAGAAACTGCTCGAACGCTCGTCTTGGGCTCGCTGTAAGCTCGAGCCCGGCTCGTCCGGCTCTATTTCCATCGTGCAATTTCGTAATCACCGTTGTTCACGGAATGCATAATAAATCGCGGAGCAGCGAGCGTCGCGAGGAATGCTCATCGTGCCCCTGGGACGCTGGCCGGTGATTGTTTCAGTTGACACTTCCGCCAGCGTCTGCGCGAATTGCGGATGCTCCTCGACTCTGACCGGTTAGATCTCCTTCGCACGACGATTCGTGAACCCCGAGACGCGTTTGACCATTCTTTGGCAAAGCAATTTGTGTATTCCGATTCACGATGCGATGCAGTAATTTTGCGGTTTAAAATTCGGCTAATTTTACGGATAATTCTTCTATCAAACCGTTTTTCGTTTATATCGCCACTACGAATTCACGAATTCATCGTGTGAATGCCGTCATTTGTATCTATGATTCGTCAGCAGTCTCGATTCGAAAAAAGTCGTTGGCGATCGACAAATCGATGATACACAAACTTTGTATCGCGATTCTGTATCTTGTAAGAATCGCCGTCTGAATCACGATTTACGTATAAGAGACGCGTTTGACCATTCTTTGGCAAAGCAATTCGTGTATTCCGATTCACGATGCGATGCAGTAATTTTGCGGTTTAAAATTCGGCTAATTTTACGGATAATCCCTCCATTGAATTGTTTTCCGTTTATATCGCTACTACGAATCGACGAATTCATCGTGTGAATGCCGTCATTTGTATCTATGATTCGTCAGCAGTCTCGATTCGAAAAATGTCATTGGCGATCGACAAATCGATGATACACAAACTTCGTATCGCGATTCTGTATCTTGTAAGAATCACCGTCTGGATATCCGTTATACACGAATCATGATTCAGGTATGCGAGACGCGTTTGACCATTATTTTGTATAATAATTTGTGTATCCCGATTCACGCACGACTAAACGCGATGCAGTAGCTAAGTCCGGCTAATTTTACGGATAATCCTTCTATTGAACCGTTTTCCGTTTATATCGCCACTACGAATCGACGAATCCATCAGACAAATGCCGTCATTTGCAACTATGATTTGTCAGCAGTCTCAATTCGAAAAATGTCGCTCGATACCAACCGATCAAGAATAGACAAAATTCGTGTCGTGATTCTGTATCTCGAAAGAATCGCTGTCTGAATCACAATAACACGTATCAGAAACGCATTTGACCATTTTTTCGCAAAACAATTCGTGTATTCCGATTCATAACGTGATGCAGTAATTTTATGGATTAAAGTCCGGCTAATTTTACGGATAATCCCTTTATTGAACCATTTTCCGTTTATATCGCTACTATGATTCGACGAATCCATCGTGTGAATTCCGTGGTTTGTATCTATGATTTGTCAGCAGCCACGATTTGAAAAACGTCGCTCGAAATCAACCGATCAAGAATAGACAAAATTCGTGTCGCGATTCTGTATCTCGAAAGAATCACTGTCTGGATCACGATAACACGTACCATTTTTTCGCAAAACAATTCGTGTATTCCGATTCATAACGCGATGCAGTAATTTTATGGATTTAAGTCCGGCTAATTTTACGGATAATCCCTCCATTGAATCGTTTTCCGTTTATATCGCTACTACGAATCAGCGATTCCGTAACTGCCGTGTGAATGCCGTCATTTGAACCTATAATTCGTCAGCAGCCTCGATTCGAAAAAAGTCGCATGGCGACCGATAAACTTCGTGCCTCGATTCTGTATCCTGCAAGAATCGTCGTCTGAGAATTTCCATTGAATTACATGTACCGTAGATATCCATCTTGACGCGAATCGCGATTCACGGATCACCGTGTGAAGTCGATCTTAGGTCTTGGTGTCTGAGGGGTAGTACTGGAAGTGTTCTTCCAGGGTTCCCGGTGCTCCCCCATTTCGCTGTAGTAGGCCAACGTGGAGGTTTTAGTAGGTAAGAATCCTACATAACCTCGCCATCTCCCCAAGGTGGTGGGGGATCTTTCTGAAGATTTCCTCCACGTATAAAAAAAAAAAAAAAAGGTCTTGGTGTCTGAACCGTGTTTTTCTCGAATCGAAAAATCAGACTCGTTTGCTGCGTTTCATGGAATATAAAGAAGGGGGGGGAGGGAGAGAAAGAAAAGAGAGAAAGAGAGAGAGAGGAAGTACCGTGTACGGTGTTTAAACAACGGAAAAGCGAGCGGAAGCAACATCTGCGGGCCCGCGCGCTTTTTTTCGGACGACACCACCCGCGGAAGTGTTGATTTATGGTCGCTGTGTTCGTCACTTGTCACTGCACGTGTCTCCGAGTTTCGCGTGTCTTTTTTTTTTTTTATTTATTACGTAAAGAGTGATGGCGCTTCGATGGAGGACCGATGTTTGAAGATCGATGGTTCGTTGAGGGTTTGATTGCGAATGGGTTTTTGAAAATCGAGGACTGGTTCGAACTGTTTTTGGTGTTCCGGAAGGTATTCCGCAGTTTCGATAACGTTCTCCGCTAATTTTTAAACCGATTAGTGGAATCAAAGGGATATAGAATAGCACCGGATTGTTTTATAAGAAACGTGGGGTTTTATACTATGATACATTGAACGAAGTATAATATTTTATACTTAATAGAATAATATTTTATTCGCATAACAGATGCGTGTGAATTTTTATAACATGCCTTCGAAAAGATGTCCGCTTGTTCGAATTAATCGAAGAAACTCAATCGTTTAACACCGTTGCAAGGATTCAGATTAGAAAATACGTCAATCTGGTCTTCTGCATCCGAAAATTTGCGAAATTTTGTACCATTTGGCGATCAAATGTTACTTCTTAATTTCAATTAACCCCTTAACCTACGATTTACGTTCGAGAATTTTGGGCCAAAAATGTAAACAAGCTCGCGCAGCCTTCGTGCCATTCGCACGACTTGTATCACACCATTGCAGATAATTAATTTTCTATTACTGATTTTTGTATAAATAAACTTTTTGTAGTATTTACATCTATCACAATTATTACATCAGGTTGTAATTACTTATCAAATATTCCACAAATATTTATAACTTTAGAAGGGCGCCGCCACTAATATTTATATTTATATTTATATTTATATTTATATTTATATTTATATTTATATTGTATTACGAGTTATGCCCGTAGTTGTAGGTTAAGTGGTTAAATATATTCCACTTTATTATCGCATTGTATTCATTTCGAAATCAATCATCAAGTTGAATTCCTACTTTTCAAATTTCCCTGCACTGTTACTAGATTCCAAAAATTCAGAAGATGGTCGATCGGAATATCGATTCTCAACTGTTTCGTTGTACGTTAGACACACGCGTTGTTGACCTTTGGTGTTCTAACTTGATTTATCACGGTGCCCGGATGATATACTCTCATATTCGGATCGAAACAATTATGCGACCGGTTCGGTATTCGACTGACTGGCTATCGGTTTATTAAATCGAAGCCGGGAATGCCGGGTATTCGGGGTCGACCAGCTTTCTGTCAAACGCTATCAACTGCGTTAGCGAGATAATAGGCGCTTCGAGACGATGATCATTGGATTTAGACTATCAAACGTTTCTTTAACATTACTTCTGATGGTTTTCATCGAAATTTTATTAACCGTGTATTCGTGTGAAAATACAGTGGCTTAGAAAATTAATAGAATAATTGAAAAATGTTATTGTTGAGCAAATCTAACACTGGTAAACTTCTCATTTAATCAATTGTTTCTATGAAAAGCCCATTTTTTAATATCTTTTAAATTGTTAAATTAATTTATACAACTTATTATTAACCATTATATTTGAATTAATTTGGATTTAATCAATTTCGAGAATTTCTGGCTTAGAAAATTAATAGAATAGTTGAAAAATGTTATTATTGAGCAAATCTAACACCGGTAAACTTCTCATTTAATTAATTGTTTCTATGAAAATCCCATTTTTCAACATCTTTTAAATTGTTAAATTAATTTATGCAACTTATTATTAACCATTATATTTGAATTAATTTGAATTTAACTAACTTCGAGAATTTCTGGCTTAGAAAATTAATAGAATAGTTGAAAAATGTTATTGTTGAGCAAATCTAACACCGGTAAACTTCTCATTTAATTAATTGTTTCTATGAAAATCCCATTTTTCAACATCTTTTAAATAGTTAAATTAATTTATGCAATTTATAATTCACCATTATATTTGAATTAATTTGAATTTAACCAATTTCGAGAATTTCTGTAATTATAGGGGATTTAGTAACCTTAGACGGTATTTAAATTAAATTGGAATAAAGATATAAGAAGAATTCATATTTGGAAAGAAATTTGTTTTCAGATTTGTTATACATTTCAATTGTCTTCGTTATTATTCCAACAGTAATGAATCCTTGATTGTTAAGATTATTAAAAAATCGCTTATAAATGGACCAA
The DNA here is from genome assembly GCA_033822845.1 of Tetrapedia diversipes. NCBI lineage: Eukaryota > Metazoa > Arthropoda > Insecta > Hymenoptera > Apidae > Tetrapedia > Tetrapedia diversipes. Next base: position 351,387 of record JAOPTO010001467.1, on the reverse strand, counting down.
TGGTTATTTCCCTCTCAAAGGAAATTTCTTCGAAATGTGTTTCATACAATTAATTCCCTGGAAAGCTGCTGAATTGTATTTAAATTTTAACGAACGATAATTGTTTCGAGCCGTATAATAAATCTGAATCAATTACAATAATCAGATTATACACTATTCCCTCGGGACACGTATATTTGTTGATTTCCACTTTAATGCTTATTGAAAAAACAGTACCGTGCGTACTATCACAAAGATAATAAATATTAATGAGCCTGAACGAAGTCGGGCTATTAATAACCTGCATTAATTAACATACAAATTATTATATTAACTTTCATAACATAACCGCGAATTTATATTAAGGGGTAATTATCTCGAACAATGAAATTAACGAAAGAATTAGAGAAATAATTTTGTCTCATTACTTAATACACTTGTGCGCGATGAAAATAATTTTCGTAAATAGGAACATGATCTTTTGATGATATCTATATCCCTTTTTATTTGCTGTAAACGCAAACACCACTCAAGATAATTCTTTTCTCGTTGGATTTAGTACATAAAATACCTTCTTAATCCGTGAAAGGAGAAAGAATCAAAGGAGCGAACGAATAAATCTCCTCGAAATTAAAAGAGTCTTCAATTATGCTTAAAAAAGAGTGTAATTAACGTACAAACGATGTTTTTGAAGAAGATGTTTTCTTCAATTTTCCGGAGTGATTCATCTTTTACCGTCGTCCAGAATGCTGTGTGCCAGAAACTAATAATTGTTTACATACCCTTAAATTCTTTGTAGACATTTATTTCACTTTTTTAAAATAAATTTCAATAAATCATGTTCTTTAGTTTTTAAGTTACCTTTATGGAATGGTTTAAAAGGTATTACAGTTTATTATTTTCGCATCAATCAATCATTTTACCTTGATAAAAATGAATTTTGGATAAGCACAAAATTTTTTGATACTTTCCAAACATTCGTATCCCTTTCCACTTTTGAATCCTGACGACGAATCTTTATTATCGAACAACATAATTAAAACAATAATTTCCATTTACTTTTCCAATTTACATATTAAATCGTTTCCGTTCGCTTATTTGCTCGCTTCCTTGTTAATTTGAGCTACAACGCGAGCACCGTATCAGGTTCGATTCACCGATTCACTCGCGAGCTGTAAAATTTAATATTTCTAAGTGGTTCCCGGCGAGGAAAAAATGTTTCCACTTGGCCGAAAGGAAACGAGAACACTGTGCCGGTTTGTTTCGTGGCCTAATGCTCAGGCAAGAGTGCACGCGACCCAGCTACGACTTCCGCCTCGGATCGTCCCCATTTAAATGCATTGTTCCCTTCCATTTGAGATGCGTCGCTCGATGCGACGCTTTAGAAAGATCAAAGATATCCAGAGAACGAGAAACGAGGAAACGAAAGTGCCGCCCCGGGCATCTGTCCGGTAATCATATCGGCCATCGGAGTTTTCGGATGACCCTGCGACAAAACGCATACGAATCTTCTGATCCCATGATTCCCCTCTATTCGGGCAGAATAATATTAGCGTTGGAGCTATCAAAGCGACGTATATATTAAGACGTGTATAACGTGGTATATACAGTGGCTCCAAAAAGTATTCGTACACTATGTCACAAATAAATTCGTTTAACCCTGAAATTCTGAGTCTGATAAAAGTATTTGATAAAACTTTGTGGGTATGTAGATCGTAATAGTATATGTATGAATTAATCTCTTCTTTTCATTTAAATGCCATTTTAAACGGGTGAAACCAGCGTTGAAGTTTCTAAGTTTTCTCTCATTTTTTAAAGATAACTTTGTAATGGTACTTAATGAAGCAAAACCTTTCAAATAGAAAATGTTTAATTTTTAATACTCTATCACCCTATCATAAAAAAAGAACACAGAAAAGCTTGTTTTCAAAGCGTGAAAAATCGCGGAAACTTTGAAATTCGTTATCAGCCCTCTTAAAAGATATTTTGCCGCCAAAAAATTACTCCACGCAGGACACACCATGCTTTGTACACACATGAAATTTCATTGAAATCAGAATTTCAGAAGTAGATGAATTTCCTTATAATACAGTGTACGAATACTTTTTGGAGCCACTGTACACGTTACACTACCGATTTGTATTTTTGCACGGAAATTTTGTAAAGCTAGGTGCATAATGCATTTTTGGAAATTTTCTGGAATTGCTTGATTTTATACCAAGTGTTTTTTAATATAATTTTCAATCTAATTTCTTCGATGCGAAGAAGTGTGCTTTAGTTATCGGTGGTTTTAGCATTGAGTTTGTGAAAAAGTTGTCTTTTTTAGACAATAGATGCATACTTCTTTTAATTGTTGTAAAAGTATTGCTTCATGCTTTTAACTTATATTTCGATATGCGTTAGGTAGAAAGAATGAATTTTAGTGGCATAAATAGAAGCTTCTACATCAATTTAGTATGAAGAATTACTTTTCTTCCTATTTTTCTTTTTTTTCTTTTTAAGAAAAACTGAAAGTGACTAAAAGAACTGAATTACAGTATGAGAATTTATTTATACGAATTTTTCGTTCCCTTTTTTAAATGAAGCCATATATTCTATTTAAATCTACAAATGCTGTCAGCTTGATTTAAAATAAATTCAGAGATGTCATAAAAAGAGATAAAGGGAAAATGTAACAACTGAATATTCCTGAAAATGTTGGTAATGTCAAAAAATTTACAAAGGTAAATCATATTCACGTGCATTCAAAACCATACAGTTTTACCGGAAAAAAAAGGTTATCGACCAAAACGATATCTGCTCTAACAAAAACAGGCTAATTATGCCTGATGATATTTCTTTAAATTACCAATACTTTTGAAAATATTCAACTGCCTCGTCCTATGCTTGTCAACCTTTAGAATCTCCAAACTCACTACCACTCACTTATCATACGAAAAAAGTTAATTAAAAATTTTTTACCACCACTACTGACAATCTGATCGTCGGTTTGATATATTTTCAAAGAACACATAATTTTGTTATATTGTAATATTAACCAGATTTATGTATACGTGAGAGCCTAGACTGAACAAAATTCATTTTTCTTCAAAACTAAATTCCATGTAATATCTTAACAAATGAAAAAAGAAATAGTAGCAAGGTGGTTGTATACATGTTAATCTGAAAAGAAAAATGGGCTTGGGTTAGTTTAACTCTCAAATACAGAAATATAATAATAATTTTTAATTCAATCTTAATTATATAATTTTTTGGTTGATGATTATAAACTGAGCAAATACTTTCGGTTTCAAAGGGAATAAACAATTATTTACGTACAAATATGGATCAAAAAAGATTGAGTACGAATAAATTTCATAATTATTTTATTGCCTGTTAAATATGTAATAAATTTTTAATTCTCAGATCAGAGCCATCTGTTGTTTGGTGACTGAAAACTACCATTCGTTAATAGGAACATAGAACAAGCAAGAGGTCGTCGCGTGAAGTCACAAACTAGGTGAAGTCGTAGACCTCCTTGGTTGTTCTACATTCCTATTAACAAACGACAGCTTCCAGACGCAAAACAACAGATGGCACTGATCTCAGAACCAAAAATTCATTACCTACATAGCAGATAATAAAATAATTCCGAAGTGAGTTGCAAAAGTATGATAGCCTAGGGCGGTATGAAATCAAATCCGCCTGTGATGTATACACATATTACACATCGTACATACATGCAAAATGCAATCTGCGCTTCACCAGAACCTTGAGGCGATCAATGTTTCCCGTACAGTCTATAATATTCACTTTTTCAATTAACGTTACCGCGGGTCTGACAACTTACACGTTCGTGCAGGATTCCAACGCCGTTATTCCTGCTGCGAAGTAAAACAAACTGGAGCTCGTTGTTGGAGATACGCGGGCAGGAAGTAGCCGGAAGCAGTCCCCGGTGACTCTTCCCGAGATCGGGGTCGGGTCCAGCGAGGGAAACGAGCGTGTCGGGCCCGAGAGCTTCTCTCTCCCCTGGCGATCCTAAAACCGATGCACCATCCCGGTCTGCTGCAACCCTCTCCCCCTCCCTCCTTCGTCTTCCTCACTGTCCCTCTAGACCTCTCTTTTTAAGCTTTTCCTTTCTCTTCTGCATCCAACACCCTCCTCTCTCTCTCTCTCTTTCTCTCTTTCTCTCTCTTGAGTGTTTATGGATCACAGACGACACTTCGACTCGCTCGAGTTCCTTCGGCGAGACTTCGACCGACCCTCCAGGAATCGTAACGAGGCTGGCCAGGCCGCGTGTTGCGCCACCATTACTTAAAACTAAAATTAGTTCCTCGAGTGCACCCTTGTGGCCTGGCTGCCGAGGAAACGCTGGAAATTGTTAGACCGTATTGGCGGAGGAACACGATCGCGCGCGCACGTGTTTGTACGGCCAGGATGAACGGATTTCGATGGAATTAAAAGCTGAGAGAGGGTGGATCGATCGTTTATGATATTCAGGAGAAGAGGTTGGCCTCGGGATGGATTTGAATGGGTTCGGGGGTGATTTGTGGAATTTTGTTGAGAACTGTTGTTAAACCGATCGTTTGCAGGTTTTCGGAAATTAAGATAAGAAATTGAAAGTATTGAAAAAGTATTGCTCTAATCACTTTACATTGTGTATTTAGATTAACGTTATTTTTAATTTATTCTAGTGGTAGGAAAAACGTTTTTGTGGTTGCGAGAAAAAATATGTATTATTAATAGCTTTGATTGAAAGAGTATTCCTTAGATATTGTTCAGAACCATCTACGATTTGATTAAATTTGAAGAGAAATAAATAATTTTAATACGAAAAGATGTGACTTTAGTATTGCAGGAAATTTTCTTTTAATGGAATACTGTCTTAACAAATCTGCAAAATTAAATTTAGAATTGTTTTCCATAGACTTTAACAAATGTTTTATGCGTAATTAATTTGTAGATTTCGTCTAAAGTTTAATTAAATCCAAACTTCTGACATGCATGTACATTTGAATTAAAAATTATAAGTAAATTTTTGCAGGCCAGCACGAGAATTCATTAAATCTGACTGTAACTCATTAGTTAAATAAAACTTTCTTAAACCTTGATCTTGATGAACAAGGCAACGTCACTTTTAATTAATTTAATTATCATTGGCGCGGCTAGGGAAAGGGTGAAATAACATTTCTCGTGACACTCCAAGGAGGAATATCAAATGTGTGTCACCTACTTTTCGTTTTGATAAAAAGTTTTTAATTAACAGGTTCAAAGGTGTCGTAATCAAAGTGCAGAACATTATTTATAAAATTCCTAACCTTCATGTTTTATACCGCGACAATTTTACTAAGAATAAATGAACAGAATTCTTCACTTACTTTCTTCTTTAACGTGAAACGTTACCTCGAAGACAAAGAATAGAATTCATTAAACAAATTTTAATATCTTATTTTGCAACAATTTTATTTTCTTGTTACAGATGTTGTTTAACAACAATTCATCGTAGAAGTTCACGATCAAAATTGCAAACTACGTTTGGTGAGTAATTTTGAACAAAATGATTAATAATATATAAGATACGTTTCATTGAAGTCTTCTAAAATCGTGCTTTGTTATACCTGATTATCTTAAATATTAATTATTAAGTTTCTAATTTATAACTGAATAGTCACGTGACTTTAACGAAGAGTACACCTTTAATGTTTTAATATGTACTTACTTCGATAACTTAAATACCAAGTAACTAAAAAATATGCAACATATTACATAACAACTCACATAATTCTCCGCATTGATCAATCTTTCTTCATGAAACCACAAATATATTTCGGATCGCTGAACAATGTAATAAAATATACAAAAGAAAATGCCAACGAACTGGATCTTAAAAATCGTCGACACAAAATAGATACTAGTCCATTGAAAAATTTCACGTAGACACGGGAGACAAAGCGATAACGGTCGTTCGCAAAACATTGACTCTAATATCGATTCACGGCTCACTAAAACCGGCGAAATTCCTCAGGTTTAATCGACACTGGACTTTCGTGCCCGCGTTTCTTCTGTTACGACGACCGTGGAACGTAAGAGGAAAAAGTAACACGCGCCGTTTCTTCTGCCTTATGTATCAGAAAGGGACGAGAGGAGACAGGGTTGGTCAAGGAGCGACGGAGGGCACTTCCGGCCTCGAAAGGGTTCACCGCGAATAAACGCGACGGAAAACGTGGCGGCTGTTCCACTCGGCACGTTTAACGACACGCGATAAAAAGACCGAACGCGAACACGGTCGATCTGATATTCTGAACGTCCTTAAATGAGATCGTGACTCCTCGAATCGCTGCTTTTGTCCTCGAACTGCTCGCGCAATTATGATTCCGCGCTATCGTTGCGACTTTGCACGTTTCGGGACGCTGAAACGCTGAAGCGTAATAATCGAATTCAAAGTAAATTAAAATAAAATGAGATTCGTAATTTTAATTCAAGTTTCGTGTTGCAATGATTTGCTTAGAACATTAGGTACGAAATTTTGTTAAATTTTATGCCTCGAGCGGGCCAATGTGCAATCACCTAGTTAAATTTTAATGAAGGGGTTTGCGACATTTAGGAACTTCGCTTAGAATTTCATTTGCAAAGTTTTTACGGAATATTGTACCTTCATTTAGGTAGGAGTGTGACTTTCAGGATCCTTGATACACTTAGGTTCGCACTTTCGAATCTCGTTCAAGTAAAACGATAACGTGTCTTCTCTCCAGGAAGCTACCAAGGGTGGGCAAGTTAAAATTCAGATCATCGGCAGTTTTTATCAATTTCGTACTTAAAGACCACTTCTACCTAGTTTTACCTAGTTCTACTTCTATCTAGTTTTCATAAAGGTTCGTCTCTGCTTTCCTTTATCTCTTTTCACCTTTCACCCGATGAAATCAATCTAACTTATTCAAGTATTCCACGATGTCGCGTTCGTTTATCCTACAATTCTGTTACGTCACAATATTTTCAATCGTACAACTTCTTTATCAAAAATAAAAACGGAATTTGTTCTTTTATTAATCGCAAAACGCAGTGGCCATTCACGGTTACCTTTGCGACTGGTTAGGTTGAGATAGACTACAGAAATCCAGCTAACAGAGGATAGACCTGTAAGCATCTCCATCAACAATGTTCAAATGCTTCCTTTGACCATCCCGACGATATAGGGAGGAAATTCCGCGAGTGCCACGCTTATCAGTTCGCAGTATTTCCGGCGCTTAAGGCAGAGTCCGCGAGTCTTTCTCTCTATCTTAAGTCGCCAAATATCTTTCCGCCAATAAACAAGCGGCTTCCGTGCCCCTCACCCTTCTCCGCGGCCCCCCCCAGTTCGCTTTTCCACGCCGTTTCCATCTTCCATTCAGCCGGCGTTGCCATCTCCTGAATTCTACTCCGACTTCCGTTCCGGCATTGAAGATCGTCGCTGCTGTGGCAGGAGCGTGCCGTGACGTGGAAATGCAAATTCCGTCCATGCGGCTCGTTGAATTATTATTTTAAGTCCCGTAACGGCCATTCGCTACGGGAAAATCTCATGAAAATTAATTTATTTTAATGCACTCTCGGTCCAGCCCGGCAGACTGTAACTGGGAAACGACGAGACGAAAGTAACAGAGGAGAGTTTCTGGGGGAGAGAGGAACGGAGGGGGCAGGGGGGAAAGAGGAGGACGAAGGACGAAGAAGGGAAAACGGAACAGGAAGACGCAGACGCCGAATTAACGTTCGACTCGCGCTTCTTTCGACACCCCTCGACTTCGCGACCGATTCGGAATCCTGAAGACTCAGACTTCCGGCTCGGTATGGATCGGAGAATATTCCTGTTTTGCCCCCCAAGGACGTGTGGTTCTCTAGAATACAGGCCTCCGTTTCACTGTTTCAGGGTGCGATCTAGATTTCAAGGTTTTGAATTTTTAGCGATCAAGATAGAATTAGATTCGTCGAGATTGTTAGGTGTGTTTCGTTGTCATATTCGTGTAGATTGGTATTTGTTAAATTTGAGGTGATGTTACGTTGAAGGGGTGGTTTGGGAGATGCAGAAGAAAAATTGTATAAAATGAATAATTTCTTTCCTCAAATAATACAGACCTATTCTACATATCTAAGTAGTAATTTGTAACATTACTCGAACCATCAATTTTTCTTAATTTTCACGTTTTCCAAAGTTTTTAAAATACAAATATCGTTTCCGAATAAATTCATTACTCAGCGATTTCCCACCCAACTTTACAATTCGTTTTAAATTACACACGGGTTAATTAGTTTATTCAAAAATCTTCGAATTCGCGATCAACGGTATCTCTAAATTCAGCGCTATCAAAAGTGAGGACCCATTACTCGCCCGCCCGTATCTATAGCAAGTTTCGTTCCAATAAACCAGTTTCAGAATCCCCGATATTTTCTAGGGCGCCTAACGAAAATCTAGATCACACCCAATAACATAGCACAGGGGGGGGGGGGGAAAGGCACATATAAACGGAGCTCGTCCGCGATCCAGGGCTGGCAGAATAATTCCCAGCAGAAATCCTCTGTTCAGCCGTTTCCGGCGTGCAATCCCTGGATCGTCTTCGTCGCGAGGAATGTACAGGCGACGGGAACCGCAGAGATCTCGCGACTCGTACGGAGAACTTTACGGGACGATAATGGACAGATTTATGAGACGGCTTATCGATCCCCGAGTAAATCCAATTTTCGAGGTCGACGCTCACGCGCAGCCAGGCACGAGGTTTTCCCTCCTTCGCGAGGTTACGTCGCGTCGCGAGCCTACGCGCGTGGGAAAGCCGAGTCGCGGGGCGGATAGTCCCGAAGCTACGGGCTTGATTCGTGCGGCTACAAATTGAAATTTGCTGCAGTCTCGAAGTGCGAAGAGATAGGAGAGCTTAACGATCGACGGGAAGCGTAAAGCGCGGCTCAAGGGAACGATTCGGAGCCGATCGTGTTGCTGGGTGTCTCTGCAGATTGGACTGATTGGACCCGAATATCGATTTTTCCTTCGGTTTCACGCGGCCCCCGGTCGATGGAAACCAATGAATATGTATCCGCCGGGATGTTCGGTCGGCCCAGCTTTGATCTTTCGGCGGTCTCGTGTTTTCCCGCTACTTTATTTAATCGACCAGCGTAGGTGAAACTGCACGGTTTCAGCCTGGACATTTTGTTTGAGCCTATTATTATAACACTTTGACGGCGTTCAGCGATTTTGTGTAATCGACGATTGCGATTCGGATTGTATATTTGACCTTTCAAACAGATTTTATGTTTGCTCTTTTTTTTAGTAGTGTTTTTCAGTCGTTGTACGGAGGTAGAATCGCTTCTTGTTCTGTTGGACTTCTCTTCGACCTTGTATCCGTTTCGGGTATTGTTTCAGGAGTTTCTCAGATTAATAAGATGACATTGTTGCGTTTCGCTTCTCTTCAGAATCTTTTGAACGCTGCACTCTTTTTGTACCGTTCTTAATTGATGAGCGAAGTTTGAAGTGTTTCTTCTCTTCTTGATAATTCCTTTAAGCATACATTCCTTTTCTATTGTTCCGAGTTTCTATTTCTTTTTTAATTGATGCACATTGTGTTCTCTTTTCTCCTTGAACCCTGTTAAGACCTTGTACCGTAATTCGCATCGTTAATTACAATTTATTTTTCTTATCGTTTACCACAATCTTATATAAAATTTAGGTTCCATGTTATCAGAATAAAAGTAGAATTATATTATAATAATAGGTGATACGTAGTGATAATAGGTAATCTAATTATTGTTATTTACAGAAAAGAAAGCGAAAATTTAGAACATAAATAAAGTTAATATTTATAAATGAAAATATGATAACCATTTCAAAGTAAAGTAACATTTGCCTCAAAGAACGCATTATTTCCCACCCACCATCATAAACACACAACACTAAAATCTTCGCATCCTATCGTTGTCCCGGTTCACTTACTAAACCCCAATATTCCATCTCTGCAACGTTCTCCAACAAAAAAAGAAATCGTCGAAATAACATATCTAACCTTTCAACCCTCGGCTAGCAATTAACGCCGTTCGCGATGGTCCCGAGGGCATCGAGCTCATTCAGCGGTGGAAATTATTTCGGAAACTCGTTCAAAGCTCGTCGACCGTGGTCGAAAGACGAGGAAAACGAAGGAGCTACGGACGGCGAAACTGACGGCAGGTCGTCCGTGGTCTGGCTGCCTCCCCGCCGAAAACTGAAGAAGGTGAGGAACAAGAGCGACAGGGCTACCCCACCGGCGGATCTTCATTTCCGCGAACTCAGCCCTTGGCTTTCGGACTTCTCGAGCTTTTTCGTGGTTTAAGGACAGCATTGAGTCAAGAACATCTCCTTGCTCGCCTCTCAAATCCCATCACAAAGAATACCACCCTCCCCTTTCGTTTCGCTGCCCCTCCTCCTCTGCCGCCCGTTCTTCCCACCCCTACCGAATCACCCTTGCCCCGTTCTTCCTTCCTCCTCGTTTCTTCCGCCCGTTCACCCCGCTTTTTCTTTCTCGCTATCGTTTCTCAGGCACGTCGTCGTCGACGGCGGGTCCGTCTCGTTCGCGCGTCTGCCACCCCTCGTTCGCGCTGTCTCGCTTCGCTACACGCGGTTTCGTCGACGAACGAAGAGAGCCGGGCCGCGGAAAAGATAGCCACCCTTAAGTCGCGGCCGCTCACATCTGACGACTGATGAATAAGGGAGTCGCTATTTAAATTGTAATTTCGACCGTGCTAAAGATACCCGGGGATTTGCCGGCGAATTTTTACGTTCCTACGGCGATTTAATAAGAAAGACCGGCGCCCGTTTGTACGAAGACCGAGACAAATTTTTGATACTGTGCTAGCGAAGTGAATCTTTCGGTTAATACAGGGAACTGCTTTTTATCGTAGGAATTTCGTAAGCTCGAATGGAAGAGCTTTATCGCAGGGGAGTATTTACGTTGGACGCGAAAGGTATTCGCAAATAGCTGGATTTTTCAAGAAACCATTCTTTTAAAGAGGTTCAATAGTTCGTCGCTGCATATATTAAATTTGTCTAATCGTATAAAATGCTGAAAGATACGAAATCTAGTACACTCGAACCTAAATAACACATATGCTTATGCAGCACTATGCAAAAGTGTTAGCCCACCAATGTAATTAGGGATTAAATCTATCATTGAGGTGTGCTTTTACATGTTACTACACAATAATTCAGATTTAGATATTCAAATATCTTTTAATAAATTAAAATAATGCTACCTGTTCTTACATTCTTTTCTTAGATGTGATCTAAGACTTTTACATGGTACATACTATAAGTATTAAAATGAACTGATAGTATATAGATAGTCCACATTGCAAATTCTTGTAGATACTAATGTTTCAAGTTATCGTTTCATATTATCCTGTATTACACCGTCGTAGCGTCCTACATCTACAGACTATTATTCTAATGAGTGGTTCGCTCCATTTTTTTTTTCTGGTTAACATAAACGCGCGCAATCAAAAGATGGTTTATTGCAATTCATACTGTGAACGAAATTGAAGAGACACACGATCCGGAGTATCATCTGGCGAGTTTCAAAGAAAACGTGTACACGGAAATGCATCGCTCCTCCTCTTGAATTTCTCGAGCTCTTTCACGAGGAATAACTCTTTGTATCTATGTCATCCTCTGTCCCGTTGCTCTTACCCCCCCCCCTTTCTTTCTGCCTCCCTTTTTATCCGTTCCACCTTTCTTTTCGGATCCTTATTATTCCACTCGCTTTTCCTCCCTCCGCGCCCCCGCGCGCGCGCTGAAAGAACACCGTTCAGAGGAGAAAATAATAGCTTTCTGGCGTCCACGGAATAGCATCAATCAGTTCTCCCGTTCCCGAAGATCACGTTTATTACATTTTATTACACGAAACGATGCTTTCGAGAAAGCACGCTTTGAAGGAACGGTACAAGTGCTCGGATAATGATGATGAACGGGACGAGTGCAGGTGTTTCGGTGTTGTACGAAACGAAAAGCGAGCCAAGCATTCCTGGAAAAATATTGCGAAATTACGGAAAGCTTATCCACTTGGTGCATACTGTAGGTTCGAAATTATGTGTTCTTTTTATAATTTAAAATAGAACATTATTATGCAATCTTTAAGAAATATGAATTTCAAGAAGTCGTTACTTTATAAAATAGTTAGGAACCAGTGGTACAGATATATATTTATACCAACATAAATAGTTCTATTGGATTTTTGCGTTTAGAAATTTTCTTCTTATAGGTTATTCGTATTTCTTGAATGCATGTCGTACACATCTGTGCAACAATTTCACGAGTGTACATCTGTTTCCAATTACAATAATTATAATATCGAAACATAAGATTCGACATTGCCAACTGCTCGCAAGGGAACTCGCAAGTGAGAACTGCAGTTAGACACAGCATCGGTCTTCAAAGTAGGTTAAAATAACACCATCGGTTCGAAAAGCGTACCATCGGCGTTCATTTAAAAAAGCAGCCCCCGAATGGAAGACAAATATCGTCGAACAATTTTTCAAATATCCCCGAACAAATTTCACATCAAGCTTCCAGCATCCATCGACGATACAGAGGTTCTATTCGCCGTGCCTCTATTCGCTGCTGAAGATTGGCAAAAAACGTAAAAAGGAGTCGCGTAAGGAAAAGAGTATTCCTTCCGTTTGAAACGTTCGCCGAGGAAGCTCTCTCCCTCTAAACCTCCGCGTTTCCCCCCGCAAGCTCCCGCCGTCCGTTATTCGCCCCCTTTCCCTTTATATCCCGGCGTCCAACAAACGTGCCCGTATATTTAATGGCCCGTTGCGACATAATAGTCCTGGCGGACAAAGTAACGACGAGGCGCGCGAGCAGCTTGAAATCGGAATTTCGCTTAACCCGTTCGCAAACAGACGACCGAGTGTCTTTTCCGAGCGAACGGAACGCGCGAATATGAGATAGTTTCGTCCCGTTTTTATTCGATCTCCGCGTTCCCCGCGAGAATTCTTCGCGGATCTTCCGCTACGCTTTGATCGATCATGTTCCCATGCTGCGTCTTTCTGCGCGTCGAGATAACTTTATTTGAAGACTCAGAGAGAGAGAGAGAAAGGGGGAAAGAGAGAGGATGAGAGAGGGTGAGGGAGAGAGAGAAAGAAAAAGAAAGAGTGTGAAAGAGAGGGAGGGGGTGAGAGGGATTGTAAGAAAGGGACAGGGAGAGGAAGAGGGAGAGAGAACGAGAAAGAGAGAGGGAGAGAGGGGGAGAGAGAGGGTGGTGAGGGAAACAGGAAGAGGGGGGAGGGAGAGAGGGACTGGAAGAGAGGGACAGGAAGAGGGGGAGAGAACGAGAAAGAGAGAGTGTGAGAGGGAGAGGAAGAGAGAGGGAGAGAGAGAACTCTTATGTAGAGGACTGGCGATTAACTGTAGGAAAACTGGATTTCGATCCTTCGAGTCAAAGGCTGATAGAAATCGATTTTCTGTCTGAAGATATTAACGTGCTTTGAAATTCATACTATTGTACTCGTATAATAATTTCTCATCTTACGTAAGGAAAATTTTACGATAATATTTGTGATAATATGAATTTGTAACGGGATATGAACCTATTGTTTTTCTCTTCTCCATCGTCTTCATTAATACTGATCAATTTCTATGGATACAATTTTGCCGGTTGCTTAATTATTTAAAGGCTAATCAATTGCTGTGCCATCAATGGATATTTCGGATGAAACGCGATGATTTTTATTAATTGATTTAGGGACGCGCTTCGGTGTATAATCTCACTGATGAGGCATAATATGTGTGCAGCTCAATAGAGATAAATAATGCTAATGGGATAAAACTGATAGTGTGTGTGTGTTCGCGATAATGGTCACTTAATCGCGATAAACGTCGATTAAGCGCGTTCTAACCCACATAATCATAATAAATTCGGCACAGTTTAAATATCTATTAATTCGAGCTACCGAATAACGTTGAATTACGCGTATCGCAATAAGGTACTAGTGTTACTCAGCTCGATTTTGCATATTAAAAGAGATACAATCAATTAAGAATTTGCAGTGAATTATTCAATATTCACTTATAAATAATGTAGCAAAAACTTTTTCTTATCCTAAATTTATTAAACGTAAAACAATGTTTAGATGTATTTCATTAAAACCTTTTACAAAATCAAATCCAATCTCCAACAAAAAAATTCATATAATCAATAGATTGCAGACATTTATCGAAACCCGTAATTTTATCAACTTAACCAAAGTGATGAAATCTAAATAAAAATTTGTTTAATCTTTCAAATATTATAATAACCGTTATGCTTCGAATATTTTCCAAATTTTTATATATCATGTGCGGTCTACACCTTTTTCTCACATTTCAAATTTCCCACGAACGCATAAAAATCCCCAGTCTAACGATCACGAAACCAAATTATCTTCCTGATCATTAGTTAAACGACAACGTTCAGTTTCCGGCCGTGTTATCGTAATGGATTTAGAATCAGAGATTCGACGGTGGTCGGCGAGGCGGGCAGTGATAACCTTCGATTCATGGGTTCTCCTGGCTACTTTACAGCTGATGAATAAGGGAGCCGTCATTTACATTGTAAATGGCCACGATATCCGCGCGAAAGCAAACCTTCAATTAGGCTCGGTTACGGGGGTACACGCGAAATACGCGGAACAGGTAAACCGAAGCCTCGGCTTTCTAATAACTCGGAAAGCAATTACGCGGCGCGGTTTCTTGCTTTTCTTCCACGAACCGTGGAATTATTAATTTAAATGTTTTATCAAGCCGGAATTGGTCATCGCGAGAAGAAACACCCGAGCTATAAGTCCTGAAAAATCAAAGAAACCCGTGAAAAATGTTTCCTTTGGAATGTTTACGTTTTATGACCGACTGATAAGCATGAAATTCTTTTTTATTAACAATAACATCGCACAAGTGGTTATTATTTTAATATGATCGTTTAGTGATAAATGTCCTGTAAGAGATTAGATTTTATTATTGAGCGTTTTAAGAAGCTTTTAACATTTAGTATCATTATTAAGATTTTTTTTTTGAAATCGGTTTCACATTTCTGCTGTAAAATTTCGTTACCATTATTGTGATCACTGCTTGTTTCCTTTCTTTTTATGATTATTATTTTAAACGAAAAGGTAGAAAGACGATTTAATGTTTTGTGTAGTTTAATAATATCCGAGAATGTTGATTTAAATAATTTAAAAAAATTTATGGTTAAAATTTCTGTAATATTTAAAAAGCGGCGTCACTGTCGTCAAATAAAAGGCTTGCAACGAAAAAGAAATTTTAATACGCCATTCGCTGGAAGGCAGCTACTAAAAAAGAAAAATAAATTCGCCCGTGACAAGATGAACTCTCTGAAACGTGACATTAATGACTAAGCCATGTCCTGCAGGACTTAATCGTTCAAGGGGAGACTCTCCGGTAACCCCTTGATAGATAAAATATTTCTGAGGCATCAATTTCGAAAGAAGTTTCGGGTTGTGCTGCCAGGCACACGAAATCGACACGAGATCTATCGTGGCGAATGACTATTAATGTCACACACGTGTACCTTGTTGGAAAACAAAATAGACCTCGCCATGTCAGACTAACAGGAGACACACAATCCTTGAGGTATACCGTCGAGTATTAAAGTCAAAGAGGAATGGAGTTTGTTATTTATAACCAATCTGAATGTTGGATGAAATAACTTCTATTTGTAAAATAGAAAATAATATTTAATAATATAATATTTTTATATCTTATTTATATATCTTTATTTAGCTTATAATATTTAATATCTAATTTTATTAATATATAACGTAATAATGGGTATTAGTATTTCTAATAAAAATATACATTTTATGAGAAACCGAAGTATGTAGAAGGTTGCTAATTTTAATTAATAATTATTGCAAAAATAAGTATTAAATTGCTGTGTAATTACACAAATATTAGAAAAAGAAAATTGAAGTGACAGAAAATACTGAAAAATGCAGAGTAATCTTTTTTATTTTTATGTTTATTTCAGATACACAAAATTAATCGAATGATTAAGCTATATTTTTTCATTCAATTTTTTTCATTGAATTTGTGAAATACGTTCATTTGCAATTTTTTCATTTAATTATTTTTCCGATAAATATTCCTTTCCATATCTTCTGAATTTTTAAATTGATTATTGTATTTTGTAACTAGCACATATATCTGAATGAAACAAAGAAATATAACAAAGGAAGTGATTCATCAATTTCGTGAATCACTGTATTTATTTATTTTATATCATTTTATTTTAACTTAAAAAGTTCTGAAATGTAAGATACCATAAATTTTGCAATTTTTCATAACTAATTTTGTTTTTCACGGTTGAATCGACGAAAGAAAGCATTAAAATATTCTCGAGTGTAAAATGTTAATCTACTATGGTTGAAATAAAATCGATTGCAAACGTATGTACGAATAACGTTTCCGATGGCGAGTTTTCACAGCGTGGATCAATAGTTCTCGATTTATGGTTGGATGAAACGGTATACGTAGAAAGAAACCGTAAGCAACGGAAAAAGTCGAGCTAATTATCCGGTACTTAGGTACTCTCGATGACTCGAAGCGTGCTTTGCCGTCGCGAATCGCTTTTGCAAATATTCGAACTCAGCCATTAAACGTAATTACCCGGTTGCAACAATTTTTCTGTATTCTTTTCTGGTGTCGTCGAGAGATTGCTTGAAAGCTTGGTTTGCTGTCGATACTTGCAGAATTGACTTTCAGTCGCAAAAAGCAGCCTCTGAAGTCTGGGAATTTCGATCAAATATTCAGCTTCGAACATTGAATAATTCATTCTGTTTTTCGTGTTGTTTCCTTCCTTTTCTTTTTTCTTTTTTCTTTTTGAAAATAAACGCAAAATCTTAGAGGGCAAAACAATAATTTAGTTGTCGAATAAAACCCGGTTAATAAAATACACTCGTAATGTACTTACTTACTGAAATTCAAGCAAGAAACGTTTGTCTCAGTTTTTCAATTCTGTCTTACGTGTTTTCATTTAAGCTGAAAATAGACACGGAGGTCTTGTGTAAGATCTAAATCTGGCTACGTTGAGAAAGTGGGTATAAATTAATTCAACGTCAACGTGGCTATCATTATGTTGTAAAAGTCAACACAAGAACTAGATCAATTAACTGTTCAATGGAGACCAATAACAGATCCAGTTCTGAAACCGTTTTCAATCCAGTTTTTAAGTAAGACAAATCGCTTGAACGATCAAGAAACGGGTTCGACTATTAATTTAAAGTTACTTAACCGACAATTAGACCGACCGGCTAATATTTCACATTCAACCGTGTAATTTCTGATGCTGATGAATAAATTCTTCGAAAGACGACATTTTCTTCGAATCTTGCAGTATAATCTAAACACCCACCGTTGCGCCACGGATAAAAAGCATTAGCGTGTCATTCGAAAAGCTATAAGCGACCTAGAAATTTGTTAAAACCCTTCATCCGCAAAAAAAATTGTGGCTCCAATAATGTACGCGGTCTTCCCGTTTTTTAGATAAAGTTTCTTTTTCGCATATTTTAAAAATAACCCAGATATTTAGGTGACCCCGTTTACGTAATCCAGCTTCTGTATTGTTGCTCCTCGATTCTGACGATTCACAAAATACACTTTGTCTTTATAATACCTATTACACACGTCCCATTGGATGCTCATTGAATTAGCAGAGCAGACGGAACCGTTCAAACAAAATCGTCCGTTTTCCTTATCACGCGCAACAGAAACACGTTGTTCGGCTGTTACGTGACAAATAACCATCGCACGTACACTTTCTGTTCAACCCGACACGTGCACGCGTCAGCATTATGCCGGCATTACAATCAATTTATCTTCATGGAGCTCCGCCACTTTTCGGGAGTACAACGTTCTCCGTTTCTCATAGAAATCGCAGAAGACGAGACGCGTAAGCCACTTGTTCGTTTCACTCGTTCGCCGGTAACGTATATACTCTCGAGGCTGTGGAATTCTGACATGACGCATAATGCAGAATGCATTCCATTCAAACGTATGCAACTTTGTATGCGTGCCCGTACGTCAACGTGCTGCTGGCTGTCGCGCTTGGTGAAATGTAGTCTTAATGGTGTTACCATCCAGCATACCAGATTATGATTTAGGTCATTGTCCATAAATCCACCATGCTGTGTTAGCGTCGCTTAAACGCATTTTTTTAACTCTCTCCACTCGAACAACGATACCTTCTCTGACAATACCGATTACCGTTAATCGTTAATTATTATTTCTGAAAGATTTGTCAAACCATCAGATGGCCACTTTTTCTGACCAGATTGTTTGAATAAATTTTTATTGAGCCAACAGGGACATTTTTTTTTTTTTTTAGTAAATTCACGTTGTTGAATTTTGTTTATTCTATTGTTGGGTTATGTAAGGAAATTTTAGAGATGAACAATTTTGTATAATTGTAATATATTATAGGGTAAAACTTTGCAATTTAAATCGACTGGACGGAAATCGCGAATGAGATTACTAATTATTAGTATTAATATAATACCGATGATCTGAAAAGTGCGAATTTAAGATAGATGATGATTTCATGATTTCTAAAAGAGAGAAATTGGAGTTCGTACCTTGAATGATTATCGCATAAATGTAGAGGAAAGGTATGAAACGTTTACGAGAAATTGAAACTAAATTATTATCGATGTAATATTTTACAATGAATATCGTCTAATAAATTCTCACGTAAATTTAAAATGAAAGCAATGTCGTTTCCCTATGATCGTCTATTCGTGTCATAATTTCAACTTTACTGATTAATATTTGAAACTATTAAGCAAATTTTTCGGGCTCCCTTTTGACTCAAAGAGCAAATGTACTCGCGGCAATCTTATCAAATTTTTCTATCTATGAAACCATCGGCAAAAGATCTGGGTCAGCAAAAAGCAGTGCGATTTTTTTTTTTCTTTTTTTTTTTAACAAAGCGAGCGCCACATCGAATTGCATTACATGCTGAAAGCGTATAATTTTAGGTTAATGCAAAAGTTCTGTCATCTTTTTGGGCTGAAAGGGTACAGTACCCGTACGAGTGAAGGCGCAATATCGTGCAGAAATTACATTAACAACGCAAAGAACATGTCTCGACCTACTATCGCGCCAGTCATGTTTCCAAGTGACAGTCATTGACCGTTTATTATTCGCGCAACACTGTATCACCTTGTCGAAATCATTGTTCTGCTTCGCTTGATTGTTCAGCAATTTTTATGTATTTTATTTCATTATTAATTCTGAAAAATAGGTATATAGCAAGGGAAGAATCATAAATATTCATTTGCTCTTTGTCTTGGAATAAAATAATCTCGCTGCCTAAAGACTAAATGGGGGTACTCAGAAAAATAAAAGTAGCTTATCAAATATTTCTGACCGATTGCATCCTGAGTAATTGTATAATACACATAAGTGACAGAATTTAGTAATGGCGGCAATTACATGTTAATTAAACAGATCTAATAAAATAAATTCAAATTTTACATTACTTAACCCTTAACGGTCGTATGTCTGCTCTCAGCCACCAGAGCAAAGTCATTCTGATCGTATGATTAACGATGTCTGTGAAATTAAACTTACTTTTGGATACCAATAATAATAAATTTATTCTTTACCGAATACAGATTTTATGTTTATGCAGTTTTTTCTTCTCTTTCGATTAACTTTTTTTAACTAAACTAACCTACCCAAGGCACCTAAGTATAAACAAAATGCGACCGCAAAGGGTTAATTTCTCAATACGTGGATTCGTATCTAAAATAGTAATCACAATCGTATCTTTTATCGCGTTCAACTGTAAACTCACTGCTCGACTAGATTCCTGTGAAATGTTTTTCTCACGTACGATCAGAATTTTTCAATTACTTTATATAATTTACGGTGAGCAATTATGTTTTAATCAAATAGAAAGCGTAATAAAGCAAGGTATATCTAATCAGTTTAATGAGTCACTGTTCGAGCATCTACGTAAACCTAATTTCAATAGAAGTGTATCACGTCAGAGTTCCCCGTAAAACAGATTTCTCCTCTCACAAACGATAGATGCTTACACTAACACGGTTGATTTGTAAGAAACGCTCCATGAAACGGTTCTTCTTTCGCGCGCGAGCACGCTTTTATCAGCCGTCGAACGGTCTCTAGATAACATCCTTCTAACCGCATGCATGTACACGTCTCCTTCTGTACGTATGCATACCGGAAGAACGCGCGAGACCCGTTGCAACGATCGATCGCAAAAGTTATGTAATGAGTCTCCGCGTGCGCCGGTTGCCTCGCGGGGACCACCGAAATCTAGGTTATTCGAGTGGTGCCTTCCATCTCCAACCCCTTAGACACACGCAATTCAACTTGTGCACGCGTGAATTTTCGTGGGCACTTTTGCGCTTCCCAGGAGATTTTCCCCTATTTCCGTCTTCGTGTAATAGACGACGTGATGCTGGTGCTATTTCGGTTAAACCTGTACGTTGTTATGAGTTTTTAAAGTTTGAGGGTATTGAGGAATTTAATTTGGGGGTAGTTTAGTTTGAACTTAATTTTTAAATTGTGAACAATGTAATATTGAGATTTTTACGTTGTTATGAGCTTTGAAATAAAAGAATTTAATTTAAAAGTAGTTAATTAATTAATTTTTAAATTGTGAATAATTACGGTTAAAATTGTACATTGTTATGGTTTATGGGGTTTGAAAGTTTAATGGTAGGTTACCGTTAAATTTAACTTGTAAGTTTACCTAATTTATTTAAAAGTGAGTTATGATAATGTAATATGTATTTCGTCGTCTTTTATTCAGAAAAATGCAATGCAAAAAATGTCGTTTGAACAGTTTTAAACTTTATAATTCTAGCCAGAGCTCTAAACGGTTATCCAGACCGCTTATCTAAAGTGTCTCGAATCGCAGCTACATTAACAAGATTTACTTCGATTCGCATAAGCAAGCGAGTGCGGAAAGGGAAACGTGAATCGACTGGCACTGTTTCCAATTTGACCGGAAGTTTATGATTCTGGGAAACGATATTAGGATTCAGGGATTAATTTTGCAGTTACGAACTCCCTAAACTGAAGGCGCGATGCATACTTGTATTGCTTACCAGGAACGTTATGCGGCTACACAGAAATCTGGGTTATCGAGTTCTGGTTGTTGAATTTCCTCTAAAGCCAGACATATCCCGGGTCAGCAAATTTTGATAGTTTCTCCTGCGTCTTTGCTCGTGCAAAAGTGTTGCAAACCATTAGAATAATGAAAAGTGAAAAATTCTATTCCAGAAGTGAAAGAATATTTAACGTATCCTTCACACTTTCAAAAAGATCATTCTCATACAATCATACGTTACAAAAGATTTTTCAAAGGAAGATTAGTTGCTGGTACAATTTCAAGCCTTATCAAGAATTAAACTAAACCTACAATAATTCACAGAATTAATCAAATATTTTCTTTCATTACATTTTTCACCTAGTCGAAATACTACACTGATTAATTAAAAATTTCAAAATACGTAAAAAAGAAAACTTCTCGAAAGAACAATCAAGATCAAAACGATCAGGAATGATACTTAATTACCCGATCAGTTTCATTAAATCTCTGTAAACGTTCAACTTTCTAAACCATCATACACCCTCATCCACATCGCCGACACGTTCTACGTGTCGAAACGAGCATTCGAGTTTCGTTCGAAACGAAACGGAAGCAATCCTAGGGAAAATAGCCCGGGAGAAAATCGAGGCCGTTTAAAGCGGTGGCCAGGATTGGCCGCGGCCGTGGCGTGCCAATTAAATTTTATTATGATAATCGAGCCCGCGCCGGTGAATCTCGAAGATGATGCATTCAGGGGCGGGTGGGGGCGGGGGGAGGCCGCTTCCTCTTTCAACGACCGGCTCGATTAGCTCTGCGGGGGAAGAACTTTGGAAAATCCGTCGAGCCCGATAACTTTTCTCTCTTTCTCGGTGAAACTTTTCGCGAGAGCTACTTCCGCGAGGCGGAAGGAACACGAGGTGCGCCGGAAATAAGACGAGGCGGCGGGAAAGAAGGAAACAAAACGAGTAAAGGGGACGAGGTATCGCGTTGAGGAAACGAAATGAATCGTGGCGAACGATTGATAGTTTTACGGTGGCGCGAGAGGGATGCGTTATAGGGCAGAAAGGGTGTCATTACGGGGGATGAATAATGGAGCACGCGTGGAAATGCGTTTCGAAATCGGCGCTGCTTCCGGGCTGCACGGATACCGTGCGTCTGGTTTGCGATCCAGCCCCGCGATTGTGGACAGGAGGCTTTGATGGTAATCTTAATGGCGAGCGATGGTGAGATTCGAGCAGAAAAATTGATAGGTGCTGCCTTGTTAGCGTTCGTCCTGTTCCGCGGCGGGGGGATAGATTTTAATTATTGCTTTCTGGAGTAAAGAGTGCGTGGAAAGGTTGATGATGAATTTTGTGGGATTTTGGAAATTATTGAAAGAGAAGAACTAAATTTGTCGACAATATTTGTTCTGAAATCAATTCTTTTACGTAAGACCACATTGCTTTAATGAAAATTACTTTTTGTATCAAGAATTCGTTTTCTATACAAAAGTGCTACACAATGCCTCCAATTACACATTTCAACTCAAACTCGAACGATTTAGCGCAAGCACACGTACACCGTTCAATCTAGAAAAAAAGCAGAGTAAAATTAAAATCGTGAAAATTAAAAACAAAAGGACGTTCCTCGAGCTTTGATTTTCTAAAATTCTTACCGCGACCCAATTATCGTTCCGTCAATCAGCCTCGTGAAAGGATATACCACCCTCGCGCCAGTAAACTTCAAAATTACTATTCCCCCGGGGCGAGTTTCTCGTACGGCTGTGAAAGGGGAGGAGGGGGCGCAGTAAAGGAGAACGCAATAAAAAGAACGATAAAAATTCCGCAAAAATCTTCCTCCTTAAACGGGGTCGGTCGCTTTTAAATCCGCCGGGCTGGTCGATCCGCCAGCAACGAGCCGTGCACACGAGCCAGCAACAAAATAATAAAAGTTTCACGGAAAAATCCAGCCCCGAACGGGGTTAAGGCCACGAGCGCGGCGGCGCGACGCTCCGGGACACCCGTTAGAATATCGCGAAGAAAAATGACATAAGACATCCCCCCGTTCCGACTCGGGCGCCATATTACCGTCTCTGTCGCAAGCTCTTCCCCTCTCCCGGCTGTTCTCTCTCCCCACTCCTCTCCGTCGATATCCTACTACCGTCATTCCTTGCCCTCTCCTCGAACCCGGCAGCCACCCCCGTCCCGCGCCCCCTCCTCGTCCGCCCACTTACACCCCCGCACTCTCACCGACGCGCACACCACGAGCCCGCACCGGTCGTCACCACCACCACCAGCGCGTATCCCACTGTGTGTTACCTGTACCAGCGAGTACTTCCACCTCCACGCAGGCCAGTGACCAACACTAATTGCAACACAACGAGTGCATCGTCTTTCGTAAGAGCAGGACGACCCGGTGCTGGAATAAAGGAACAGGCGGCGGGAAGAAGCAAGACGAGAATAAAGGATCGGTCGAAGGAAAGGAGAGAGACAATGAGAACGGGTGACAAAGAGCGGAACGGTCAGGTAGAGAAACAGGGACAAAGAGAGGAGGAGGGGAAGGTATTATCGGAAGGAGAAAGAAGACGTTGGTCGGGATGGGGGGGAGGGGAAGGGGGGCAGTTACACGAGGCTAGAGAGTAGAACACAAGAGAGAAGGTAGCGAGAGAGCAGAGAGCTTAGCGTGGCACGACACGGCATATCCATAGACATATACACTGTGTCTATGGGCATATCGACGAGATCCGAGAGCGGCCGAGCACAACCGAGCAGGGCCGACTCGGACCCTGCGCGTTCAACCCAAACCGGAGGAAGCATAGTTGCATTTAAACTGCCATCCCACCGAGGTCTCTCTTCCGCGGTGGTGTTGGAGTAGTCCGCTGCTGGCTGGGCTAGCCGCACTCGACGTGTACGTGTCGCGTACCTCGCACCGTTCACCACCGGGTGCACCCGCACTCTCACCACACGTACGCGCCGGACGGACACTCTCTCGCGTGTGACACTTGCTTCCGTCTCTCGCGCACCCTCTCGTCTGCCTTTCGTCGTCTCGTCTTTGTTTCGGGGAAACGTGCGCGGCGCTGGATCTTTTGGAGTTGCAAGAAATAAAAAAAAAAAAGAAAGAAAAAGGAAAGAGGGTTGTCGCCACGAGGAGAACGGACATCGGTGACGACGTTACACAAGACGAGTTCCGTGTCAGCTAGAACTCGAGGATAATAGTTCTGTTACGTGGACCCTCGTGTGCAACGTGGTACGAGTTTGAAGAAGGAAACAGGAAAAAAATAAAGGGGGAGAACCAGTATTGTTGCCGGGTATAGGGGTCCAAAGTTTTGGAGCGGTCGTGCGGTCGGACACTCGTGTTTTAGGCGGTTCGGTCATGGGTACCCCGGAATTCAGTGTAAATCCGATCGATCCCTATGGTGTCCCGAAGTATAACATCCTCGGTTCTTGTTCTTGCATCGGATGCGTGCAGGCGAGAAAACTCGAGGTTGTCTCAGTTGAATGGACTGGCCGGGACTGTCAAAGTTACGCTCGGAGTCAGCTGCTTCGTTACGTCGAATCGCAGACCTGTGCATACAGGATGTCCCGAAAGTGTGCATCGTTCCCTCGTTTCGTTTTCCAACATTCTCCGTAGACCAAACGAACGAATCCTCGATAGAAACGAAATCGCTTCGGGATAATCGATGGAACGTGTTAAAAAAGAATGAAAAAGGAGGAGGGAGTTAAAGATCGTCCCGGGTAAGTTTTGCAGCGAGAAAGTTGCTGCAATTCAAGTTTTCTTTGTCCCAGTCAGAGAGTAGTAACCTACGACCGGACGCGTTGAAATTTTAAACCCGCCGCCTCGGGAACAGAAGAAAAGAGAGAGGCTTCTCATTTTTCCTCTGTGAATCCCGATAGCTTTTCGCGTTCCCATCGCGAGCGAGTAACTTGTTGACTTTTCTCTTGTGGGGTGGAAAGGTGGGGGTGGAGGAGGAGGAGGAGGAGGAAGGGAGCAAACGCGACGTTTCCAGGCGTATTATGTAAATCGAAATTTGAATTTCTACGACGATCTTTGCCCGGCTATAATATTCTCGAGGAACCTCTCGGTGAACCTGCACCCAGGTGAAACTGTCGCTTTTCTTTCTTTCTTTCTTTCGTTTCTATGGTGGAAGATCCTTGGATTTACCCGGGACATTGTGCGCGCCACACGACGATACGTCGATCAATAAAACGGACATTTCGATCCGTGAATTACGTAATTTTCAGAACACACACACACACAGTTTCATTTATTACGCAGTGCCGCCCGTTCGATTTCATCGCTGTTCTTCCCCTTTCGCGAGCCAACGCGCAGCAAGCCTTTATTATTCCTCTTCAGGAGTCGACTTGAAATTATTGATTTCATCGAAATCGTTTCTTTCGCCTGTGCTCGCCACTTCACCAATCAAGAACACTGTTACCCGCTGCTCGAGTTAATTACCCGCGTTAATTGCCTTCGTTACGTTGGCCAAGGGCTTTGCGCTCGATCGAGCCGAGGGAAACAGGTTTTCCTGTGACTTTGCCGTTATTTTGTACGGTGCTTCTACGATTTTTCGTTAGTTACATTCGAGCCGTTCTCTGACACGTATTATGAGGAATTTTCGTTAAAATTCGTCTCTTTTTTTTTACCGAAGTTCCGTCAAAATTTGCACCACTTATTCATTGGAGCATCGTAGAAACGCAGGACTGGAAGTGTCGCAGGTTTTACAAGCTCGGTTTTACAATGTGCACATTTTTCTCGTTCTCCATGGCGATTGGTCCACACGAAAGGCATCGAAACGCTGTTGCTACGTGCTCCACGATGGGGCCACCTTTAAAGCCGATATTGCGGAACGAAGTACTCGCCATAACCGGGCGAAATGCTTAAAAGTCCAGGACCGGACTGGAGGACAGCTTCTCTATGATTTCTCCGAGAGAAATTCTGTGAGAAGAAACCGAAGAATTCTCAGGTTGAAACGACTCCTCTTTCCACTTTTGACCTTTCCTAGCCGATCGATCGGCCTCTTTACGATTTCTAGCCTCTCGAGTCTCCTCTATGTCGTTCCCAATTTTATTCTCTTCTAACGTTTCCAATGAACGTCGTTGATTTCTTTTGGCGGACAGCATGAATTAATCGTGTACAAATCGAACGGCATTCGAGAATCGCGCGAATTAACGCGACAATCGATGCCGGAGGGTGGCAACGACGCGTTCAATATTGAACTTCTCGTTCCAGTTGTATTGTTTGAGGATCGTTTCAGGCCGATCCCTTCCCCTCCGTTGGCGAGCGCGAATTATTGGCTCGACGTGAAACTTCTTGCTCTCTTTCGCGCCTTTCACTGTTAATCTGACATTTTCGAACCTTTTCGCGTGCCACAAAACTGTCCAAACTCTGGAGAATTCGAAAAAATGATATCGAAGGTCATACGTAGTGACGGACTGGCTGAGATGTCAGTTTGCTCGATGACAAACGAATCCCTTTAATATTAACCAATATTCTAAACATATCCCATGTAATTACTGAAAAATATAAATTTAGTTTGCAAAAATTTTAATTGTGTCGTTTTTGAAAATTTACTTGTTTATTACAAAAAGTATACCATAGCCTTACAGTTGTGCGTGGGTCTCCTTAAGTGTTAGACAATATGTTAAATATATTTATTGTAATTACTAAAAAAGATATATTGTTTTTTGAAAATTTTATTCGATTTGTATAAAAACCAAGCAATAGCCTTGCAGTTATAAGTGGGCCTTTTTTGTCTGCTGGCAACCGATATTTTTGGGACTCACTTCGCCATTAATCGGACGAGTTAACGTTAATCGATAACACTGTGTAAAACGTGAAACTTTCGAACAACTATCGTTCGACAACCGTTGCTTCAAAAACAAACGCAGTCGGGCGTTCGGCCGACAAATTGCAATTCCGATTCACAGCTTCTGCAACTGCCGGCTTGTGATACTCGGTTCCGTGTCGCGGGCTCGTTACGCGCGACCAAAAGGTAATTTCTTACTCCGCGTAATAACACGTCTCTGTGTATACACATCGTTGGCCACTTTTCCGCAACTATTAGCCCAATTAGCCGGGTCTGGCTTCCCCGTCAACTGTTGCACACCGGTACCAGCGACGAATTCGACGGCGGCTTGTCTATCGATCAATCGGACCTCGTCCTGCGGAAACGTGGAATCAGTCCGCTGACAATTGAAACTGAAAATTGAAGCTTAACCTTTGAGTTACGTAATGCCTTCAATTGTACTTGAGAAGTTCGAGTTTCGAAGGAAACGATTCTTTTATAATATCTTCAACCGATTTTGCATCGTTTTTCATGATTTGCGAATATGCGGCTTCTATCTGTGCAACTTTCGCTTTCATTAATGATAGAACAGTGTTCTACTTATGCATTAGCATACGTTGGTCTTATACTTTTGATCGATGTCGTGTATAGATACGAAAATAAGAGATAAAGAGTTTTAGGCTCGCTTGACTGTAATTGAATGTCTCCGTGTAAGAGTTAATGATCCTAATGAAATCCGAATAATTGTGTTAGTTTGTTTTTTGATAGTTTGAGCATTTTTTGGTGACTTCTATTACATACTATAGAGAAACAGAAATTTCAGATACATATTATTTTATAAAAGAACTCCGTTAAACAGATTGATTCTTTTCCTCATGTCCATCTAATTGCTATCTAACAATTAGAAAAAATCAATTCAGCAATTCATTCTAGTTGAATCGGTTATCCTTTTGATGCATCTACTTCACTTAAACACTATAATGAAGAATAAAAATTATCATAGTATTACAATTATTAGGTGTATTACAAAACTATTAGATCAACAACTTAAATGGCACGCGACTCGTCAAAATCGTTTCCCTTAAATTTGTCAGTCGCAAAAAGGTATCAGATATTTGTCGTCGCCAGCAAAATCGATGTCCACAGCGGTTCTTTCTACTCTTTTTTCTCTTTTTTATCACCGTGTCCAATTTTACACGCGATCGCTTTAACCGTGACTCTGATATCGAAAAGCGAACGAACTGGCTGATAAAATCGGTCCAAAGCGAAGCCCTTCTCCTTTTTCACTCTTTTAATCGTGATAATTCGAAACGGTCCCCCCGATGCCCGGCGGAGGCCGAGAATTTGTCGGCCGCGTGAGAAAAAATGAATGGAACTGATTGATCCGGCAAAGGGTGTGGGAAAAGGACATCCTCGCGAGTGATAGGGGAGGATCGACGAGAACGGTTCTCATCGACGAAGAACGAAGAGCAGACGAGCATCCTGCCTCACGTTCCACGAAATCGGTGAGTAGAGAACGAAATCATTTTTTCAAGTGGAGAACTCCGCCCCGTTTAGAGAGGGTGGAAAGGGTTGAGACGCAACAGGGTGACGTGTGCGGTTCTCGAAGCGGGCGCAAAGAGACTCCAATCGGAAATTGATAGAGCATAAATCGCGTGCACTCGAAACGTGGGAAGTTGACGAACTCGTGGAGATAAGAGATTAGTTTCGTCCAACTTTCCAACGATGATTTCATAGTTTCCGAGGTTCTACGATGCGTTTTTTAGATACGAGGAATGTTTGGAGGTTGACCGAATTGGCTGTCGTCTACGAAGAAATATTATATTACAATTACAATGAGTTACGTTATGAAATGATTCTGAAAAGAAGCTTGAATTTTGTGTTTTGCATTAGAAATAGAAGGAATAATCTTTTTAAGAGGTTCAATTGCTTTTCTAAAAATTCGAAAGAGCTTAGCCTTTTGACGACTTCAGTTTCGATCGCTCCAAATGCAAATATCACGAACGAAGAAAATCACATATGTACGATGTTCAAATTGCAATTTTATTATATGAAGAAATGATCTATTACTATGCTTTCTAAGATTTCGACCGGCCTATCGAAATAACGCATATAAATCGGTGCTGTTACAACACATATTTTCCGCTTGCCCGCGTTTCCATTATTCGTCCCGTTCACCGAGCACCCGAGAAGTCTTACAACGCAGTACCTCAGAAAATTGTGCACGTCAGAAATCCGTTCTCGAAATATCTTACTACAAAAACAACCAGGGAACGTCGAGCTCCGCGCGAGCAGTCATGCTTCAACGAAACCTTTTCACTGTCAAACGTATCACGTCATCCGAAAGCATACACTCGTGAGTGTTGCCCGACGTGTACCGGCACCGGCGTCACGTTGAAAAAAAAAAAAAATCCCGGACAGTATCATGCGGCGGCAGGAAGTAACGAGGCCAAACATTTCATGGACGGCACCGGCAGTGAGCGCGTGCGCCATTTTTGCGGCCAAATATTAGCTCGCGAACCGGCGTGTCTGCGCGACGCATTATCGCGGGTCATCGTGACACGGAAGATCGTTCGTTCCGGCCAGAAGATCGATATACACGCTAATAGACGCGATTCACTTTAACGTGTTCAGGATAGCGTGACCCGGCGTTGTTGGGTGAAATGGATACATATTTGAGATACTGTAGCTCGAAGTTGATCGCGAAAATATTCGGGACATTCACTTTGACTATGATATTTTTCCTAATTTTGAATAGATGCATATTTACATTACAATTGTGTGGTTAAATTAATCCCTTAACAAAGGACAAGTGAATTGTATGATAACACGCCTGGCCAGGATTATGCAAAGCTTCGAATTTTTTATGGGAAAATTATGAAACAAAAACTGACTCGTCGTCGCGTAAACGTCTTAAAGTAGGTTTTAAAGGGTTAAGAATTGAAATCTTCGCTTTATAAAGCGAATTTCTACACTGTTCGAATATCTTTAGAATCTACCATACGTATTTTAAATACTTATTTTATCAAACTTTGATCAACGATAAATTTCTCGTTTCTATGAAAAAAGTACTTGTGTTTAAGGAAAGAATATAAAAGAAATTCCTATAGAGAAAATTAAAAATTGAGAAGTTCTATTATTAACCGTGATAAACATTTATTTTATCAAACTTTATCAACGTTAAATTTTTCGTTTCTATGAAAAAATTACGTGTGTTTAGAGAAAGAATATAAGAGAAATTCCTATAGAGAAAATTAAAAAGTGAAAAATTCTATCATTAATTATGATAAACACTTCGAACCTGTCTATTTTTCGTCGCGTTTATTGGGGAGGCAGGGTAGAAAGGGCGGGCGAGACGAAGGAAATCTAATTTGTTGGAATCGCTAAATGTCTGGCCGGTTGCACGCGATGCAAACACACAAGGGTCAGCATAATCTTGGGAAAGTAGCAGAGATTAGAGCTGAAAGGCTCGATTATCAGATATCCCGCCCTTCCTCCTTCATCTGTACACCCTTCTCTCCAGGGCTGATTTTTATCGCGACTCGCCGAAGCTCGATTGAGTTATCGGGCCCGATCGACGGTCGATCACGATGTCCATACACTTTCGATACGGATCGATGAGGTTACGTAAAAACGAGGATTCTTGAGCGAATCTTAAAGGCTATCGATTACCTGGAACACGAAGCGCTGAACTGTTTCTTTGATCATCGAAATTTCTTCGAAATTGTATCAGGGCACCTTATCATTGATTTATTAGGATAATAAAGTTAAATAGTATCATTGAAGCATTTCTCTTTTATCTCGGAATGTAACACATAGAAAGTGTATTTTATTCTTTTTATTCCGTATCTGAGGTGCTGATATTATTATTGGTAAAAGGTTTTATAGAGTGGTGTTAAAAATAAACAGATGTTCTTTGCAATGATAATTCGTCATACTGTCACTGATATGTAACCCACGAGAGTAAGATTAGCCATAGATGTTTTCATTTTTAATAACGATTTCATCCCAACGCTTTTATATCAATTCAATGAAGAAATCAATCACGTATATTTTTATCAACAAAGCAATTGTTCAAATTTATAATACTCGTAAAGCATATATTTTATATAATATATAATATATATCTTAGTTTCGGATGTGTACCTAAATATATCCCTGAAAAAACAATAATCATTGTGATCAAATAATTACAAATACCTCCTGAAATTATTTTAGATGTTAGCAAGCAAATGTTAATGCAAAGAAAAAATTGTTACAATGGAATTGCGTAACAGATTTATCACGGAGCATCGAAAAACTGTGAAAAATTACTCTGACTTCGAATTTATTTATAAGTTCTGCGAAAACGTTCCCAAAGATATACGACGCAATGTCGAGAAATCATTTACCTTCATTCGCTTCTTGCGAAAGGGAACGAAGCTACGTCCGACGTCTTATTTTTCTGCTTCAAATGAGAAATCTAGTTTCGCGTCCCACGAGGAAGCAATATTTGCCTCGGATGAAGCGAAACCTTCTGTCTAAAATGAAGGATAAAGATGCTGCGTGGGTGGATTTTATTTAAACGGTGAAAAGGCTGAATCAACGTTGCAAACAAGCTGACTGATACCGGTGAATCCTATAAACACATTTGAATCGCTTCGCTATATCGCTTGATCCTGCACAACATCAATTTCTCATCTGCTTCTTTTGATTTATTATTTATTTACACTTTCGTTTTGTTAGAAGTGCTCGTGCAGGGGTGCGCCTGGGAAATTATTGTGATTTTGAAAATTAATCCCGCATGCACCTTGTTTTATTTTAGGTTCTAAGTATAAGAAGCTGATTTAATAAATTCATGAAGGTTAAAATAATTTTGAATGTCGTTAATAATTTTGTTAATTTATTAAATCACGTAGAAATTCTCAACAAGAAACTTAATAATTCTAAAATGGAAGATTTGTACAAAATTCCGTTATAAAAGCTTTTGAAATTCTTTAAAATAAGATAACTGTTATTAAGAGTTCTGAAGATATTAATTTTAAAAATTATTATATAAATATTAATAATAATATAAATATAAATATAAATATTGATAATAATAGAAATAGAAATAGAAATATTAATAATAATAGAAATAGAAATAGAAATATTAATAATAATAGAAATAGAAATAGAAATATTAATAATAATAGAAATAGAAATAGAAATATTAATAATAATATTAATAATTATATAAATTTACAGAAATGTAACTAGATGATTATATTAAAATTTAGAATCGTGAAAAATTATGAAAAGTGCGCTACAAATATCATTACTATTTTAGCGATTAAATTAGCGGTGTATTTGTTGACCGTATTATATTCAACATCGAAGTTCGGCTCCCTTATTGTTTCAATGGATCGCCATGAACAGCAAAACAAATTAAAGTGCTCGAATTATTCAAACTATTCGAAGTATCCTTCAGATAATTGGACGGTAAAATGGACAAAACAACTTTCAACGAGTGTTGAAATTTCGAACACTCGAAATATTTGAGGGCGGCTTTATGCTCAATCCTAGCGCAGAAACTCGGCCGTTCTTTTAAAATGAAACTTCTTCTTCTTCTCCTTCTCTCCAAACAAAATTCTTTCGTAGCGTCGAAACTTTACAAGGGTGCGATCTTCGGGCTTCAAATTACGTGTCCGGATTTCTCTGCGGAGAAAAAGCCGATAATTTAATAAGCTCGATAGTGATTCGTTCATCAGAAACGGGGGAACTCAATTGCATCCTGATTGAATCTTATTTACTATCGTCGTATAATGGGTGTCTACGAATTAAGCGGGAATATCAGTTTCTAAATATTAAAATAAATAGTTGGCTTCCGGTAAAACTATTAATTTAGTGGAAAGTTTAATAATTCAGTTTTCTGAAAGTCGTGGTCAAATTTTGTTTAAAATTTAAGATTTATTAAAAACAAATATTTTATCCTATTATCAGCAACCACGTCATCATCATACCTGATGTTTACCTTTTATCTTTCGTTCGATCAGTGGAGTTTGCTTACTTATTAATTATCATTGTTTCTCTCAAATATTGATTTCATAATCAAACGTATACAAAGCCTTATAAAGAATGTATTCAGATTTTTGTACTGTTTAACCAATCCTTAGTCACATGGCCTAATTTATGGGTTTTTAAAAAATTATCACAATCGGAATTAAAATAATGCGACGACGTTTGGAAATTTCATTCATTTTCGTAATTTTCTCTTTCTCTTTTATCAATCGCTAGCAATTACAAAGCTTTGTGATATTTAAATTTCTTACATTTTAACAAGACATTCAATCCTTCGTTTTAAATAATTATAAAATATAATTTTTAAGTTTGAAATGATTTACGTTTGAAGTTGTCTAAATGGATATTACAAACTTGTGTAATGAAGAAATCAAGGCATACATTTGAATATTGATTTTCCTGAGATTTTCTATGAAAAATTCGAGGACTTCGTTCCCCGAACAAAAATGGGAACAGAGTCGAGGAAAGGGGATGAAAAGCAGCGGTACTACGGTGGCTCGTAAATTCGACGGTGCACCAAATCGTTCGTGGGAAGGAATGTCAGGTTCGAGATACTCTGACCCCATGACCTTAATGGTGGAACGCCATGGCGGCCAGGCAGGCATGCGCAGCCACGATCTAAGAGAAAAGGGGATCGTTTAAAAGCTGCCGCGAGCTTCCTCTCGCGTTTCCAACCGGCTCTGTCGACTCGTTCGAGAAATTTGTAAATGTAACCAAAAACAAAAAGGAATAAAATTTGCAAACACTTTTAAAAAGAATTAGGAATGTTACTTTTAAAAATTCTCTTAATTGAAGAGTTTGAAGTACCATTTTGACTAGCATTAACGGAATTCTTCCAGAGCAAATTAATAAAACGAGAAGTTTATTGAAAAACAAATACTCAAATAAATAGCAGGTTGCATAATGATAAATTCTGAAGTAAAAATTGATGTTTCACAAATTGTGTATTAAAATACCATAAAATTATATTCATGAATTATATTTGTAGTTTGTATTACATTATATATTTTCAAAAGACGTACAAATTTTAGAAAATAGTTCGTAAAACCAGATTTACTGGAATGCAGGTTACTATTGTTAATACTTGCACTTGAAATTTTTAATTGATCAAAAAATTGTCATTAGGTTCAGTATGAGTTGACTGCTTAAATATTCTAAAAATATAGGGGAATAATGAAAGGGTTTAAAGAAAGAAAGAAATTTTTAAAAATAATAACGTTTAATAGGGGAAGAGCTTTTTCGGTGCAGTACAAATTGACAAAGGATCTTTCTACATTGTGCAAAAGGAGCTGTCACCTAAATTGAATCACCCACATGGTTCTTCGATTCTCCACTTCCGTTCTACTCGCGCTGTAATTCATTTACTTTTATTATGGTGGCCCAAAGAAGAGCCAACAGTAGACGTGAAACATGTACAAGCTTTTACTCGTAATGGAGGACCAACTAATTGGACGATACAGCCTGTGTGTATGTTCGTGTGCACGATAATTGCTCGTGGTTGATAACGAAAAACGAAGCAGAGTGAAGAGGAGGTGTGCCGGTAATCGATAGAAGGTTTCAAGAGAGTTTTCATTCATCTTAAATTAACAGCTTTTAAACGTTTATTAAGAACTACATGTTGTCTACAGCATAATTTCAAAATTCTATAAAACAGTTTAAAATATTAACTAAATCACACAAAATTTTCCTTCTTCCATAAAAGTTATAAAGTAATTTCACGTAGAAATTTAAAAAAGATAGAGGAAAGTTATTTTATAACAGAATCGTTTTAAATGAAAGTTTACATCGTCGAAGTTTCCACTGATTTTCAGCAGATTTACATTTATTTTTTATGATCTATATAATCGAGCATTATCAAAATATCTGTGTTCATCGATTATATTTCAGTATTCCTTATGTAACGATTTTAATTAAGAAAATGCATTTCGTGTTAGTGTCTTTAATATCAAAAAATAAACATTTTTGCCTGGACTTAGACCCGAACTTAATGCATAGAATTAAAATTACACCAAGATATCTCATATTCGAGGAAGTTAAATTCGTCGGATTAAAAAAGTGTTCCATTTAAAGTGGAAAATCATCGGAAGATGAGCCGAGAAGCAAGCCATGAAAAATGAATCACCGACGTCTGTAAGATCCCATCTCTTCGCGAGATGCACGAGCAACAAACATCGCGTAAAGGCATCGTGTGTAAGCAACACGAGAGAGTCACATTTCTCGCCAATTCAGCGAGTTACAAGGCTGACGTCACCGGCTCCGCATAATTCGATTCAATTCGCTTAATTTTGCGAAAATTGCCAATCTTCTCCGGGGGCGCGGCCGCGTTATCGAGTTCCTCCGTGACTCTAGCCTATTCTTTTGGAATCTTTCGTTTTTCCCGTTTTTGCTCTCTTCACGTGGTATTTTCATCAACCCAAATTAAAAACTAATAATTTCTACATTCTTACGTATTGAAATAGAGAATATTTCGGTTTTAAATTGCTCACAAATATCGACCACCTTATAGGATAATTTAAAAAAAAATACTCCGTTAAATAATCCTATAAATACTCAATACAGTTAGGTAAACTTCGAATCGACTTACTGAAAATTTCAGGAGAAATTAACTCTTCAAATTTATTTATTAAAGGAATAAAGAATTTAATAAAAGATAATCGATATTTTTCCACTGGAGAAAAAATACCTACTTTCTTTCTAAATTAATTTCTGAAACTACTTAAAACGTGAAATATGCCAAACAATTCATAGTACAAGAAGTTGCATACACCTTGATTAAATTATATTTTTACCGCAATTGTTGTCTTAAGCGACTGATTCATAACCGAAGAACAGTTTGAAACGGCCAATCAGCCGTCTCGCTCAACTTCCCGACTTCGCGAGCGCGCGTCGACCGCGAGGTTCAATTATCAACTTATCGATTAATATTCGCCTGCGTTTCCGCAGTTTTGCACGTGGATAACTCGTATCCCGATACAAATTGTCCTGATAGAAGCTTCGAAACCGAATCGGCCAGCGCAACGCTTCGTGTAACGTGATCGATTATCTGGGCAACCGGAACCTCGAGGAACCTCAACTTTTCAGTTTCCGAACTTCATAAATTAGCCAAAACTCGCGCGAACATCGATACTCGAAAACTGAAGCAACGTCGAACGGGAAGCCGTGTAGCAAGTTAATACACAAGGTGCGGGCGTGAATTGAGGCGGGATGAAGGTGATTCCTTAGGAAGGATAAAGTATAGAACGAAAGTTTCTCGTCGAATCGATCATTTTCAAGAAAAATAACTTGAACGTGATGTCGGCGGTGTGGTTAGGTGGTCCGGTGTTTCGAGAGGATGTTGAAAAGTAAAGTTTTCAAGTGAGAAGTTATAATAAGAAAGCAGTGACGACTGGTAGAAGAACTTTTATTGTTTAATCTTCTTTTTCATTTACCTATCTATTTTTACTGGCATAATCAGACTTTATGATCAGACTTTAAACCTGTTGGGCTGGATATTGTAAAAGAGGTATCCGAGAGTTTAAAAGTTTACAATCCTCGGTAAAAAGACTGGAACTTAATCTTATTACTACTTAATCAACAGATACAGGTCACAAAGTCGGCCCTTTCAGGGTAAAATACAGTTTCCTCTTTACGAGCATTAAAACCCTTAGGCGAATTTCTTGATCGTGCTTTAAATCATAAATTGTAATAAAGGAATACAAGTCAAAGAAATCTGAGAGAAAAGGCAGTGTTACAAAAGATTATTAGACGTTCATGCTAATAAAGAAATCGTTATTTTAAATTTAATACAGTATCGTGCTTCTTTGGATGAACGCTTTGACGTTTCACAACAATGATTGCACTTCCTTAAATTCTCGTGCTACTCCTTTTATATTATCCCGTGCACAAAGAACGCTAATCGACAAAACTCATCCTCGCCGCTCGAAGCCATCCCTTCGGCATCGGCCGCCACCGCGATATCCGCGAGCTCACCCACGGCTCGTTCAGGAAGGCCGACGAAAATCAATAACCCAATCGGACGAGCTGAATCTCCGGCGCTGAAAATAAATTCATCAAACGCGGGTCTGGGTGGCGCGCGAGCTTGGAAAAAAAGAAAGAGAATAAAAAAGAAGAAAGAAAACCCGTCCGCCGGCCGCATATCGAAAGAACAATGGAATCCGACGCCGAGCCGCAGCCCCGCTCGTTCGTTGATCGAAAAGGTCAGAACGAGCTGTCTCGGGGAAGGCGTTAATTGACTTTAAACCGCGATGGTTTACAGTGTCGGCCAACACGGACAAAGGCAGATAGAACCAACAGAGGGAAAGAGAGAAAGAGAGAGGATGAAAGAGGGTGAAAGTGAGAGAGGGAGAGAAGGAAAGAGATAGAGAGAAGCAAGAGTGTGAGAGATGGAAAAGAGAGGACAGGTTAAAGAGTGTAAAAGATGGAGATGAGAGAGAGAGGGAGAGGGGAAGCGAAGAAGGGATGAGAGTGAGAGAGGAAGAGGAAGAGAAGGAAAGAGAAAGAGAGAAGCGAGAGTGTGAGAGATGGAGAAGAGAGGACAGGTTAAAGAGTGTAAAAGATGGAGATGAGAGAGAGAGAGAGAGAGAGAAAGTGAAAAAGGGATGAGAGTGAGGAAGAGCGATGGACACAGGAGGAGAGAAGCGTCAGGAAGAACGGAGCTGTACGCGAAGTCAATTAGCATAGGCACGAAGTTTGCGGCTCGAAGTTGCCCGGTGACTGAGGGGGAGGCAGGGAGATGGCTTGAGGAAGGATGCAAGGGTGCTTCCGGGAAAGGGGCAGAGAAGGGTGGATCAACTGCCGGGGAAGAGAGAACGTTGCAGGCCGCGGGCGGTTCGCGTCGGCGTCGATGACTTTATACAGTCATCGCCGGGGATAATTGGCGGCGCGAAACGCTAAGCTGTTTAATTGGCGGCCGGTTCTGGCCGAATCGCGGCGATCTAGCCGGCAACGGTGATTGGAAAGCTCCCATTTCGAGTCGATCCCCTTTTTTCTTTCTATTTCAGTTGCTCGTTTTTCGGTCGCGTTTCCTAGGCGAGAGGCGAAATTTGCCGCGCGATGCAGATTTTTACGTGTCCGGAGGCTTTGTTGCTTTGGAGGTATCGGGAATAGATTATGCGTGATTGAGAATTAATACGAAAATAGCGCGAGGAAATTGGATTTAGCGATGTGTAGATGAGTAAAGGGATAAAGGGGTAAATTTATGCGAGAATTTTATTATACTTTTCTTCGCAAGTTTCGCTTTTTTGTGGTGGTTTGAGAGGTGGTTTGTAAGAATTTGAGAATGAAAATTTGAGATACTCGACGGAAATTTGGTAAAGCGACAGGCAGGCGAACGATGAATCAATAAATGTGTTATTAATACTGTGTAATTATGTCTGAAAGTGCATGTCAAAGTTAAAAGATATCAATAAATTATCGAACGTTACAATCTCTTCCTTTACAATCGCATCTCTGTGAACTTTTCCAACCTACTCCTCTCGATGTTGTCATTAAAGATTACATTATTGGATAAATGAAGTTGAAAGCTCCGATGAATAACATTATAAAGAAACTCTGAAACGGAAATAAATATATAAGTTGATAGCGGAGCGAAACGTGGACGACGATAATTTAATTAATAATGAAAGGAGACCGGTGTATGAAAAATTTAGGAAAGAGTATCGCCACCATGAAATATAACCTGGAACAGGTGAAAATTGTCTGTATTTCGTGACAGGAGATTATAAAATATAAAAGGTCGAGGTACACGCGGCTCGTGGTGCTTTCAAATTTTCACGCCATGCATAAATATGCGTTGTATTCTCAGCGCAACGCGTTCGTATATAAATTGACTTGATAGATAGAGTCGACTGGATGGAATATGAAATCAAGGCATAAATTATGTGAATAAATGAAAAGCAAAGCAAATATCAATGGAAATGTATCAGTTCATCTTTATTATAGACTTTGGTCGCAAAATTGATACGATTTACGGGGACGCGTGTTTCATATTTGAATACATCTATTGAACGTTCTTGATACGAGTCCCGTTAAAAGCGCGAATCGTTATTTAAAATCGTGTTTCTGTAAATTAATCGTTTATACGAACTGTTCTTATTGTTTTGTTTTGTAGTAAATTTCGTTACAAAATTTTATCGATATTTAATATTTGCAAAACAAAATATAGCGAATGAGTTTTGCATGGTTTTACATGGAAAAGTGAAACGAAAATTTAGAATAATGTTTGTTTATACGAAGCATTGTTGAAAACTGAGCTTTCCAATATGAAAGCAACTGATTAAACTTTAATTGCGGCGAAGGTTCGAACGAACGAGGGTTTCCGTCAGTATTTGAAATTTTTGGAAATATAGTTGAAATCTTGATCTTTCGCTTGTCATCAATTTTAGCATTCCCTCTGCTCGTGTGAAATTATCGAATGTATTGAATAATAAATTTTTCACAGTTCTGTACAATTATAATTTACAGATAATTAGGTGCACGGGTATTCAAAGAATTTTGTGACCCAGTTTCGTCTTTGAAGCCTCCTATTAATATTTTATAATTTCATTCCTCACTTCCGATTCGTTACTGCGTTAACCGTGTGCAAAAAATTGATCAATGAATCAAACGTACAAAGGATTTGAAGCGAAACGAATTTTTTTAATAAAAGTATAATACTTTGATGCGAAAAATACCGAATGCTTTTCGTTCGAGATATGCATGGTTAAAATTAATCGAAACGCACCGTGAATTTCATGAAATTTAAAGTTTCGTAAGAATTATTATTAGAAAGTATCTATTTATGTTCAACTTAAAAGGGAAGCTATTATCTGTCGCTACAAATAAGACGTTACCAGGATTTACGAGGAGTAAACTCGTCGTCGAGATGTCACCGACCATTTTACGAAGGTTTACGTCCATTTCCGGCGTCGTGTAAACACATTTCTGCACTCACAGCGCAGAAGACAGCGTTTACGCGAGATGCGACTTCGCCGGAAACAAGGCGAGGATGAAACCTCAACACTAGCGGAGCACCGCCATATGTTGTGTTTCAATAGCTTCTTGCGTAAATACTTCCGTTGAAGCTAAACATCTGCGCGTTAATACGTTGCGTAAATTTACCTAGGCCTCGTACCGCGAAAGATTGCTTGAAATGTGTGTCGAAAAAGGGGGTGTATGCTTCGGAACACAGTTCCTAGTAAGTAACCAGTTATTCCCTCCGCTACTTCTAACACGCATATCTGTACCACATTCCAAGTAAACTTCGCGTCCATCCCGGTCGACTTAGGCAATTTTGTACAATATTCGTGATTTTTAGAATTAAAGTTAATTACTCCCTAAATACATATACATTTGTTTCCCACCCCTGCCGTTGAAATTCAAATTACCCGAAAATATCTTTTTCCCTGCAAAACTCGTCAATTCCTATGCTTGCTCTACTTAAATCAATCAAACAAAAACGATTCCTCGATTCACTTTAAATCACCCTCGCAGTGAATCTCTTTAACTTTCACCCTTAAATTCGCCACCCCTTCAGCTGAAGCCAGCACGATTACCAAATAACCCCGATCGGAGCTGCCCCTTCGTACACACGCATCGCATTGA
Source organism: Tetrapedia diversipes (assembly GCA_033822845.1). Classification (NCBI taxonomy): domain Eukaryota; kingdom Metazoa; phylum Arthropoda; class Insecta; order Hymenoptera; family Apidae; genus Tetrapedia; species Tetrapedia diversipes. The sequence goes on along the minus strand of JAOPTO010001467.1, from coordinate 310,944 downwards.
ACGTTCTCCGTGTAAAAACGACCGCCAACGAACATGCAAACGACGCGAAGGGGAACGAGCAGGGGAGGAAGAGGCGGCGCATTCGCGAAGTCGAAACGTTTGATGCGCGCGAGAAACGGTCCCGGTCTCTTCCGTGGAAAGGAGCGTGGAAAAAGGGAAGAAAGCATAAAACCGTGGACAGACTCGACAGACACGGAATACGAGTACCGCGGAGAAGAGGTCAGAGGTCGAGGGGGGGAACGGAAGAGGAAAGAGGCGTCGCGGTAGGATGAAGGGTGTTGGAGGACGGGGGCAGGGGAGGGGTGAGAGTCACGATGAAGGTTTTACTGCCGCGGTTATGCTCGCCGGTTTGCGCAATTTCGGTGTATCTGAATTGCCGTCGCAGTCGTATCTAAACGAGGCCGGATGAATCTGCACCCCTCTGCCCCTCCCCTCCCCGTGCCCAACCCTCCGGGATCCTCTCCAGGGGCCGTGTCCCATAAAAACGTTGTAACGTCGGTTCCCGGCGTAAGGTTCCGCGGAAAGGAGCGAACAAGGACACGGGGCGAGGCAGAGGGGGTGGAGAATAAAGGAGACCGGCTACCCTGAGACCGGCATATCCACTGTATGATCGGTGTGCGTGTGGGAGCTTTGTTGGAATCCGCGACAGGAAACTGAAGCTGTATCCGCGACAATAAAGTGTATCTCGGCTACGGCGGTTTCTTGATAACCGTTGAGAAGCGGGGGCGGGGGTTGAAAGACGTGTATTGATTTTCACGAATTAAACGGACGATGGTATTTTACAATATTCTTGTGCTCGTAGATGTTGCGTTCTTAACGTTCTTATGTTAGGTGATACTTTTTGGTTTTTTTGTGTAAAAATGGTGGTTTATCATCATCGATAATCTTCCCACAAAGATTTTTATGCTATAAAGCACTCTCTATACGTATTTTACAATTAAATTTCAGATGTCGATTCGTTTTTAAGATGTATTGCATGTTGCAACGCATACATACGTATTTATCTTATGAGACAAGTCTTAATTTAGGTTCTCTCAGTTCTTCCGTTTCGGTTTCAGATTTCATTTACCAAGAGTAGGGGATTCAAAATGGAGAATTCCATGAAAATTAGAGATTTATCGCGGTTGCTTCAGTACATTTTAGAATTCTCAAACATAAGGTAGCCTGTTTTGATATTACAAGGGTGATTTTTTCAAATAAAACTGCCTTCATTGAAAACTATAAGCCGTGAAAAACTGGAACGCTAAACGAGAGTTCCCGTCGAAACGTGATGGCCGTAGTTGACGATCTCTCGCAAATCACTCTCTTTCGCTTGGCGCTCGAGCTTTCGGAGTTTCATTCTGTACCAGGTCTCGTTGGCGAGAAAAACGGTCCATCGCGGGCGGCATTAATAGTGATTGTTATTAATTTATCGATGACACTCGGGCGCATAAAAAAGGATGGACGAGGGACGGTATTGCAACACGGTATTAAACGGTTAAATGTTAAATTTCACGGGCAGTTTACTTTTATTCGTCGCGTTACACCGTGCCATCTATCGTTTTTCGTTTCGCCGGGGCGTGGCTGAGGGGGTGGGAATAATTATGAATTGAGATCGTTTAATTTCGTTTCTGTTCCGTGATGTTTCGATGACTGTTTTGTGAGATACATTGTCGAGCGTTTAACAAATATTCTTGCTTTTTGAGGTGAATTACAATTAATTAAAAGGTGTTTCGATTAAATTTTGAAAATAGTATGTATCTGCCGTTTATTATTCAATGAGATACAATATTTGGTATCATCATTTTGCTAATTTTCAAGTTTTTCTGTTGTGGATTTTGATAGAAGAATCTGTATTTATTTCATTTGTTCAGTATTATCCACGTATTTGGTTTATTGTCAACAAAAACATTAAAATTGTTGACGAATATATCATAAGAAGCTCCATTTTAATGTCGCTTTTCATTTTTCGAATAAAAATTTCCAGATAACATTTTCTCGACACGTATCAAACACTAGATGAAAACAATTATTTTCTAAAATTACCACGTAACGAAAACTAAAAATATCCAAAAGTGGCACCGGCAGCCTTCCGTAACATCACCCTAAATAATTCCGACAAGCTGCGTCAAAAACAGGAACAGGCGTGGTTCAAGGCAGCCAGAAACCGAGCTTTCCTCGTGTTACGGGCCTGATAACGAGGAAGCATAGGAGAAACGATGGAAGCCATCCTGCAGACAGGATTAAAGCCCCCGTGGATAAGGGTTCCCCTTTTATTACCTTCTTCGAGAGCCGTGGCCCGTCACTTGCTGCCTGCTACCCTTCTTATTTTGTCGGGGCACACTTGACATGCTCCTGAATCGAACAAGATTTCGCGGAAATTTCACGCAAAAGAGTCGCGAATAAAAGTGGCCTTTAATCCTGTGATGTCTACCGATATCGCATTAACCCTTTCACCGCAGCTCTGCTTTCTATAAGACGATTATACGGCGCAGGTAGCAATATTTATTTATGCATTGATGCATTTTATTTTTGTTTTTTGTTTTTTACTTTGCTTGCCTATCACTTTAAGTGGTACTCTTCAAAACGCTCAATACCATAGATCAAAAGGAATTTGGATTTTAACTTAAAACTCAACAAATCATTCTAGTATTTAATTTTCCTATTAATGGTTATATTTCTGGTAAGATTTAACCCTTTGCACTCCATTGTTCCCTCTCAGGGGACATTAGAATTTATTAGTGATTCCGGGGAATCAACTGATCCCAGCGCAACCTTTTCAGAAATGCATGTTTCTGTGAAGTTTTCTGCTAAAATGGCACAAGATATCAAATCAAAATATGGTACAGTTATCAAGATATATATAAAAAAATAGTGATTTTGAGGAACCAAGAATACGTCCATCCAATACGCCTGAGATGACGCCGAGTGCAAAGGGTTAATATGACGGTGTTCATGATTTGGAATTTTTGAAGAAGAGAATTGAATTTGTGAAATAATTATTTCTTAAAAATCTTCGGTGAATTCTGCAATTTCTTGGAAATTACGATAAAAAGCTTATCGAGTTTCTTTAAGACCACCTGTAGTATCAAAATAAAATATATGAACATATAAAATGTATAAATATTTTTATCTTCTGATAAAATTTTCGCAAAAGCGTGTAAACTTTTCTGAGTCACTACCAAGCCGCGCAAGTGGTCGATGTGACAGAAAATAGCAAAGAAAGAGTTCACCGTAGCCTATTTCTCAGGGTACAAATCGCGTGAGCCGTTGGGGCGCCACGTTTGTCTTTGGTGTCAGAAATTTTCGAAGACGACGCCAGGGACGTTTATGAAGTTCCCGTGCAATCTCAAAGTTTGATAAGTTTGCACACACGCGTCACGCGGCCGAACTTCAGGACTCGCTTCCCAGGAAACGATTCCCGAACTTCTTAGCGACCACCTTTGCAAACACGACCAGTCGTTTTGGCGCTTATTGCTGATCCTGTTTGGTGGCCATCTTGTTCCATTTATTCGAAATAAAAAGAAATAAAATTTAATTGATCCTATACGTATTTTAATTAAGCATTTTTGATCGAGGTACAAGAAATTTCTGACAACGAAGTATTATTTAATTATAATATTATAATTCATTAAGGATTGACCACTTAAAAACACGCAATCGCATATTTATTGATGATTAACATACATTACTATCTAATTAATATCATGACTTTCAAATTTAAGATAAAGATGCCAAAACATTTTCTACGTCTACTCGTTTACATTAACAAAAGAAACAGGATACTGTCTTTTTACCAATACCAAAACTTGAACCCTTGCTAGGTCTCGGTCTGACCATTCCCATTGTCAAGGGGTTAAAACTACCCTTTCCTGTCCAAGCATTGCAACAAACAATTCCTTGCTACGAAATTCTCCTACACCCCTCTCCAATCATCCACAAACTCAAACCTAGCTACGATCAAGTCAACGAGTTTGTCCAATCTCCCTTTCCACCCTACAGAAACCCAGCCTGCGCCCAATAAGAGACTTCAACGACTTGGCCAAAAGTTGTGGCAAAGAAAACACACACAGACACGCATGCTGTAATGGTCAAACGTCAAGAGTCCCGAATGATAGTTTGTTAAACGAGACCAAGAGCGTCGACGAGGCACAAGCACGCCGGCTAGGGTGAGACAATTAAGAGAAAGAAGAGAGAAAGGAGGCGGCCGAGGAGACAGGTCTAGCCTCTGAACTGACCTAAGCTGGCCGAGGGTCGTTACGCGTAATTTCGATCGAATCCGCTTGAGCGTTTGCAGAACGGTAATTGCCGTCGCGGGACAAGTGCGATGGAAACATGCAGCCGAACAAAGACACGGGGTGTCGGGGAAACAGCGTGGCTGGGGGTGGGAGAGGGTGAGGAAGAAACAAGGCTGCGGGCAATTTGAATTGTCCGCCTTGTTAGCGGCGATAGACAGAAAGAGGGATGGTTGTTCTTGGATCTGAGTTTACTCGTTGCTGGAGAGACTTACGAAGCAAAGAGAGAAGTGAGAGAGAGAAAGAGAAGAACAGAGGTCTGCTCGCTTAAGAAACAGTAAAAATGACACAAAGGACGCTAGCTTGCTCGCCGGGACGAGACAGGAAGGAACGAGGAGCAGACCGGGCTTAGGAAAAAGAAAATGGAAAGGCCACGTTGCACCGCGTGAAATTGAAGTGGATTTGTGACAAGTGGCTGCTAACGACGTGTACACAAGCTACGAGACGACCGGGCCGCATGGAAAATGAGACCGGAAACCCACGGGAGAACACGTGGTTCGTCCTGACGATTCGCTGTTTCTGTATTACCACCAACGTGTGCAAACACGTGTGTGTGTCGATTCACCGATCATATTTGAATCGCCACGATAAAAGGATTAAATTGTGTATTGTAACGTTTTCGTACTGTTTTTCTATATTTTCAATATGGTTCCTTTTTTTTTAAATAAAAAGTTGTGTAATTTGAAAACCGTATCAAATATTCGGCTATTTTTACAGAAATTTCGCGCAAACATCGTATCGACGTGTGCTCTGTGTTTGAATCAGCACAAACCGTCATGTACACCGTTAAAAAGCCGACCAATTTATAATAAATAAAAAATGTGTACACCGAATGCCATGCACAGCGTAGAATATGTTACCCGCACAAATGACTATGACTCTTTCATTCGAAATATGTAAAAAAATCTGGTCGATTGCTTCATGGAGCAGGCAGTGCGTGCAACGAGAAAGAGTGTCAAAAACGGAGGCAGAAAAAACGATCCAGGCGACATTTTATAGGTTCGCACGGTTGCCATTTTTTCAAGGGGGGGGGGGAGGGAAAAATAAAATGGCGTGCAGCACGATTTGGAGATACGGAAGAATTTGGAGAAGGCGAATCGTTGTAGTAAATTCCGTGAAAAGGTAAATAGAAACGAGTATCGATTCGTTCGGTGTAATAAACAAACGGTTGCACGTGCGTTGGCGAGGCACGATAAAAGCTCACAGAATTAAACGAGTGAACTTGATACGAGAATGAATTAATGTGGGACTCTGTTGGAAACGAGGGGCGGAATTGGGCGAGCTTGAAATTCGATTAAATCACCAGGAAATATTGACAGAAATAAAAATATGAAATTGTTTTTAATTTCTCTTCTAATTGATTTTGCTTTAAATCATTTTTTTTCTTTTTTTTTTTTACAGAAAGAAATTTGGTTGGGTCGAGGAAATTTGTTTGATTGCTTGTTTAACGAACAGTGATCGATCGGCTGTATACCGTCAACGGAATTTTAGCTGTTTAATGTTCACGTCAAAAATTCAGACAAAAATTGTCACATTCAGTGAATATTGTAATAGAGGTTGAATTGAATTTCCGGAGGAACCAAGGATTAAGGGGTTGTATTTTGGGAGCTCTGCAGGATTTATTTAAGGTATTAGGTTAAGCCGTTTCCCCTAAGACTAATAATAATATGAGCGAAGCATTTAGTTGGTAAATGTTATAATTCTCTAGAATCTCTTGCATAATACACAGAATATTTGCATTGAATTACTGAATGAGTTACAAATGCTTTGTACTGGAAAATCAAGCAACTGTTAATTTCCTTTTTCTCTATCACATTACAACATTTTCGTCAAACTTCCAATATATTTCAGTATCTCGTCGTTTAGGTTTAACACCAATTTGAAACAATGCTAAAATGCTAAAATTACAAAATACATAAGAATATCAATTTTAACGAAAGAATCTAAGAACACGTTATTAATTCGTAGAGCTCAATTCAAACAGAACTATCTCAAACATCAGGCATCAAATGTATTTCAGTAATTCGTTACTTAAGTTTAACATCAATTTGAAACAATGCTAAAATGCTAAAATTACAAAATACATAAGAATATCAATTTCAACGAAAGAATCTGAGAGCACGTTATGAATTCGTACAGCTCAATTCAAACAGAGCTGTCTCGAACGTCGGGCATCAAATGTATTTCAGTAATTCGTTACTTAAGTTTAACATCAATTTGAAACAATGCTAAAATGCTAAAATTACAAAATACATAAGAATATCAATTTCAACGAAAGAATCTAAGAGCACGTTATGAATTCGTACAGCTCAATTCAAACAGAGCTGTCTCGAACGTCGGGCAAGCGATATTAAAATCACTTAGCATGTTACAACACAGAACAGGATGAAGAAACGAACATTGTGTAAGAAAAGAAGAAGGGAAACGAGAACAGGAAGAGGAGGATGGCGAGAGGAAGGTGCCACAGAACGATCCTCGTGACTAACGCGTTCCGTTTATCGGCACTGCTAATTCGTCATTTCTAGCACGTCCAATGATTCACAGAGCCCGAACAGGATAACGAGGAACCGGTCGTCAGCGTGGTACACAGGCCGGCCATTATGCCGGCTCCACTTGGCGGCTCTCGTTCCGACGATCACAATGACTCGTTGTTCCGTCGCGCGATCGTTTCGCCGGGGATCGTACATACATACATAAGTATGTTCAAGGTTCGTCGTTGGCCTGCCCGGATTGCGCGATTATGCGAAACGTCGGAACGAACAGGAATTACACGGCCAATAATTGGAGCAGGGGTCGTCGAATCGAGTTCGTTCTTCCGAGGCGAGGAATTGAAACAAATTATTATTGGATGACTAACCGAGCCTCTGATCGACGTCAAGGTTTCAGCTATTTGCACGTGCCGAAGTGTAATAAAGATAATAAAGAAACACAATTAGAGACACTCGCGACGCGTCGCGTGTTACTTTCGATGATTTATCATTTTATTTTTCAATTTGTCCTTTTGATTCGATTTTCTTGAATCGGCGAAGGACTGTATGAACTAAGGTTGGGCGAGTGGTCTGAATTATTTAATTATCCAAATAATAATTCGAATATTCGAGGCTTTCGAATAGTAAATGAGTGATCTGGATAAATAAAAATATTCGGATAATAAACAGAGCAAAGGAAGGGAAAGCATTTGGGCATTTGCATGTGTACTTACGCTTTCTTCTACCTTCGACATTCTTATAACTACGATACAGATGTTCGACTTTCTTAGGGGAAAAATTCCGATATCCGAGATCCGGCTCACGAATACTTCTTCGTGTCGTCATTATCCGGATATTCGGAGATTCGATTATTCGGATAATCCCAGGCCCAGTATGAATACTCTGCGGAATGCTTTCAAAGATTCTGATCGCTGAATTCAGTATCAACTTCAGTCGAGCTGTTCAGCAAAATAAATCGCTCCAAACTGCGGTGGCCGTTCAAATAAACAGAGAAACGCCTTCGAGGCGGATAAATCGATTCCTTGGAACATAACGATCGAAATGAATCGAGAAATCGATCTCTGCATACAGGTTTCAGCCGAGGTGTTTCCTCTTGGAACGCATAAACTCGCGCTGGAGACACTTTTAGAGCACGATCGCGTTACTTAAGCTATTATTTAAGTAGCTGGACAAAAGGGGGTCGTTAAGTCGTCACTGGTGGAGTGCAACGATATCGTTGGCGTGTCCTTGAAGAGCCTGTTATTGGAATTTATGGTGAGTGACACACGAAAGGAAGAAAAAACCGTAACGATGAATACCAGGCTTGTGTGCATTGTGAAGGAGAGTCGGTATGTAGGAGAATTACAACATGGCGCCTGCCGGCGTATAACCTCGCAATAGGAATCACATATAGGTATCGTGTTACGTGTAATACTATAGTATATAGGGACTCGATGTTTCTTAAATCATTTTTCCTTCTAATTTTTTCTGCCTCTCATATATATTTTTTTTTTTTTTCGTTTGAGAATGCAGATTGCTAGCTCGAAACACGTAATCGCAAATGGCCACGTTAGGAGCGCGATTAAACTCTTGGTGAACGGGTGGGTGTGTTTGAAATAATTTGTACGGAGAGCGAGAATGTAGCGATTACTATGCTAATGGATGCAGTTGTAATGCAACTGTTGCGTCAAATGTGCCTTGGTCCGTTGTGGAGGGGTCTCTGGAAAATTTCCGTGGTGGGACACAAGGATGAGTGGTGATTCGCTTTTGTGAAGATTTCCTTTTAACGAAGGAGGATTTGAAGAGCAAAATCTACAGCAGAATTTAATTTACCGTGCCCTGTTTTAAATAACAATGAAATAATACAAAATATAAATTCAAAATTCGAGAAACTTATTGCTTTTAGTAGTGAAATAAGAATTATCAATTTTTGTTGGTAAAAATCATCCATGAACAAAATTTAAAAAAGATGAGCAGTGGAAATTGATAAACGAAACGAATTGAAACCTGTTGCTTTAAAAAATTGAAGTAGAATTGCAAACAAAATTGTTTACAATTGGTTGAAGTAATTTCACTTCTAAAATGATCAAAAATCGTACCGTTTCTCCAAATAATTCCGACGACAAAAATTGCAAAATCTTCCACCGTAACGATTACGGCTGTAGGGGTTCAGAAAATGGAAAATCAATTAATTACGCATTGGGAACGAGGCTCGTGGTGGAATCGTGGTGAAATCGATTTTTCTTCGACTGAACGACCGTCAGAGCGATATAAAACACGCGGCTTTATACGCATCACCGTTTTCACGGTTCTGCTCGTCACATTGCGTAATATGCTAGTGATTCACGCGTGTTTGCTGCCGAGCAAACCTGATGAGGAAACACAGCGAACGGGAGGGAGACGGAGAGAGACCAACATAAACGTGGCTGAACATCAGGGTCCGACAAATTATTCAAACGCCATGTCCCGATATATTTTTACGACGAATTTGCATTTAAATGGCCCGCGCTGCTTAACGCTCACTTCGGCGCAGTAATTTCACGCGCCTACTAATGCTGTTCATTTAATCCGCTTGTTTGTGCTTCCAATTTTTCCTCTTTTAGTGTCTTGAACGTTCGCGTTGTTCGTTCAGAAACACGGGCACGAAAACAGTGGACGACAATAGGGACAATAAAAACAATAGAGTATAAAAGGATGTACGTGGAAAGAAATCGTAAAATCCTGGGCGTAAAATTACTTCTTTGCGGTATAATTAGGAGAATTTCATAAGTTGGAAAGACAGTCGGTTGCGTGATGATGGGAGCGATATAATTCTGTGAATTGTGGAATTAAATAAATGTTGTCGGTTCGTATAGTGCACGATTTAAATGCGTTAAAATTAAAATTGCTTTCTTCCCGATGATTAAAATTATGAATAATTATTCGAAGAACCTGTGAAGAACAAAGAATTTTGAAAAATAGAAACAAACGTTGTGTTCAATAAATTGAAATCTGTACCAATTTTGAAAATAGACGAACGAAAAAATTATATAATTCACAGTTCTTTCATTTTTAACGCAATACTTCATAAACAGAATTTTTTAATTTTCACGGTAATAGAAAAAATATTCGAGCCAAGAACACTTTCAATGTAGCTAATTTGCAATGATAGGTCTTACGTATAGGCATAAGTGAGATCATGCACGAGTACACGTGTACTCAAGGAGGATCTTCATCGTCGATTTATTCAGCGAAGCCATACACAAAAGCGATTACTCTATACTTTTGTCTTATTTTTCCACCTAGATTCGGTATTATCGATTCGAAGACATCCTGTACACGTGTAACAAGCATCGACTATGTCACAAAGAAAATTACGAAATTACTTTGACACCCGTACGGTTCACGAATACATGCATACTCGGATCGCATTACATCCTATCGCATTATCAGCTGTCACATCCATTAGCCTAAGCATATTATCAGAACTTTAATTCTGGAGCTGCTTCAAAGGCTCGCGGCCATTCAAATTAACTGTGTATCGAGCACCGTACACGTATCATCCGGTTTCATACCGGCGTCATTCATTCCTCTGCTTCTATTTAAACCCCGACAGAACGAATAACGAACGTGGCGCTTATTTTAGCATCGAGTTGATCAATTGTATCCAACGCCCGCCCCCGAGGCCGCTGAAAGAAAGCTTTCTAAGAAACCGTGATCGCGTTCAGAACGAATGGAAAACGCAACTATGGCAGCAACGATTGCGAGGCTAATGGCGCATAATGCTGTCGACAAGCTGGCGAAGCGTGAAATTCAAGCAAGTCGGTTAATTGTCATTACGCTGTGCGATTCTGTCGACCGAGTCGAAATAGGCTATTGATATTTGTGGCTGTACAATTTTGAAATTCGAATCGAATGAAACCAACGATGAATCAAACGCCTGACAGTTTGATGTTTTTTAGACATCCGATCTATCCGAACGATTTGAATGCGATTCGAACGTTTGAACGAGTTGCTTGAATTTCAAGCGGCTGGTACTTGAATTGATATTAATTATTTGGAGCTGTTCTGCTGGCTTCAAATATCACTCGACGCTTTCGATCAATGATAATAACGAGTATTAAGTTTCTGTTTCATGCGACTGAAGCAAATATAATTCTACCGATAATAAGGTGGACCATTTTGTTCATCCCATTCTTATCATCTTATTAACCCTTTGCAACCGAAAGGAAACTCATAGTCGTCAAATGATTCTTACAAATTTTCAAACGCAAAATAACCAGATAGCACTACGATTTACTCGTATTAACCCTTTTAGCACCGAGCGAAAGGAGCGTACCTAAGCGAAGAATACCGGGCCGAATCGACGAATTTGCAGAGGTTCTGCGAAAATTCTCGTAAAAACTAAAGTAGGAGTGATATTAACAAAATTTAGAAAGCAGCATATTCCGAAATAAATGGAGAACAAAACGATGCCAATTGTGTTTCGATATTTGTTGAAAATCATAAGAATAACATAAATATAAGGCTCCAACGACCAAAGAGGAGGAACGGGAGGGAGGAGATATTATTGTATTAACGTGTAAATAGTGTACATAAATATAATAGTATGTAAGGTTATTATTATTCAGGAATTTTGTTTCTTTTTATACTTATTGTTAATTTTGATTTAGCTGTACTTTATTTTTGTTAATTAAATTTTTATATAAGGAATAAGCAAGGTGAGAAAATAAGGAGGATGTAAAGGACCGGAACTCTCTTGTAATCCCATTGGGAAAACAATAAAGTTATCTATCTATCTATCTATAAGGCTCCAACGGAGACGTAACGATGTATCGTCGTTGGTATTTTTGGCAAGTGCACCGAACGAAAGGGTTAAAGTTTATTTAATTCGAATAAATGGTACTGAAATTCACAAATACAATTATTTAACCCTTTGCACTTGAAGTTTGTTCGTGGTTGGCTCGGCTCGTTGTCAGTAAATTTTTTCAAACCGCTCGAGCCGCGCTACGGTTGATACAGTCGCGTCTTTGAAACCTAGCGTCATGCGTCAGGTATGCGACACAGCCTTACAACAGGCGAGCGGATACGAGAGCTCGTTTATGTGGGCGCTTCCGGCAAGGGCATGGGACCTGATGTAATTGCATTTGACTGTCGTTAGCTAAAATAAGTAACGTCGGCCGTTGGAACGAGCAACTCGTGGCCGGGTAACCCGTAAAAATGCCGTTTCGGTTCTTTTCTTCCGGAACCTGACTGCGGCAGGCGCAAAGAGAACAGGCGTTAATTTTTTTTTTCCGAGGAATTCAATCGTGTTAAATCGAAACGCGTCCGACACCGTTACCCAGCGATCTACGGTCCTTTTTCTTGTGTCCTTTTCCCGGCGAACGTCATTTGCTTCGAATAATGCGCGCGGCTTCGTGCTGGAAACAACGAACATTTCCGGTGGAAACTTTGCTGCGGTTGACGCGCGCAAATACACTGCCTTTCAAAAGTTTAGGCACACTCTTTGAATCTCTGTTCCACTGCAATAGATGAGCCATTTTTTAACGAAATTCAAATTTTCTCAAAACGATCTCCATTATGTTCTGTGACTTGAACGTTTCATTGAAATTGCCATAACATGGAAAATTGTTTAAATTAAAATAATTCATACAAAGGGGTAGATTTGTATATTTTATATTTCGTATATACTTAGGTAGAAATCGTAGAATGTAAACGTTTGAACGTAGCTTAGCAGTTTCATTCTATAAGTATTTGAATAATTTTATTTCTAGGGATATTCTTGTTTCTAGTAAACAAAATGTACATCAATAATAGTGAAAACAACAGTATTTTAATATTTTTCTTGTATATGCATGGGTGTGTGAAAGTAATAAAGGGATATCATGCGAAAAAGAGCAGAAAATTAAGAACATCTTTCTACGAATTATAGGTGTACCTAAACTTTTGAACGATAGTGTACTTCTCAGTCGACGGGAGTTTCTATGAAAGGCAGCATTAAAAAAGGAACGAGGTAAAACGCGACGAATAAACGTTTGCTTTTCGATGATGTGTCATGAAGGCATGGGAATTTTAATGTTTCCTCTGATAAGAAGGGAGCCTCGTTATTGAACTGATAGGGAATTCCAGATGGTGAAAACTGTACACTTTCCGTCATCGCCTTTGCACGTTTCATATTGTTACAAAAAATTATATGTAAAATTTTATCCTTCTTTATTATTGCTCTTTTATAATTAGTAAAAATCTTCAATAAGTATACCTGTTATTGCAAATTGTTAATTCCATACTTTCCAATTTTTAGCAATTGTAAATTAATCACGATAAAATGGTATTAATTTCACTCTTAAAATTATACACCGAATTTTCATATTCTCATTCTACTAAATTATTGTTGTACGAATAAGGAAGCAGCTGCATCGAATTTGTTTTAAAAACGGTGTCTAAAGAGCAGAACAAGAATACAATGGAGTAACGAGCACGACTTCGTCTTAAATCCCATTTGCGATTTAGTCCTGGAGATTACTAAAAACTGTAACAGTTTCGAGGATTTAATGCCGCTGTTTGCAGAACGGACACGACATTTCGAGGCTAACTTCTTTTCTTGCTGTTTCGCGCGCTTATCTCGACGGTTTTCTCCATTGTACCGCTCTACTTCATTTTTCCTTTTCGCAAACTTAGCGTTAATTGAATAGCGGAGAGGTGCCGTTGGATGCAATTACGATTCAGCACGAATAGCCTTCGCAATTTGTTCTCTTTGTACCAATTATCGCGACATAACACAAGGTTCATAAGCTTGCAATGTTCAGTAACGAGTTTTTAAAGTTCTCGTAGGTGTAGCAATTTCTTTGCAAATAAATACATAGCATTTTATTGGTTTATATTTGTAACCTAGAATGAATATATCCGTACATTTAATATTTGAAGAATTTTCAGCGTGTTACAGAAATATTGATGTCCTCCATTTTTCGAAATCGTAGGCTGATTTATTAAAAGCTTAATATATCATATTTCAGCTTTTTTTTTTAATTTTTTTTTATCAGATTCAAAACTTTAGATTAACAATTTTTAATATTAATAGCACACAAACGCTCAAGCATCTTATTATTATCAATTAGCTACGGAAAATACGCAAATTATAAATTATTACAATCCATATAATGTTAAATAACACATAATTTATCAACTACATCAACTTCACACTCCTTTAACAATTAACAATTAACAAAGTTTTGGTAACCCGTCGTTTAATAATCATCCCATTTCAATAACCTAAATTCGTTACTAAAAGATGGTAGTTTTATCGAATTGAAGAAAGAGAACGGGCCACGAGAATGAAACTCCTAATCGAAAATGTTGGCTTAGGTGTTGAACTTCGTGGAAACTTGCCAAGCAATTTCGAGTTGTCGGTTGAGCCGCATCGCCGATTACGTTAAACACCGGTACGGTTAATCTGCAGCCGAGTTTAACAGGTGTTAAATAGATCCATTTTCAGATGTTTAATGAAACAGCGGGCAACTAGTTAAATGCGTTAACTATTCTCGTTGAGGTGGCCGCTTTGGTTGCTTAATCGTTTCGAGGCGGACGATTTCACCGTGGTGCAAGTTACATCAAGTTAAACAGAGTCCGAGCTATTGACAGAGGATTAGCGTCGTTATACCGCTTCCCATAACTGCGGATAATTTTCTGACAAACGATTGTTCCAAGATACGAACGCTGTTTACCGTGAAACGGTGTTTAAAAAAAGGTGCCATCGAGTCGTTGATTTATTTCCATTACCTGCTCGCTTGGCTAATTGTAAGTTCCGCGTTGGCTGAAGAATTGAAAATTTCCAAGAAATTAAAGGAATTTCCCTGAAAATTAAATTTTCAATTACCTTCTATCTATCTACAAGTATACTTCGTATCCTTTTTATCTTAAATTCATATCACATCAAATGAAAGAACTTCTGGTATTAACCCTTTGCACTGGAGAGGTGATCGTTAGTCGTTTAACGATACTAACTTCAAAAATTTTCAAATTCGAAATATTTACTATGATTCACGTATATTAAACTTCATTTAGTTCAGTTAAGTCGTATATTAAAATTTACATATATATGACTGTTTAACGTCCGGGTCTGAACTAAAGTCTAGAAATTTGCGAAACTATCATATGCTATGATTACAATGTCCCATGAGAGGGGGCAGCCGAGTGCAAAAGGTTAAGATTTTATTCTACTTTAAAAATGGTAAAAAATTCAAACTCATTAACTAAAACGTATAATTTGCAATTTGCGATTGCGTTTCAATAAAGTGGGGATTGCAACGAGGGTAGATATTCGTGACTAATTTCCTCAATTACCGTACGCATACGTAATCCGAGTACTTTATGTGGGTCAACATGGACCCGAAGGCTGTCGGGCAAGGTTTAACCAGAAAGGAAACAGACGTTAAATCAATGGAATGAAATCCACGTCGCGATAGCTCATAGACGACGTAACGAAGCGCAAGGTCGGCCATGATCGATACCAAGAAGTATATTTTTTTCCTCTCCTCTTAATGCCCCTTACAGAACACTACACTCGTGGGTGTGCTTTAAGTATCCGTAAATCGAGATCCAGAAGTTCTTGCTTCTCTCGCAGTCCGCCTCCGCTCGAGATATCGCGATACGAGATACTACTATTTTTTTCCTCTTTGTCTCTCCCTCTCGTTCCTCCGTTTGCCCTCCCCCCCCATCGTCCCTCGTTCCTGTACGTAGCCAGAGTGGAATTACACGAGGCGCGTCCGTGAGTCCTTGCGGACAACACCCACGTCGAGTTACGAACACTTGCGCTCCGCGACATCGTCGCCTTCCACCTTTTCCTCTTCCTTTTATTATCTTCTTTACTCGCGACTCCCGCTTTAACGCACGCAGATCTCGCTTCTTCTTCTCGTACACCCGCCGCATTTACCTACAGCAGCGTATCCGGCGACCGGTTTACGCGATTAACCGTTTCGCATGATTTCTGGTACTTCAGATACTTGCCTAACCGCGTGCGATAATCGCGTACACCGGTGGTTGCTTTAACTAATTTATATTTGGCGCTTCCGCGAGGCACAGAAGTGTGGAGAATTTGTTAAACGATCGATTTAAGTTGATCTCGCAGTTTTATTCCTGTTCTTTATTAATTGTATAGTTTCAACCGATTGGTAATCGTGTGCACGTAGTGACGAAACGGTAACTTCATTTCTTAACACTAGATTGTCGGAGTGAGTCAATTTGACTCACTTATGAATTGTCAAGTTCAAGTATCATATCAAAAGGAATAGAAGTAAGGGCGTTTGTAATACAAAATCTACGGAAAATGTATTTGGAAAATAGAATATATATGTGAAAATTATTTTGAATAAATTTTCTTTAAAATAAAGTTTTATTTTTTTTTTTTGAAAACTTCAATTTTCATGTTTGAGTCAAATTTACTCGTTTCAGGCAAGATAGATATATACCCAAGATCTGGTAATCTAGTGTTAATGAAGTTGGTAATCGATTGGAAAATTACTCGTGAGTACTGGTTTATGCAAAAACTCATGCTTAGAGGAGATCAATGGAGTTCTGTTCGGATTTCGTTTGAATCCCTTAATGCGGGGCATTGTTATTTGGAAATCTTACGTGAATTCAAATGTCACCATGATAATTTCTCCATTAATATAAATAAGAAAACATGTGTTAAATCTTATGCCGTAATTTAAAATTGGTAACTCGTGAAATGGGTCGTGTAAATGTTACGTTTCTATGTCTAAATGTGGGATCCATACTAGATACTGTACGCCGCTGGTAAGAATGGACCTATAAAGGCACTTTGACACCTGTCCCCACTTTTGACGCTCCAGAGACTCCCCAGACACGGCACACGCCGGCACAGTAGTAGAATTTGGATACTTTCAGAAAATGCAAAAAAGTCGTATTAATAGTTGACGCCTTAAGTCCATGCTTACGTCAAAGTAAATATATCAATCACCGTCCGCCATCGCTCTATTCTACTCAGTTTTAAGGCATTCCGTCTTCACTCTTTGTCTTGCGTCCACGTAGGCCTTAAATAGTAGACGTGATCAATTCGACCAATAACAAAAATACGTGTGACCCTATTCTATATTTCCCGTGCAAGTAGACTGTCTTCGCTGTGACCAATCGGATCTTCATTTCTTCCAGGACCAAACGATTTGGCGTACAGTGCAATGTCTATCATCAACTGGTTAATTTCTCGAATAATGAATTTATTAAAGCTAGGAAAAAACATTTTCCGATATATCGTTAATTTCTTCGAACGATGATTTACTTAGAAACATCTTAAAATTAAGATTCTGTTATTTAAACAAGAATTTTTTGCGCATCGCCTAACACTGCGCCGTTTGTCCACGAGGACGTATCAATGGTCGCAGGATCAAATATTCGTCACCTGTTGGGGACAGGTGCGAACCAGCTGAAATTTGGTTGGTATCCTGCTGGCACGGTCCGTTGACGAAAAAAGGCAACGAAGACCGGGCCAGAGGAAGCTCGAAATCTGAACAGCTGGTACAATAATTGTGTACGTACCTTACCGTCTGCTCGTTGTTGTCGATCGAGGCCAGAAACGTAAAAAAAAAAAGGGACACAACCGTTGCGTTGGCCACCGTTTTATCGTACGATCTGACGATTCGTTTCAGAACGGACAGAGAAGAATGCGTAACGTTCCGGGAACGAGGGAAATAAAATTTTTGCTGGATGCAATACGTACACTCGGGTTGATTAATGTTTTCGAAGCCGGCCAAGATAGCCAGATAAGGATGAAGTTCGCTGCCTCAGCGTCTGGCGATGATGACTGCGTAAGGGCCACGATCATGCTTTTATGCGGCACATAAAGTTAAAGGGGGCGGCGGGGTTAAAGGGGCACAATGAAATTTTTAACGAGACTGTTATAACCACGATGCGCCGGTGGACGATAATAACGAACGTCGAAGGATTTTCGTTCCGGTTTTTCTGGCGTTAGTCTAACGATAGCGATAAAGATATTATAGGTTCGTACGTGAAAGTGATGGGACGTATTGCTGCATTAAACTTTGTAATTAAGGAATGGAGAAAAAAAATGGGGATTATTTTAGTGAAACAATGGTTGTAGGTATTAAAATTATATGACATTAATCTCTATCTTTAAAATATGCATATGTGTTAATGTTAGACTATCCACTACCTCAACGCAGTGTCGATTGAAAGATGTTGAAATTATATGTAATTTTTATTTAATGATCCTTAATTTCATAAACTAAAGCTACAATTAAAATTAAACTTTATTGCAAATGTAGCACAGTTTTATTATAACTTATTCTATAATCTGCGTAACAAGTATAATTGGTCGTTATAAGGCAAGAAATTAATATATACTAGAAAATATGTTCAATTATTTCAAGCTGTTCATTAAAATAAATTACAGACACATCGTTTGAAAAATCTTCCCTATTCCAGACAGGTTAGGGAATGATATTTTTCTCGGGAACAAGTAATATTCTGATTATAAAGAATCGATTATGTTGTCAATTCAATATCTTATTAGTCAAGATTTTAACGATCCTTTCATCCCACACAAAATACAATTTGCTGTACTAAGGTACAATTTACACAGATTTATTGAGATTAAATCTTCATTACAGTCTCCATATAAAGGCTGGCGAATGGCTTGCAAAGTTTTTCACTGAAAAAAGACTGCGTCCTCTCCCTAATTACTGTACAAACGCGTTAACTCATCAACGACAAGGTGCAGCGGCACGTTTTTATTGGTTATTTGAATCTGTTCGCTGGATATTAAATCGAACGAAAGCACGATCGTAAAGAAAAAAAAAGAGCACCTATCTGAAGGGGGACAGGGGGCCTCTGTTTTCATTCAGTTTTTATTCGCGGACGAGTTAACGATCTTCGGTTTACGTACTTTCCTGTGAGATTGGTATCGTTTATTATAGTGCCTACAACCGGTTGTAATGGTCACCTGCGATCGATCGCAGCGCGGGCGCGCTGTGCAAAATTATTACGTCATTATGCGCTGTTAAATCGTGATTAATTGCGTTCACGAGGTAATTCAATCGAACGTTTCCTCGAACGAGTAAACACGATAAATATCAATTCGCCTTGATATCGGTTTCGGTCCTCCTTTTCCCTTGCAATTCTAGTCCCGAAGCGTTACCGTGGTGTTCCTTTCGCTCTTCATTTGAACCGGTTAGACCTGGACATTGAAACGTTCCTCGTGTTTCCTGTTTAGTCGTCTTCGAACCACGGAATTGGGTAATTCAAAGGTATTTCGAACAGCTACGTCTTGATTAAAAGACCAGATAGAATTATATCACAACTTTTTCATTAAAAATATCTCTTAACCAATCAGTTTCATATATTATGCACAACAACGAAGCACAGAAAAATGTATTTTAAAAATTTACCATATTAAAATTCGGTTCGAAATTTGTTAACAGAAACACGTTAAATCAGCTGGACCTTACTACAGTTAACCCTTTGCACTCGAGAGGTGACAGTTAGTCGTCTAGCAATTTTAACTTTACAGATTTTTAAGTGCAAAATATTTACCAAGTTTCGCTTATATTAAACTTGATTTAGTTTAGTTAAGTCATATACTAAAATTTACATGTATAACTGTTTAACTTTCGGTCTGATTAATAAACAAACTAACTAAAGTCTGAAAGTTTGCGACACTATCGTTTGGCGATCGACAATCGCCTCTCGAGTGCAAAGGGTTAACAAAGTTTAATGTTATCCATGTCGCCAAGTTTGCACAGCGAACCAATACCACTACCCTACTAATAATTTAACACTAGAACTACCACAGCAGTCAAATTGACTGTTTGATGATTACTTATAACAACCTTCAAAATTCACTGTGGTAAAGCTTCCAAAATTTCCTATGATTTTCCGTAGAAGGTATAAATAAAGATTTATTTCTTAAGTATTCCGTATTTTTTCATGTAATGTCCAATGTGATCTCTTTCGTGCAAATAAGTACGCTTTGATTGTCGGTAGTTCTAGTGTTAAAAAAATATTTAATTCGCGTCGCTCGTTCAACCCCTTCACACCCAGCTAGCTGCCCCCGCGCTCATAACACGCATCTCCTTGCATCTCCTCGCAGTTTTCCGCGTAACAGCCGCCCCCGGGCGAGGAATCGACAGTTTGACGGATCGATGACCCAACACAACACCGATCGACCCCCGATCGCTGCCCGCGTGCATACATTCCCCTGACAGCGATCGTGGCTAGGCGCAAGGGGAGGGTCGCAGGCCATTATTTATGGGGGCGTAAATCAGGATCGAGCAACGATCCTCGGATCGATCACACGTCAACCGTCAACAACACCGGTTCCCTTTGTCGAGGAAACACTGACAAGCCGCCCACGCGTGCGACGCGCCTATCATCGTCGTCGTCGTCGTCGTCATCGTCGTCTGGCGAACGAAATCGCGTCCACCTCGATCCCCATCAGGCCTCTGTTTCGCCCTTCGGCTTCTTTATGCGACGACCCGCGCCTGGAAGAGTTGCCAGATCGACGGAGATCTGGCCGAGCGCCGCGCCGGCGACTGAATTTGCATTTTTCTCGGACCTCGCCGTGCTACGACCGGGCTCGAGCCTCCGGAGAGGACGAGATTTATCTAGATTTACATAAGATTTATGGAGAATCGTAGAGCTTCGCCGGGTTAGCGCGACGTGTTCGATCAGTCACGTTGTTTGAGGGATGTCGGGTAATGCTGTTACGGCTTCGAATATTTGTTATGGGGCTGGGGTTGGAAT
Source organism: Tetrapedia diversipes (assembly GCA_033822845.1). NCBI lineage: Eukaryota > Metazoa > Arthropoda > Insecta > Hymenoptera > Apidae > Tetrapedia > Tetrapedia diversipes. The sequence goes on along the minus strand of JAOPTO010001467.1, from coordinate 290,450 downwards.
GGTGCGGGTTAGGTTGTATATTGATTAGTCGAAGAGGATTGAGTGGACGGTTTCAGGTGATTTCTAAAGGTTGTGTCGAAGAAACGTCGAAGGAGATTTTGTTTGTTATAAACATTAGGCACGTTGAACTTAACCCTCTACGGACGGAGCAGTAAAGAAAATAGTCACGTCGCGCGTTTGTGTTATAAAAACTAAAGCTGTATTTAAATAAGCTTTTCATAAAGTCTAACAAAATCATAGACAAACAAATTTAGGCCAATTTGACTTCTTAGGCTAGTATACCCATGCGTATCTTATACGTGTCGTTTACGACAGACAAACGCCAGTCGCAGCGCGAGAGTTGGTCGGATATATCCGACACTCGTCCGCAAAGGGTTAAAGGTTGGAAGTGATTAGCGAACGAACGAAACTTGGAGGTTTTATCGCTTTGAACTCCAACAATAAGTAGGAACGAAAGAACTTTTTTGCCGGAGGAATTGCCGGGTGATTATCGATATTACCTGAATTGTATGTAGCAATCTACGCATCGCATTTCATCTTACCTTATACGATTGATGAGAATGAAGCATGGTTGGATCGATAAGTTTGGATAATGTACCAACGTAATTGTTAACTGTCTTGTGACCGAACAATAGTTTTGCTTTGTAGATACAAATTTTTAATGCAGAAAATGACTGATAGATGTTTAGTGATTTATGAGAAAATAGATCATTATCTCGTTTACATTTAAAAGTATCTTATACGTTATGCTTATCATATAAAAGTTCTGCAAAATAGGAGATCAAATGTTAAGAGATTGTCTATAAGAACTTTCAAGTACATTCAAAGAGTATTTAACATCTATAAAATCGATAAAAATAACAATTATTAATTATTATACAACGAATTTATATGCATTTACAAGAAATTCAAATGTGCAAAGAAAGCACAAAATATACATAATGTACAGAAGTATGCAAAATATCTGAGGTAAATTATAAGTTATAAAATCGACGAAGTAAAACGAATCTTTCCTTAAATTCCATTTTTTTTACCGATTCTTATAAAAATTCGAGTTTTCATAAATATCCGCATTCTATTAATTATTAATTCGTACAATTAAACGCTCTGTTGTCTTAAATCTTGAAAAGCAGTTGAATGGTGCCAGCAAGCGCTGCTTCCGTCAATCTTCCGATTGGTTTCCCTTTTGAAGACTCGTGTAAGCAGATGGTAACCGACCAATACGTACTCCCCCTAAACATAGCTTCCACGAAACAGTTTACGATTCGGTTGGAACGTGAAATCATAAGCGGGCAGTCACGTTATCTAACAGTACAGGCTTCCTTGTTCCTGCATGCATCGGGTACGTGAATAGACTCGGGGAATATTCTGAAACGATTCTCAGATTGATGATCCACGAACGTTTCGGATCTGTCCATGTGCTGTACAAGAGCGGACATCAAAAAGCGTAGCAAGAAATACAGCTAATTGTTTCTCAGAATTTGAATATTCTGAGCTCTTGGAAAATGCTTGATAGCACAGGATTATTTTTTTGATTGACAAATAATGTGAAAGAAATAGGATTAAAAAGAAAAATTGGATTACTTTATGGAATCTATGAATTTGAACATGTAAATAATAAAATGAATATAAATGAGATTTAAGCAATACTAATTACATAAATATAACTTAACCGTTTGAGTGTGGCGAAACGCGATCGCGCTACTGTTTGTTGCTACAATGAAAACGGTTATGTTTATATTAATTTCAATTTGTATTAATATCATTCAATTATGGTCCTTGATAATATAAAAATTAAAAATTATTTTCATTTTTAAAAAATAAGTGCTACACTGGTAATTACAAAACGCATCATGTCAAATTCTACTTTATCTGAAAATGACTATAATATGAAGAGATAAATCTAAAAATTTTTATTTCCTAAAAATTACTTTTTATATAACAATTAGAGTTAATTATTGCTGTTTTTATTATTTTTCAACAAAAATAACTACGCATTTCATCCCGCACTTTTAGCATTTATGTATACAAGAAAATTTCTTAGCATTCAAACGGTTAAATTTAAATTATAATATACGTAGACGTAAGTCAGTGTTTGGTGAATATGAAATTTCAAATTTCACTTTTAATTTTAATTAATATATATATGTATATGATGCGCAAAAGATACGCGAGAAATGTTACCGATAAATCGCCAACGGTTCGTATGGAATTTCGGCCCTACAAGAAACGTCACTTCGTTAATTTTTTAAGACAGTCACCACCGGTCCCCTGTGATCCATTAACGGAGGATAATTGGCATTCGATCCGTTTAATTAGCTTAATAATTCCTCGGGTTAATGCGTGCCCGCGAAAGCAGCCGAGGGGACCGAACATCAATGGCGCGGCGTCTCCTCGTTTGATCTAATTATTCCCGTTGAGTGTTGTTAATTGAATTACGCAATAAATCCGGATAATCGGGCATGAACGGGCCCCCGTAATGGCGGAATGATTTCTTAAGTAATAATTTCTTATGGCGTACATTGTAACCGATCGTCGCCGCGCATCCTGGGGACCGGTTACGCGGTCATAAACGACGGTAATCTCGCTGGGAAACGCGTAAAACCGGTGATCGTTAACTAGATCGTAATTTCTGCCGGACGAAGATGAAATGGAAACTGGTTAGAGATACGAATTTTTTATGGTTGTTCGTTGGTTCGAGGAAAAAAGAGAGGCGGAGGACAGATATATGGCGCTGCGATGCGTAAACAAAATACAGGTAGCCCACGCTTCGATTGATAGGGGTTTCAAACAACGCGATAAAGAAATTATAATCACTAGACCGGGGATTCTTATGCAAATTCATATTCGTATGGATGCACGTAATTAGAGAAATGAAACCGAATTAGTGATTTGCTTCAGCTCTTAAACATTATATAGACAATATATACTCTGTTTACCATATTCTGTATTCTTCTGCATATCGTACGAATTATACAGTCGTTTTACGAGTTTAAATTTCCCGTAAGTGCATAAAAGTCTGTAGTTTGATCATAACCTTCGAGTAACCAGTACTGTGAGAAATAGGTGTTTGAGATGGGCACAGTCGATCACAAAAATATACGAACGATAAAAAAGCTGCAATGACAATTGCAGTCTTTGATTAAAAGTTTAAGCTGAACTTAATGTTAATGTTTATTGTACATTTATACAAATAGAACACAGAGGCTAACAATCATTGTTACGGTGGTATGTAAATATTTTAACGATCGACTCTGTCTGTTTTAAATACCTGTTTCTCCTAGCCCTGTAAATAACATGGTACTTGAATTGCACGAAGTCTTGAACCACGGCCACGGAAAAATTGTAATTACCCTCTGATAACACTGTGCTTGAGTTGCACAGAGTCAAGTAGCACGATGAAAAATTGTTAGTCCTCAAATGACACGATCCCAAATTTCGGATGAACATTAAACCTCGAATCACAGGGTTTTGAATAACGCTAGACCAATTAGCCGTGTCGTTTGAACACCGTTTATGTTTGCTTCATCGATGAATAAAAAGTTCTGCGAAAATCCAAACAGCTTGGGGTTGTTTACTGAATTTCGGTTTTACTCGATTGCTTGTCTGTTTATCTTTCTTTGCAGTTCTTTTCGCCGATTTTTGAATAACAAAACGTTAGCACGCGCAAATTTGAAATTTATGCATCGAATTTGCAGCGCACCGTAAATGTAAATTCCACGCGATAACTTTACAGAGATAGCTAGTCGGATTTGCAGGACTTTTATTTCCGTGTAAAGTTTAAACGTTCAACGAGGGTGGAGTTTGTTTGATCGTCAGGGCAAACATAATGGGCCGCAAAAGTTTGCAAGATATAATTTTCTACCTGAAAAGTTTGTCGCTTTGAACCGTCTAATACATTTTTCAATCTGCAAATTTTATACAGACATAAATAGTAAATAAAATTATATATGATTTTTAATTAAATGGAATACTGTAAAATTATGTAAATATTTATTAACTACCAATGTGTATTATCTGGAAATAAGAAATTCCTTTAATTTTAATATTTCCAATATTTTCTTCTGTGTTTATAATTCTTTTTAATTATCCTTTTATGAATCCTATTACAAACAACACGAATTTATTATCTGTAACCTAAATCAAAAATATGAATTTAAATGAATGTATTCTTAAATATAATATAATAATCACAATTCTAATAAGCAAATAAGAAATTCCTTTAATTTTAATATTTCCAATATTTTCTTCTGTGTTTATAATTCTTTTTAATTATCCTTTTATGAATCCTATTACAAACAACACGAATTTATTATCTGTAACCTAAATCAAAAATATGAATTTAAATGAATGTATTCTTAAATATAATATAATAATCACAATTCTAATAAGCATATAAAAAAAGTTGAGAACTACTATTATTTACAGTAACATAATTCTTCTACACTTTCACAGTGTAGGTAATACGTAATACATAATCACTCATTTGGGAAAGGGTTAACATTTTTCAGATATCTATTTACTTCTACCCTTCAGAACGTATTTCTCTATTTTCCAGATATCCAAGGAATTATTTCTAAATCTCGGAGAAACTATTCTTCAATTGAAGAACCATCATCGATCGAAGAACTATAATCCCCATTGGAATATCCGTATCATTTGTGATTAAACACATTCGAACCACCTCTCAGAATACGTAATTCTGCAAAGGAATGAGTGTCAATGAACGAGGATTGGGTTTATAAATCGACCAACCAAGGGTTCCCCGGCGGTTAATCTCTCGGAGCAGGTATGAAATTTTCAATTCAAGTATTCTTGGCGCGTTGAATCATAAGGCATCGAATTCACAGAATTCGAGCGTGCAAGAATTCTGTTTATTAGAGGAATATTCCGGCTTGCCTTTGCTTGTGCACGTTACTTAACACACAAGGTTGTTTGGCACTTAAGAGTAATTTACGAGGCTGGCCTCTCGTGCGCGCAGCATCTGGCCAACGATTTGGTTGTTACAGAAAAAGCCATGGAACGTTGGGAAAAAATATTATGGTTTTGCTTCCTGAATCGAAATTGTACACCCAGTATAAAGCGAGTCGTGTCGCGATAGTGTAGCGATTTATAAGCAAAATGATTCGTGGAAGTGTAGCAGAGAAAAGTTCTTTGTTGTTTCGTTTCACGTTAGCACGAGTGATTAATTAATGTTTTTAATTTTAATAAATACCGTGTTTGGCTTTTGTGTATGGACATAAATAGCAATCTTCGAGTAATTTTCTTTTGGTAATTTTCCTGTGATATTTTCTATCGTATCTTTTTATATTAATTTCTTTCGTTTTATGTCATATTGCTATTTTGTATATAGTGTAAATTATATTTGTCAATTTTTAATAGGTATATAAAGTGTTAGAGTCAGACTCTTCGCGATTGGTTATCTTACAAATAATAGATCCATGACAGTAGTAAAAAAAAAAAAATGTTTTAGATATACTTAATTTCAGTAATACTTCTTTACACTCTTTTAGAATAGCTTCCTATAAATTATTCCAAATATACGTATATGTCGATCAAAAATTGTAATATTTCTCCTTTGTTCTACTAATTATATTTGTCACCACTGTATTAAAATTGTATTCTACTGTTTATTAATGGGTTTTGCTTTTCCCGTTTAATTAAATAAATTAATTAATATAAATATAATCGATTGCATATTTCAAACATTTATCGTTTTTATTCTGTACTCCGTAAAAGTGGGATATTTTGGAACAACGTGCTCTTATGCGTTGCTGAAAGCTCGTACTGATTACGTCTGTCAGAGCGTATGTAAATCAAATCGTCCATCGTTTTATCATCTGCACATCTGGCCATTAAGAATTTAGCCTTCAACACGTGCTTTATATTACTGTCACAGTGTTACGTGTTGCTTGTCCTTGGTGAACTTGATGTGACTGCATAACATTTAACACGTTTGGATAAGTTCACCGTGTAGGCGAACTCTCTTTTAGTCATGAATTAATTATAAGTTAATGCTTCTTCGTCGACACATGTATACATGACTCACTTCGTTTTTCGCAACAACAAAAGCAAATATTTAATTTGTATAACAATCAAAAATAGAAAAGAGCTTATCTCCGATGATGCTTTGAAAGAGGCATTAAATTTCGGTTAATTGATTCGAACTACAACAATTTTTTTTACACAACGATGATAAATTTCTCATTATTTTCGATCATCGATACGTCAAATTTTCATTTTCAAAAGATTTCCAAAATCGAATGCCGTTAATTACGAATGCATGAAAGAGAAGTAATTGCTATCGAGAAACGTGCAACAGATCGGGCCACCACTCAATTAGCACAGTCAAAACAATAAAACAAATTACTTTGCGTGGACCGAAATTTTTACATGGTTGATTTCACCCGGCAATTAGTTCGAAACGGGAGAAAACGACAAATTTGTTAAAAAAAACCATAGAAAATCAATAACGCATTTAATTATGTTGAGATAAAACATTTCCTGTCAAATTCGTAACAAAATTTTATCATATCAGTTTTTAAACAGTAATATCTTCTATTCGATAAATAATAGTATAATCACTAACAAAAGTTTCACCAGAAACGAGACATAAAAAAGTAGTTTTCTACTGATATTAAAAATAAACGCAAATATCTAACATTTTAATTATTCACAAAAGTCTATGTTAATTCAAACTCATTTACTCCATACATCAAGCAGGTGTCATTTACAGCACAATGGCCGTGTCAAATTTTTCAGTAATTTTCAAACCAATTTCTCTGCTCGCGATCAACGCGAGAAGTTTCCAATGACGACGCCGTCGATCATCAGGGAGCGGATAATTTTCTGTGTCTCTTATTTCACGAATATTCATGGTTCCCCCGATCGAAACAAATAATAGACAGGATTCGACGGCGAGCTTCCTGCTTTTCTATCCGATGTCACCAGAAACGATGATGCGCCTGCATTCACGCAGCGTTGTTAACGATTCGTCATTAAAATTCAATTGGTCTGGGGGATGGGGGTAGGTGGAGGGTTGGTGTTCGAGGACGGAAAGAGGGAGGAGGCGCGAAGAGAGAAAAAGCCGGATGATGCACGGACAGGCATCATATTTTTTTCTTTTTTTTTTTCCTCCACGGCCACGATTCAAGGGGATTAATCTTCTTGGCGTTCGAACGAAGAGAAAAGTATGAAGAACAGCACTCGATTCTGCGTGGGCGTGCAATTTTCTTCACCGCTCTTCTCTCTTCCTGCAGCACCGCCCATAATTATTCGAACGAACTCTATAGCTTCGTCCCGCCATTCGATCGAATGGACAGAACTCGGTGTACTCCCATTTTAGAGGAAATGTGAAACAGAGGAAAGTTAATTTCGATTAATAACATCGTAATTAATTCTCTTGTGAAGAATAAGCTTAGGTTACTCTTTAAAATCGATGTTGTTAATAAACGTTTACATGCGGCCTGATTGAAATTAATCGTAATATTTAATAGGGAACATTCAAAAAAGATGAAAAATTATTGATATAACCTGTACAGCACAAAATATAATTATTAATATAACTATATAATGAAGTATTAATTTATGGAATAATAATCAGAAATGTAAATAAATGCAAGAAATATAAAGAGTGGATCTTTTAGGAACAAAATTGGTAATTGTTTCTAGAAATACACACATCATACAAGTTATAATCCTATTAAAACAGAACTATCTGTAATTTGAGGTATAAATTAACCGTTTGCGTACCACGAGCCACTTTCGCGCTCTTCCGATTTCCTGTCGAGAAAGCCCAGCGCATTTGATCGATCCAGACAATTGACAATGTGCTCACAATTCATATAATATATATAAAATATAAATAATACTACATAATATTAGTATATAATATATATGTAATAGTATTTCATAAAATAATAAATTAGAAATTAAAAATATGAAAAATTTGAAGAACAAATAATATTCCGACGATCAAATTGGCTTGGCTTTTTTCGATCGTGTTTTTTGAAAACCCTCTGGTACGCAAACGGTTAAACACAGCTTATTAAATACAGTAATTCCTAGTTTCCCACATCCGAAAAGACACAGATTAATCTAACATCTGAAACCGCATTAAAACGCATGAATAAATTCATGCGGATCATCCTGGCTCGATTGAGCGTATGAAAGCCGTTCCCCCTAGTGCAGCGGCTTAAAATCTTTGATCTTAATAGTAGCGTTAATTGAGAGTTTATCTAGCCGGCGACTAGCCGCCGATTGTTCAGGTTCTATCGGGATTTTTATCGGGTTCGTATCAGCCCTCTCCTTCCTCTTGATAATCGAGCGGCGCTTTTCTAAAATGAAACTGGTCCGATGGCAGAAAATTAGATTTCGCGTAATTACGTCGAATAAGTGGAAACGTAAAAGCTCTGCCGGAGAGGTAAAAATAACACGATCGCGATTTCACGTTGCTCCCGCTGCCTTTGTAACCGTTCACGATGCAATTAACCGTAGAATGCTAAACAGTCACGATTTCGACCGGCTGCTCGGAGAAAAGTGTGTTACTTCTACAATGGTTTCTTACTTATCGCGTATTTCCAGTCTTAAAGCTAATAGAATCGTTAAAGTAGTCTAACCGACCGATTCGTAGTTATTCACAGAAGTTATATAAATTTATTGTGCGGTAAATTTCTGGAAAATTTTTTTCTGTGATTCTTTGTAAAAAGCAGAAACCAAGATATCTGTTTCCATTATGATTGGTATTTTTTGTTGTCGTAATGTTAATTTAATTTCTTTGCTGTTGAGAAGGATACTTCAGTCATCAGTAATTTTAGTATTAAATGTAGTAGCGTTGGAAAAATTCATCGCTAATTGTAAGATCGATCAGTTATAATATGGCATAATTAGAGGATCTTGGATTACGTATAGTCTGTCAGTGGACTATTCCTTATTAGTCTAATGAAAGCCTTGCCCTAATTGACTATCTGGTATCACTGATAGCGCACGTGGAACATAACGTTAATTCATCCTAACGAGCATACTAACTTTTTACATTGCAAAATCGCATTTGAACTTTATAAAGCTGAAAATAATATAATACCCCATACAAAACACTCCATCCTAATTATTTTTAAATATCATTATTCATAATTATTTTTAATTATTTAGTCAATGAATTTCCCGAACTAAAGTATAAGGGGAAAAGAGTTTTAGATAAATATTAGGTAACAAATGTTTGTAAAAATTAATAAATTAAGACGAAAGTTACTATCGCGTCTTACAATATCATACATTTACATACATCGTGGGACGGCAAAAAATATGATAGCCTAAGACGGTAAAAATTCAAATCTGTCTCTGAACCTAGATAAACATATGTTTCACCCTTTAAATATTACATATACCTAATTCGAATATTTTGAATATTTTTGTAATCTAACATTAAAATTACCAGCGATAAATTATAATTCTTACAAATTTACTGAAAGTAATGCACTTTCAAAAATTTATTACAATTTTCTACAAAGTGATGCTTGACTCCCTTACACTATGCATTCTTTTCATACAACTTTCAATCTCATCCTTTTACTGTATGTTCCATCATCAAATTTCCCACGAATACGCGAAAACCTGGGGTCCGGTCAACAAGCGAAGGTGTAATCAGTAATATAAATGATTATGAAAATGATCGCTCAACAATGCGCTAAGATGGTCGTTTCGGGAACGTTCCGACGAAAGCGGAAGCGGAGCGCGGTCATGGCGGCGCTAATGGAAGCGGAGAAATAAGAAGCGAAGGAGAGAGGCTCCGAAGGAAACTGGAACAACGAAATGGATTCGAGACGCTGCGGTGCTCGCGAGATTACGTCATAAACCTTATTTATATCCGCGCGTGTTTCAGGCGTGCAGAGCACGGTTCCGTTATTCGGGGCACACCTCGTCTCAGTTGGCGCGAGTGTGAGCGCGCGGATGCGGGCGGAAGTACGTGAATACACGCGCGTGCATGTCCGTGGCTCGCGGTTCAACACGCACCACGGTACACATCCTACACTCGTGCATTGCGTCATGCAGCCTGGCTGCCGTTGTTGGATTACGAAATCCTGGAAAATCTGCGAGCCCACACGGCTCGGCTCGCGCTACGATCGATTTCTTCGAACGTCCTGGATTTTACTGCAAGGCAACGCGTCAGATTAGCCGAGTTACTTAACCCTTTTAGTACCGAACGACGATATATCGTTGCGTATGCCATGGTGCCTAACTATTTGCATCGCGAGAGAGCTCTATCTCAAAATAAATTTATAAAGCGTTATCAATGTTTCAATTTTTTCTCTCATTTCGTAATATGCTTCTTGTTGAATTTTGTAAATATCATTCTTACTTTCGTTTTTATGAGCTTTTTCCCAAACCTTAGTAAATTCGTTAAATTTTCTCGGTACTAAAAGGGTTAATCCGTTAACCGTTTGAGTCCCAGGGGGTATTGAAAAAATACTGTCGAAGAATCCCAAACAGCGCCACTGCGCTTTCTCTAAACGAGTACGAAAAGACCCAAACAGCGCGATAGCGCTTTTTTTATTTTATGTCGAGAAATACCAAGACTTGTATTTAAATTTTTATTTTGTAAATTATTATTGCATTATTATAGTATTATCCTACCTATTGTAAAATGTACTATTCACATTAAAAGGAGCTGTGTTATGTACTTGCTTCAATAAATCTGGTCGCGCTTCGACAATCGGTGACGCACCGTCAGTTGTCCACAACGTTCGAAATGTGCTGGGTTTTCTCGACATAAAATCTCAACAGAGATTTCGGCGATCGCGCTGCTTGGGACTCAAACGGTTAAGGACCAGTCAGCGTTGCCTGAATGCAATACTTGCAATATTTTTTTTATTCTGGTCGACGTAGATCGTTGAATGTTTGATTTGTCCAACGTAGTGGCTGTGAAAGGGAGTTTCGAGGATTTGCTTAGTAATTTCGTTGCGAAACAAAATTCAACGATGTTGAATTAGCGAGAAAGAAGCGGCACTAAATGGGTTTAATTTAACCTAACTTAAAACTGCTTTACCAAACATGAACTTCTTGCTCGCTTGACTTAAATCACCAATTTCGAACCTCTTTATTCTATCATTCAAGCACTTAATCACACGTGTTACTGCAACATTGTTAACCCTTTGCACTCGAGAGGTGACTGTTAGTCGTTTAACAATACTGACTTTAACCCTTTGCGCTCGAGAGGCGACTGTCAGTCACCAAATGATACCTTCGCAAGTTTTCGGAATTTAATTAGTTTGTTTATTAATCAGATCCGGAGATTCAATAGTTATATACGTAAATTTTAATATGACTTAACTGAGTTAAAGAACAATTAATATAGGCGAATCTTAGTAAATATTTCGACTTTGAAAATTTTTGAAGTTAGTATTATTAGACGACTAACAGTTACCTGTCGAGTGCAAAGGATTAAAAATTCTCTTATTCGAAAGATTTACTATGATTCACGTATATTAAATTTCATTTAGTTTTGGTTAAGTCGTATATTAAAATTTACATATATGACTATTTAATGTCTGGGTCTGAAGTAACCGGGTCTGAAAATTTGTGAAACTATCATATGCTAGGATTATGATGTCCCATGAGAGGGGACAGCCGAGTGCAAAGGGTTAAACTGTTAGCTACATCTTTCTAAGTACAATTTCACAATTACAAGAGCAATAAATAAATGGTCACGAACGTCGCTTAAGCCGAACCTTCGATCAAGCGTGTTCGTGCGGCCGTTCATCAACAATCTTGCGTTCGTGCCGGTAAGCTGCGCATCGCGAAAATTTTCTCGGCATCTCGACCGGTGTTTCCGCGGTAGCAAGAAAAAGAAGCAAAGAAAATGACAGGAAAGGGGAAAAAGCCGATTTCACGGCACGGAAATGGAGAGAGTCGAGGTGAATCCACAAAGCGGCTCGCCGTTGAGAGATTGCCCAGAAAATAAAAAGGCAAAAATTAAGGACCGAGGGAAATTCGGTTACGCTTTTGCGAATCATGAACTCACTACCATGTCTCTGTACGCGAATCCGTGTCTACGTGCGCCTATACCTGTCCCTGGGCACGCAGAGAGAGTGCTGTAACGTTGCGACGTGTTGGTGCACGCGTGCTGGTTAACAGGAAACAGAGGAAATATAAAATGAATTACGACTGGAACGGACGCGTTTACGTCAGCCATCTTTTACGGTTAATACGAGAAAAATGCATATTCGCGCTACCCCTGGACGATGTTTTAATCGTCCCTGTTTCAACATCTCGCCGGGCACATTCACGTTGACGATATTAGATAAGATGCGGTCGGAAAGACTGGGAAAATCTGATTAAATCGTGAAATAGGGATTAAGGTGATTAGATGATTCGAGCAGATGAATTGTTAGGTGGGAAAAAAGAACAAGGAACGTTCATCCTTGATGGTTTCATGTTTTCCTTCTGCTCATATTTTTCGGTTGCTAATTAAGGCATATAAACGTCATATTAACAACGACTTAGTCGAATTAATTGAATATTATTTCTGGTGATTTACTGGTGATTTAACCCTTTGCACTTGGCTGTCCCCTCTCATGGGACATCGTTATCCTAGCATATGATAGTTTCGCAAATTTTCAGACTTTAGTTCAGACCCGGACGTTAAATAATCATATATGTAAATTTTAATATACAACTTAACTAAACTAAATGAAGTTTAATATACGTGAATCATAGTAAATATTTCGAATTTGAAAATTTTTGAAGTTAGTATCGTTAAACGACTAACGGTCACCTCTCGAGTGCAAAGGGTTAAGATGTTACAAATTTATCTTCTCTACAAAACTGTTTTGTGGTCTTGTTCTCTTCTGATCTTTCAGTTTGTTTCAGTATAGCGTAGCATAAAAATTGATATTTCCTACATACGCATAGTTCAATAGGATGTCGTACAGGTTTTCTCTTAAGCATCCTTCCAACTTCAAAAACAAAAATAATAAACGATTAAGTATCCTATTACCGACGAACAGTTGTAATCTAGGGATCTAGTTTTACAAGAGTCTTGTAAAGAGAATAAAGGAACAGGGAAAAATGCCGCAACATGGAACGGAACATGAATCCTGATTGCAAAACACGATGTATATCGTAAATGACAACATACGTATTAAAATGAAAATTGAGTTGCCGTGAAATTCCGCAACAAAGAGAAGGAAGAAACGGAAACGACAGGAACAGTATTTCATATGTAATTGCGAAATAACGAACGTCTGGCCTCATAATGCAGGTGGTAAAGCAGGCAGCAGGGCCTGAATTTAAAAGAGCTCATTAAAAGAATGCAAGGAAGTTCATTGGCTTTGTAAACGGCTCACGGAAGAAATGTTGCAATCACCTTTTAAATTACACGTGATGCGTCACGCTGTTTAACAGGTGCAAAAATCAATTTGCCATCGATCAATTTTTCTTCGCTTCTATTCGAGGCGCGATAAAGCAATTTCGACTACGATTACGAGATTAATGAACTTTAGTTCTGAAGAAACTTGTATCATCGATGAATTACAGTAAATCCTTCGATAAAATTTACGTAAAATATTATGTACAGATATGGCGCGAAGTTAGCTTAAATTTTATTGAAACGGAATTAAATTTTAGTCGATACCAAGAAGAATAACGGCGTAAGATAAGATAAGAGAATAATTTGGAGAGAAGAAATTAATAAATTTTAGGATAATAGCATTTGTCAGTAATTAACAACGATAAATCATGCAATTAAATTTATGAAACATAACGATCGTAAATACGGCGTAAAATATTGCAAATTTTATTGAAATAGAATTCAATTTAGAAGAAGTTTTATAAAACTGGCAGGAAATTATGGTAATTTAATTAAGATATTACTTAATGTAATTATATTCGGATTCCAACGGAAACGCTTCGAAAATACTGTTTTTAAACCTTCTTTTCGACGAACGTTGATGACTAATTTGCATACACTGTTCGTGCGTAAAACCGGATGTTTGGCTCGATGGTAACTGTTCTTAATACGACAATCTCGTTATATTATATTATGTAAATCGTCTTGTCAGAATTGATTGGACTGATCCACAACAACGCACATGTGCGTGGACATCTCGAACAGCCTTTGAATTGGTTAGATGAAAGAAGCCATTTTGGCCTTTGTGCCATTTATGACAGTGATGCACAAAAGATGTAAATGAACGTGGAAAGTGAATTTTCAAAAGGAAAGAAGTTAATAAGAACAATTAACTAATGGATTCTATGGCAAATGACGTTTTTTTATTAATATTTCAGCTTTTGCTCATTTGTAACGAAATGCGACTCTTTATTAAAATATTTGAATAAAGTATAATGAAAAGCGAACCAAACATTCTCTTTCCTTTTTTGTATTTTTTTATCAATATTCAAATATAAAACAGAAGAACGTACGTTTTTAAAAATGAAGCTTATTACTGATTGGAGTATTCTATTATTAGATGCATAATTAGCTAGGTCAGCTTCAATTTTAAACGAAGTAAGCTTCCTACAGAGGAGCCTCCAATTACGTTTCCAACAGAATTACTTTAACGAAATAATCTAATAAAGATCAAACGGGTGTTCCGGAATTAGATTCCAGTCAGAGCGTTTTCCTTTTATCAGTGCCGCTGAATTTAGGTCATGTTTTCCTAAGGACAGGAAACTACCTTCCGAGAGGGGAAACCTATTACCCTTTCAAAGCATTAACTCATTCTCACCATTTTTTTTTCTGCTTTCTTCCCAAATATTTATCCTTTAATCCTCCTTTAGAAAGAGAAAAAAAGCAATACCCTTTGTTCTCCATCCTATTATTATATTTTGTTGCGATCCCCAATTTTTTGCACGTCTCACAGAATGAGCAAAAATTATCTGATCGTGACATAAAATAAAATTCACTTTTATAAATTATTTATGAAAATTGAAACGAAATTGTTATCTTTCAGCTTAATCCGTATAAAAATTGATGAAATTTAATTACACGTTTAATCAAGATAGACGAATTTAACCTCTACAAGTAACCTGACGCTTTATGAACTTAATCCACGCAGCGAGAACAGAGGCGAATAATACACTCTTAACCTAATTGCACAATTTAATCTATTTCATAAACCTTTTTCCATCCAACGGTATTAAATTCAGAAACCAAACGGATAATCCTAACAAATTGCTGCTCGGTAGCCGGACAGTTTCAAGACCGGACAACTGGCAACAGTATACTCGGTGACGTTACAGATTGTACCGTGTACGGGGGAGAAATAAAACAGTTCCCGGTGAATTATTCAAAGGCATCGAAATCGAAGAGCTATCGTGCCTGGTTGGCGGACTCTCGTTCCGCGCAAAATTATTTTCTCTCAGCGGAACCACCGATATTTTTCTTTTGCTTCCTTTAGTTTGCTTTCCGCTCGACCGGAGGAAATTCGATTTTATCATAAGCTGCTATCCTCCACCCTCCACCCCTCCGCTCGCCACCACGGTTCTGTCCAACTGTTATGCGCTGTTCTTTCCTTTCTTTTTTTCTCTCTTTTCCGAGTCAGCCAGCGCTCTGTTATGTCATAAATAACAACTGGAAGGATACGATGGAAGTCCGAGGGGGCACGTGCGTTCAACGATTTTGTCCGCGAACGCTGCGTGCCATTATATACGGTTTTGTTTAACATAACAATCCACTAAGGTGAAACTGTTCGCGTATAGCTCTGGTATACAGACTCTGGCATACCCGGGAATACATATATCTCTCTGGTCTCTCTCCGCTTGCCTCGTGAATTTTTCCATCGAAATTTAATTCAGCCCCAGATGGATCTACGGGGCCAATATGAGCATTCGAGTTCGAGCCTTTTATTCATGCATAAATGTATTTTAAATATTTCCAATTTCCCGTTACTTCTTCGGTGCTCTCGAGATATTGAGATTAAGCTACTATTTCGTAAAGAAACTTCAACAGCGTCTTGCTCGATCATTGCAGTTCAAGCTGAAGTAAATTCAACGGGAAAAGGTGAAGGTTGTTTCTTTTTAAGTAACAAGCATCGGATAGAAAAGAACGATAAAAAGCTTCACCAGATAACAAACACGTCGAACATTTTATAAAATAAATATTTAATTAGGGGGTAAATTCTTTTTAACGCAATCAAAGAATACAAATTTTTCATGATTAAAAACGATTGGAATACTTAATGAATCTGTGTAAAAATCTGTTATTTAAAGTTAGTAAAACGAACGTTATTCAACATCTTTTACCTTTTGAAAAAGGGAGACCAAGTTATGCTTCCATAACAGTTCAGCCGAAGAAGCAACACTGTGATACCATTCAACGTTCCGAGAAGCATTCTTAACGAAAATAAAAGGTAAAAGGACCGAATTAGGTGAAAGGGATCGTACGCTTAGCGCCACGGAAAAATCGCAGGGAATGCACACGGTGAATGCGCATGAAGTGTATGCGTTCCTTCTTCTCTTCAATGTAGACTCGGGAAATTGAAAACCCGGATTTTTCTCTTGGTTGCCTCCTCCAGGCTTTACCCTTGCGGATTCCTCTGTTATCTGCCGCTGTCTCAAACTGCATCGAATTTGTAGAAAGAAGTTCCGTGTCGCGCTTAGGAGGGCTCGAAACATGAAATATGTATCAAAGTGATATCCGGATTTGCCTACGTGTCGTGAACACGTTTGTTTTGGGGGGCCGTGCCGCCGAGAAAAATGTTATTTCTTGTTGTTGATCCTTCCGCGGATCTGGCAAACAAATATTTCCTCAACTTTCTCTGAATTTTCATCGATGAGCATATTATAGAAATCTTCGAAATGAGAACAAGTAACTCTTTGATATTATCAATAACAATTAAGCTCCACTTTGTGAAATATTGAAAGCCTGATTTAATTATTCAGCATTAACTTTGCAATTTATAATCTTCCAATATTTCATTTCTTTTCTTTTATTATTAATTACTGTTTGGTAGAATTTGAGGATTTTTAGGATAAAGTTAATCTTAAAGGAATCTCATTTTGTGAACAATTTTTGATTGAAGATATGAAGAAAAAATGCGAAAAAAAAATAAAAATATATCTGTTTCTATATGTAAACACAATTAGTCATACAAGTGTTTGCATCCCCACCAAATCAATTTATTTCCAAGCAGAAAGATTTATTGGATTGAAAAAACTAGAGATTTCTTTAATATGATTTACAATAATTAACAATTAGCAATTGGATGTTTAACATAACAATAATGTATATAATCACAGTCTGAAAGCAAATATGAATATACTCGACGTTTAATGCACTTCAAGGAATAAAATCGGGTAAATTCAACTATATTTCTTGAATGCAACGAAATACCTTCGGCATTCATCAATCGATCGCCATTCTAAATGGTTCGCCTCAGTGCATTGATCAATGACGAAGATGTTCAATAAAGTCCGCGGAATCTTTCCCAGGAAACGAAAGTTCGAGGCAAGCACCGTTAATGGCACTTCGTCACGATTTCAGAGCCGTCGATATTTATGAGGCAGTCATAAATCTCTGCGGCCACGGGAAATTATTTGAATATAAAGGATCTTCGATGTCATTCATCTCTCGTTAACAGATCCTGTCGCTGAATAAACAATCGATAGTCTATAGCCAATTCATTTTCAATGCTCGCCGATCGTGTACCTTAACCGCATTTTTCGATTGGTATTGGTTAAATCATATCGAAGAATCGTATCTGATATTTATTTATGCGGGTAAAGATTGGTGAATGTAAATAATGAATGAAAAATTCACACACTAATATCATTCATAAAACAAAACTGAAATTTACGATAAAACTTTACTTCCACTGAAACAAAATTCAAGGTTTTTAAAATTGGAAGTTTTCTGATTCTTTTGGATCTGCATTCTGTAATTTTTAACACGTTTCTTGGAAACTAAATCATCAATATTTAATAAAAAGAAGCAATTGTGGTGTTTTACAAACTTTTCTCCTTTGTTGCAGATAATAATCTGGAAAATTATGGATTAAAAATTGTGATGCTCTTACTGCATTATGGTAAGTGTTTCAAATGTGTACAGAAATTGAATACAGTTACTTAATTTTTAACAAAATCAGAGAAATGATCTAACAGTTTATTTCATGAATTGAGAGGCAAAGCGAGCTTAGTTAATCAATTTTCATTTTTGCTGAAATAAAACTTTCATCGTTATTAAAAACGTAACAAACAGCAAAATAGAGACACTCGTTAAACAACCCCTTTAGAACTCAACAGAATAATTGTCGCTTAACATACCGGGTATTATACAAAAATAAATACATCGAAATGAAGACACATAAGTATCACGGACAATGTCCTCCGTTCGTGCATAATCGTGAATAATAGTTGCTCGCATTTGCTCCAATTAACCCATTCCTTTTTTTTGCCCCGCGAAAATTACAGAATTTCCGCGTTTATCGCAGCCGCATTTCAATGACAAACTCGCCGCTGCGTAATTAATGCAAATTTATTAATGCCTGGATTATACAGAATTTTCCCCGAAAAGAACTATTCTAGTCAAATTAATCGCACCGGAGAATAGAAGCTGAAAACAGCTTAAATATAAAGGCAGTTTATTAAATCTATAAATAATCCTTCAATATTCTTATCCCTGCTTTTATCACAAATTATAAAAAAAAAGGAACAGAAACACGTTCTATTTTAATGAACAACAATAAAAAAGTTAATCCTTTCACAGAGTAACACAAGAAAAGTTCGTGCTGTTCGTCAATTACGATATTACAAATTTTACCTCTGAAATGATCGTTCATAATTAATAAAATTTACGTGCCGTTGAAATTCTATATTTTTTATTCCACTCAGGATTGCAAAAAGTTTCTACGGTAAAAAAAATTAATTTTTAAGCCGCTCCCTTCGCATTTCTGGCTACTATATTCCACGGTGAAAGGGTTAGATTCGTTTCGCAATTAACAATGACGATAAAGGGAATCGTGGCTGATTTTGTATCGTATTAGCACCACTTGCCGATCTCGCGAGCGGTTAAAAATAAATTCCCGCATCATTTAATCGCACGCTCGAAAGTAAGCACATGGATTATCTGGTTTTCGAGACTTAACCGAACTGCGTCACCGGAAAAGAGCTGGGTTAATTCTCAGCAAGGCACAACCTCCTGGTTACGACACGCGCCTGCAAAGCGCACGCTGTGTATTTATTTCTCGTATCGAGATTTTCCTTCCCGCGCGTGTAAAACGCGTTTCCCTACTCCGTGTTTCAATTAACTCCTTGATGAAATATTTCGTTCTGATCGTTTCACATCAAGAGATTCGTTTGGATCTCTCGTTGAATGCTAATGTTGTGGATTAAAGTGTTCGTCTCGATGAATGAGTTGATCGCGTAAAACTGTATGACGATTTATGACTTTTTTTTACTACGCGAATTTTTATTAATTTAAAAGATCAATCCATCGTAGTTTTAAATGATCTTTCTAAAAATATTGTAATATATCATTTGAAAACGTTTTTAAAACAACCGTTTGCCTTTTGTGAGCTCCCATCGTATTCGTTCTTCGCCAAATAAATTATACTTACTATCATGGAAAATAAAAAGAAAGAGAATAAAATAGAAAGAAAATAAAAATGGAATTTGAAGGAAAGAATTTCATCCGAATTTAACACTTAGCCGACCGAATGGGGAGATCTACCATTTTGTCCTTAACACTATTCCTACCGATACTTCACGTATACGTATTCCTACTGCGATATTCCCACGTAAGACGGACTACAAATTTTTCTCAGAAAATAAACAATGAAAAAAGAAATGAACATTGAAAAATGTATTATACGTATATTTGAGGAAATGTCGTAAAGTTTAAAGGCGATTTAATTACGTTGTATACATGAAATTCTAATCGAAATTTTAAAAACGGTCATTTGACCGGTCGTGGCAGGAATAGTGTTAACAGAGCGCTGCAATTAATTCTACTTGCTTTTGTTATTAGTTAGTCTTAAACTAGTACCGTTCATAAATTTTCCAAAATACAATTTTTAATAAATTCAACATCAGTTTAGGACCAACTAATAACAAAAGTAAATAGAATCAATGGCACTGCTTTGTCAAGGAAAAAATGGGAGATCTCCCCATTCGATCGGCTAAGCGTTAAGAAACACGCATTCCGTCAGATTTTTATAAATTCTAGCCTCTATCTAATCACACCTATCATTATGTTCACGTACAGTTTACATTACACCCAAAGGTATATAATCAGCGAGTCGAGAGCAACAGCGTTCACGGTTTTATCTGTGCGGCATTTTTACATAAGAAAGCGGTGGTTTCGAGGCAACGATTAGCTGGTAATCTCGATTTATCAACGTACCTCGATTTTCCTTTGCCGAGCTGCACGCCGGGTGGTTGAAATTAAAGCGTTGGAGTAAACGCAGTACCTCGCATTAAATTATAAAAGAGATAGATAGATAGATAGATAGAGACTGTCTTCTTCTATCTAATTTACCCTCAGCCATCAGTTAAGCTGACGCTTGAAATTAAGCCGGTCTCTATAAATTCATCGGACAGGTAACTCTACTTACAGTTAACAGTAATTCTTGGATTTTCCGCGGAATAGTCGGCAGCCTCGAACAATCGAGTTCTCTTCGGTCAGCTTTCGAAGCGGGTCATTGTATTTTCTTTGGGAACAGAGTCTCGCTTGGTTTACTTTGTGCTGCTCGGTGAAGGCGGGACTGTTCCACAAAGAGAGTCTCTGACGATCGACTTATCAAATTCCATATTAAAATCAACTGGCTTGCGGTCGATCGTTCTGAAGACTCGGCGGCAATTAAAATACTTCATAACGGAATTGAAAGTATTATAATATGTTCGAGATTGATGTAAAACTTCGTTGCTGTAATAAATGTTACTTGAATAAAATTTAACTCTGGTGTGTCTATAAAATCAGCTCAATTTTCAAGCGTTTGTCGTTTCAAAAATAACAGTGACATTAAATTGAAAAAAATTTTGAAATAAAATTTGAACATTGTTTAATATATTTCGTGACAAAAAGTTAAAAAAACGTGCCGAAATCATTATTGGCAACGCTTTGAAGATATCTTTCTCCAAAATTATTTTGCACCTATAACGACAACTGATGGTTAATTTATATGAAATAAGATAGAAAACAAATTACAACTAGAAAAATCTATGAAAACGTTGAACAGCTACTTCACCCAGCTGCCAGTGTTTATATTTAAGGGGTGAAATCACTCTGCCAGGTAGGTATTAAAAATTATGATCTGTTTCCAAGAAATCGACTGTTCCTCCGCGAGAAACGGATCTTCGAATGCAGCCTGTTCCCGTTTCAATTTAAATATCAATCGGTTCGAGAGAAAGACCGATAGCGAAAGAGAGAATGTTGCCGAACGAACGCAACGGATTAAACGAGTCGAGAAATCAGGTGAAAGGTTGAGATATACAAATGGATGCGTCTGAGAACAGCAAGCTGGCAAGGCTGAAAGAGCCTGCAGCCAGTGACTGCTCGTGTTTTCAAGGGAAAAAAGATGCGAAACGGTTTATTCTCAGCCCGGGCCTATTTTCTTTGGATCGAGAAGCAACGCCGTTCCTCCAGAGGATGCATTATTTCTCGTTGCGACGATGCGGATCGATAATGTTCGTCTCGTTTATATACAGAAGCTTTCTGTGACAGACACTCGTTCGCATTGTGATACAACGCGTTGTGACTGATTGTCCTTCGTTCGACTGAAAAGCCTTTGTCACCGTGCGCGTTCTCTGCTGAATACGCGAACTTCCGGAGGCATGCAATCTCAGGCGCGGTAAACCGAAAACGGAAGAGTAATCGACGTGCCGCGGAATTTTCGCGCCACCTCCACCCCCCGAAATCTGCGGTGCTTGTTCAACAAATTAGGATGAAACGTCTTTGTTATGCAAATGTTGTTTCAACCCTTCCACGGTCCTTGGGTCATTTTCTAATCAGACATCTTTTTTCGGTCGCAGAAAGATTTCGTTGCTTTTGAGCGAAACATGAAGAAACTGTTACTGATAACCACTTTTGCTAAATTAAGATTTCTTTTTAATGAAATTAAAAAAACAAACGACTGATCGGAAGAAAATCCGGAGATCGCAACAGAGTTTTAACTTGTTTAATTTCGTTAGGGCTTTGTAACTCGAAACAACTCGAAATATTCATTTTCTCGTATACGTGGAATAATACTTAAATACTAAATCCTATAATGCTTTTAGAATGTAAAATGTATGACCGAGTAAGAATATATAAAACACTGAGTGTAGAGAGTAATACGATTAGGTATCACGTTATTAGTTTTATTGAGGTGAAAGTTGCTCTTTTTGTCTTCTTATTGAATTGCCACTGCTGACATTACAATCTTGTCTTTAATCGATCGTTATGTTCTGTGTTCGGTGTCTAAGGTTCCAAAGTGAGTTATATACAACAATTGTTTTAAATTATCACTAAGGATTTTAATTATTGATTATTAATTATAACTATATTATTAGAAACTAATAATTTGACTTTTTTGTCAACCACAATAACAATTTCTCGCTAACAATACGTAACTAGAAATGCAATAATGTTTATAAGAAATACAAATGACTATAGTTTGAAGGAAAATAATCGAATTTCGTGATTGAAATAGGAAACGCATTGATTGATGCAATGTGAATCATAAAATCGGGAAAAAAGTTTCACGCAAGAGAATTTGTCTGCGCCAAATAACACTATTACTTAATACCCTTACATTTTCCACGCAGCTTATGCAAATGCAAATATATCGGGTTTCGTTCGAGCCCTTTTGTACCCCAACAAAATATCGAGTTCCGGTCGGCGATTTCACGCAACCGCTCGATGCTTGAATAAAACATTGAAAACCCTCGAACCAGTTATTCAGATTCGAACGGGGGCAATTTCTTCGAGTACCATGCACACCGAAACATCGTGCAAACCGTTTCGGGGAATGAAATTCCTTCGGACCCGCTACGATAATCTAGTTACCGGAAGTACTCCGTGCTTGGCTGATGGAGCACAGTGTCGGCCACGGCTCGATCCTTCCTCCAAATTCGAATTTTAGATCCTCCAAGCTTTCGCCCTTGCACCTTCAAATCCGCTTCCGGCTGATCCTCCCCCTCCCCCCCCCGAAATTCCGTGGCACGCGCGCTCCAGGTGAACGTGAAACATGAAAAAGTTTCGTCGAAAGGGTTAAATAGGGCAAACGCCTGCAGATTTCCCCTGCCCCCTCTCACTTTCTCTCTCGCTCTCTCTCGCTCGACAGCCCTTTCAGCTTTCTCATCCCGCCTGTGCACTCGAGGCCTCTGATATATAGCGCGTTTATCGACCGGTTCTTGTCTCGTCGCGGATTAGAAAGAACGGCCCTACCGTGTTCAAGCGTGATTCCAATTCCTCGATCGTGTCTGCCCGGTAATCACGGCAACGGACTTCTTTCCAACGGAGGAACTTGGAACGGTCTCTCGCTCTCTGTCCCTCGCCCGCCTCTTCCTTTTGTACCACCTAGCTCGCCGCGTTACGATCGAGTACCTTCCGTCGAACTTTTAATCCTTAACATCGGTTAAGGTGGTCGAACACAGCCGGGCCCGAGTCGGAACCGTAGGATCGATGCTGATCAGATTTCTTCCGTTTTGTCGGTACGAGTCCTGGTTGGCGGTGTTCCCTTTGACTCTGTCCAGTTTTATAACCTCGGTTTTCTGGGGCACTCTTTACGGCGGATGCGTCTTTTTTGCGGGACTACGTAAAACCCGATAACGTTAAGCGGTGTAATGACGTACAATTAGTAAACTGCAAACTTAAATGTTCTTGTTGGTGTGTCTGAACAACACATGTGTGAATGATGATTAGATATATGTTTGGGTTTGAAAGAGTTATTAACTGATAGCACGTGTGACACTGTGGAAAGAATCTTATCCTTTGCCTAAAAATATGTTGGCAACGTTTAGTTTTTTAAACCGGATTTTTATTTTAAGCATGGTCATTTTAGAAATGCTTGAAACATTTCATCAGCGTATACGTTTTTCCGGCATTCACACTTTTTCGGAAACAGACACGTTCTATATCGGAATGAGGATTCAGAGAATGGTTAGAGAAAGGTAGAGATAATAAAAATGGTGGTAGAAATGCTTGTGCTGGCTGGCTGGCTGGCTTTGTTCTCGATCTCTGGTTCTTATTATCTTTCTGTGAGGTTTTATTAGAAATTTTCAATATGTACGTCTGGTAAAGGATATTATAAAAGTACTCTGAAAAAACTTGCGATTTACGCAAAACATTGTCTCTATTTAAAATGAAAATTATTAAAACATTTTAATGTGAGATCGAATAAAGCTAATAATAATATTAACATTTAAAATTTATTTTTTAAGAAAACAAACTTTTTGGAAGTATGAAATTCGATTCCCGACTAACCCTTTCTTTGATTCATTTCCATCTTTCTCGCAATTCAACAAACGGAACCGGTCTTTCTTTCGAGTCTGTAGACATTTAGGATTCACGGAGTGCACACGATACGCATAATCGCCGTGCAATTAACCGGATAACAGTGATTAGACAATTACCGCTAGACACGCTCGAGGAATACACGCGGAGATTAACGGTCCGCAGCTTGGGAGATTGAAAATCCCAACGAACATCGTCTGTTATATACAGCATCTGGTGACTGGTCTCGCGAACTGTTTGCAATGCGTGATATCGTGCAATTTCATGCTCGCGATTCGGATCCCTGTCATTACTGTTACATCAAACGTTCCCGTTTCAATGTAATTCTTTACAAGTCACGGAAAAATTGAATAACCACTTCTTTGTAATAAATTAGATCTTGTCAAATATTATTTGAAATATAAATGGAAAGGTGGTGCCTTGAAATAACGAATCACTTCTGCCATCTTATTACT
Organism: Tetrapedia diversipes; assembly: GCA_033822845.1. Classification (NCBI taxonomy): domain Eukaryota; kingdom Metazoa; phylum Arthropoda; class Insecta; order Hymenoptera; family Apidae; genus Tetrapedia; species Tetrapedia diversipes. The sequence goes on along the minus strand of JAOPTO010001467.1, from coordinate 265,568 downwards.
TTTACTCTATAAATTATTAGGTGTACAAGTTAATCTTAGTCTTTCATCTTTCGATGATGATGAAGACTATTTACAATTTGAATATCGTAACGATATTTTTGGAGTCTTATAGTATAGACATCTAGCTTTCCAAAACATTAGAAAACTGCTTGATCCGGTCAACATAATCTAGGTAAATAATAGTTTAATTTATCTTTTGTCCATGCGAAACAAACCATTTTCAGATAATCTTTTAATGTTGCTTCCAAATAAAATTACAGCATCCTTGAATTATCCTTGAATCATATATACCTGTGTTCATGGTATACCAAAAGGAAATCAGTACTTATTATTACATTATTATGTCTTTCAATGCTGTTGCTCTTATTTTATACGCATAAATACGAGAAAATTATTTTCTATCCATTCGTAAAGAAATTTGTCTCCCACGAGATTAAGCTGTTTGCTCAAAATATTTACAAAAGATCCTGAAATTGAAGGAAAACGGAGAACTCGAAGAAGGAAACTGTACTACTGTCGATTGGTTCCAGGCTGGAATTAAGGAAGGGAAACAAGAGGAAAATGAAAAGGGGAAAAAAGGATATCATTTCTCTGGAGCGTTATTCCAATTCCTCGAGTGCGTCTGCCGGTAATCACTGTACCGGTTTTCTTTTGTGGATTTCTTCTGCAGAGAAAAGAGGAAGAGAGGAGAAGACGCCGCTCTCGTCCCTCTTCTCTTTCTCTCTCTCTCCGTTTCTCCTAGCCTTTTATATTCCCTCGCTATCGTGTTACAATCAATCGCTTTGTCTCGTCGACGTTGCGCGGCAGTCCCTTTAAGCTGATACTCGACTAACAATATATTCGATAGGGAACAGAATGTTCTTCCGTGAAATCGATGCACGACAAGTTTCTTAGTCGGGGCTCCCCAGACGGAATAAAAGACGCGTTCGAATTCGAGCATAGGATAATGCGACAAGGTGAACCGGCGTCCCCGTTCGATTGAAAGCTTCATGGGTATCCATATTCAACGGGTGCAACGCGAAATCGACACGCTAACGCGGAGGAATCGCGGAACAACTCGCGCGTCGAGTTTAAACGCTTCGACGAAACGTACTGCAAAGGAAATTTATTCTCCGATTTGCTCCGAGAAACAGAAATAATTTCGAACCCATGAAAAGGGGGAAACTGTTTAAAGATTTTGGAAACAGGATTTATGTTCTGTTTTAGATTTATTTCTAACCTATTGTTAACTCAATATAAATACAATAATAAATATATAAATTTTCAATATAAACATAAAAATAAATATACAAATTTGTATAGGTTGGAAATAAAATTTTGCGCGGTTTCAAACAGGAATCCAATCTCACCCTATCTGTAGAACAAAACAGGATTATTTTGAATTCTCTTTCAGTAACCAAATATTTTTTTAAATAAAGAGTCTCATTTTTGATTTTATAGTATCCATTGTAATGGTAATTTTTGAAAAATAGATTAGATACCCTATTTTACCCCAGTTTCTCCCTCTGTAGATCAACGTAAATCCGAGCAAAGCTCAATCATGCTTGTTTCATATACCATCCTGCCTCCGTTAACACCATGGGCGCAAAGGTATGTGCATATTACTTGCACTTATCTCAAGCCAAGCGATCATCCTCGTTTCGCGTCATTTCACGCGGGGCCGGGCAACGCCGAATTCCGTCCGCCGGAGTCATCATCGGGGCGCGTTAAAGGAAGAGGGAAAACGTTCGAGCGAGGAATCTTCAGCGTCCAAGACAATAGTAGGAACGAACAATGCTCGAATCCGTAGAAGCTGCCGGTGATTACATAATCATAGCCTAGTAAACACGTACAATGAGAACGAATCGTTACTTGCATCGGCTGCTGCTGTAGCTGCCGCTGGTTGCTGGCAGGCCCCTATCTCTCTCTTTCTACACTGCCAGCTATAGTGTCTGCGGACGAAAAATCCGACATGGTACTCGTGGACGTTCTAATGCCGTGCCGTGGTCGGCGAGCTGAGAGGTTTTCATCGTAGGCTATCCACGCTCGTGGGAATCAGGGCTTTTTATCGGGCATAGCCTGTGCTCTCTCTTTCTCTCTTCTCTCTCACCTCTGTCTGTCTCTCTTTCTCTCTCTCTTCTCTCTCACCTCTATCTCTCTCTTTCTCTTCACCACTACCACCACCTCTAACTCTCCCCCTAGCCCCCCCCCTCGCAGTTTCTCTGTCTATCCCCTTTTCTCACCTCTTTCTCTTACCCCGTTCACCCCCTCTTCTCCGACCCTCTTTTCATCTCTCCTCTCTTCCTCTTTCTCCCAGACCTGGCTTTATACATGATACAGACTTTCTGCGGTATTACGTGGGTATACAGGGTGTCCTATCTGGCGACCCTTATCCAATTCTCGCGTTTTCCAAAAACGAACCCCCTTTTCCGGGAATATTCCCGACCTGTAGCCAAGCACCGGTTCCGTTTCGCGTTTCTACGTTTCTACCGTGTTCGTTCGTTCCTTTTCTTTTTTCTGTGCTTGGTCTGAGCTTTTAGCTTCATACGTCTTTCGATCCTTGTTCGACTCGTTGTTCGATGGATTGCAAGATGGACACGTTTATAGAGAGAGATTTTTCCGGGTCGGGTTTGTGTTTTGCACTCGACAGAGTGGTTTGTTTGACAGTTTCCAGGATTTAAAACCGATTGAGGTTTCATTGAAGTTTTTTTCGAAATAGAAAAAATTATCAGTAATAATTAGTTATATTATTCTCTACATATATATTCCTCGTTTTATTTTTTATATTACAATAAAAATTTTAGCTGTAAAACCTGCATGCCTGTAAAAGATTGTATTCTTGACAGAATTAATATAATAAACTTAGAAATCATTTAAAAAATTAGTGGAATTCAAATACAAAATAGAATAGTCAAATCATTTATTAAAATAAGTTAGCCTGTAATTGTGTCAGAATAATTTCTAACCAAATAAGATGATATAAAATATTTCATTTAAATTATTTACTCCACGCTGCTTTTACGAGTACTAAGAATTTGTTTTTAATCAATAACGCACCAGGGGTTACTATTGAGACACGCGTGTACGTGTTCACGGAGCACCCCATATACACGTCGGATCATAAGCATCCTCTTTCTCCTTCAGAAACGCCACTTTAGTCTCGTAGTTCTTTCCCTCTCTCTATGTATATCTCTCTCTCTCCGGTGTCGTTTCATAGCTAATTCCTTTTTCCCGCAGCAGCCGCCATCGGTATTAATTTCAGCTCGCAACTGATTAACTCCGTGAGAAAAATCCGGGCAGACATGACTCCTCCTGGCTCGACTCGCTTTCCATCCGAGCCGAGCGCGCCGGGAGAAGAAGCTCGTGCCACTTTTCCCCTGCACGAGCACGATTTCTCGATAGAATCTGTTTATCGTTGAAAAAAGCTGCTCCCCGGCGTGTTCACGTGAATTTGAGCGTCGAGTGGCACTTGGTCGATCGTCGAATACACCCGGAACGGGAAATTTTTCGAGACGAGAAGAGAGGGCTTCGTTTTTCTCCGTCTACCTGTTTGCTTTTGTAAGCCTGTTCTCCATCTAGCTTTCCCCTTTCGTTGTTTCTTTTTCTTCCTGTGTATTCGAGTTTAAGCTCGAAACGTTTTTCGTGCCCGTTGCAGGCACACGCACACGTACACACGCGCGTGCAGGTAGATGATAATGATATAATAGAAAAGTTTCTCCCTTTCACTCTCTCTTTCTCTCTTTCTTTCTCTCTCCGGGGAGAGTTCAAAGAAATTTGTCATTTACGAAGGCTCTGTGGTGGTGACGGAAGAATAACGTGAAAGGCCAACCGTCTGTCGTAAAGAGGCTTCTCCAATCGAAAGGTTTCTTTACGCCAGCTCCAGGATTTGCTCTGCTATTGACTTTTAAAGAAGGGAGAGAAACGATTCTTTTAATTGCGACTCGGTAACGAGGCTTCGCCCGGTCGCTCCTCCTCGTTCGGTTCACCGCTATTCCACGATTCCTAGCGCGGAGTACGCTTTCAATCGTGTACCACACGTATCCCCCTGGGTAATTTCTATCTCGTCTTTCGTTTCACCGGAATCGTTTGCGACTGCTCGGTTTTTGGCAAAGCACCGAGCTTCGCGCAAAGGATTCGATCATTTTTAACTGTCAAGTGACACCTTTGAATGATCGACAAATCAATTGTTTCGTTTTTGGCTGTTTCTTGTACTATGAAAAAGATTCACCAACATTCCTAAAGACGTACTAATTGGATCACAAACGAGTGAATTATTGTACATGTTCAAAGTTTAAATTGTGCGTTTAAATGCCTGAAAAATTACATAAATTGTACAAAACTACATAAAACATTAAAGTACACGCATTACAATATTTAGAAGATGAAGCAGATCTTTATTTTGATTTCATCTTTTTAATCACGTTAATAGAACTATGTATTTATTTAAAAATTTGCAGTTTAATAATCAATCTAGCAATTTCAATTGAAATTTTTATAAATTGAGTTTATAACAAATTTTAGAATCGCAAATAAAAACTTGATTGTTGGTAAAATAAAACGTCGTATATAACGTATATTAATAATAATTCGGATTACATTTTTAAATACATAGGTAAATAAAATGCATAATTGAATAAAATTTCTTGCAACGCTGCACTTAAAAAAGATACAATTCCCATTTTGTTATCTAGTTAACTTTAATAACGTTCTCAGAAACTCCACATTGTATCTGTACTTTACAATCCAAAGAGTTCCATTATCTCCGCCATAATCTACGCAGAAGACGTCGTTTCCGCCACGGGAAAGCTGTAACGCCGGAACTCTAATTGGAGGATCCAATATTTGACTTCGGCTTTTCAATACATATGTACATCCCCCTGTCTTCTCCAAACGTTACCTCCACGTACGGTGTTTAAAGAGAAATCGTGAAAATCGGGAAACCAAACGGTTTTCACGTCCCCCTGTCCGTCCACCTCGTTTCATTAGCATCCGAAAAGTCAAGAGAGACCGGCGAGAGATCGTCGAGACGATGAAAGGAACGCTCCTCTGTTCCCTGAATAAAGAAACGAATTATTGTGATTGCCGTTTGTCATGCCGGTCATGATAACCTCAGTTTTCTCTTCGAGGCATATGGTCATGCCATGACTACGGCCGGGATCAGCGGCACGATCGTTTCTTCCTCTAAAATCCAACCGTTCCGAGTAAACCGTTCTATCTGACCATCTTTCCTTTTTCCTTTTCATTTTACATACATCCTTTGCCTCCTCCTCCTCCTGCTCTTCTCCCTACGTCTCATCTTTTTTTGGTTAGGTAAACACGGCCCGCTCGACGAATATTTGTACGAAGGTTGCATTTTAATTAAGAACTGATGCCATCTGCGCGGAGTTTTTTGGTCAGGCAGCAGGGGGTTTAAGGCGAACTATGGGGAAATAAAGTTTACAGGTTAAGAACGCCGGAAAGAAAGTTCCCTCGTGTTTCGAGAACAGCCCAGCCCGTCCAAGTCATACACAGATATTTCAACTTACGCCGAGAATTTGTTTCGGCGTCGCGCATCGTCAACCCGAAACTTTTATCCAGCCAGCAAAATGATCTTATCCTTCGCGGGGTTTCTTCGTTGAGATACAGGTTTCACCAATTTTATTCGCACCAGAAACGTCCAGAAAGATGAAGATAATCGTGCACGAACGATTTTAACGTTCAATTACTTAAAATGATAGAATCAATCTTTTTATGGTTTTTAACAATATGTTACAAGGAATAACGTAAAAATCACTTGGAATCATATCAATTGTCTGTCTTTGCATTTCTAATACAAGATAACTATAAATTTCATATACTTTTATGGTTTTCTTCGAGCCAAACCAAATCTCTAACAATAAGTTTCCTACTCTTAAACCGCTCTCAAACGTGACACTCTAACCGTTATCATCCACTATAATCATTACATCCTTGATCACGCGTTATGGTTAAAACACTTCCAAGGGGGCGGGAAAGTAAACTGTAAGCGTCCACAATCTCTAACACAAGGGGAAACGGAAAAAGAAATCGAAAGAAACTGTTGCACTTCTCCCGAACGACATTACGTTAATCCCAGAAGACTATAGACTACCAACTATGATACTAAAGGAACCACCACCATTTCCTTCTATGACTCACAACTAAGTTTCATTTGCATGTTGAAATCGTCGCCTGTCGGCTACGATCGACCAAAAATCGCGGTCAGTTTGTTAGCCACTCCAGCTACAGACAACAAAAAGGATAACAAGGTAGTTTTCAACGATGGTCTATACCTGGTGGCAAAAACAAACGTCCTGATTGAGCCTCGGGGGCACGGCGGTGAAATGGAAACGCTTATCCTCACAGTCAGGTATGAGAAATCGGAAAGAAAGCCGGATAAAAGAGAGAGAGTGCCTACGAAAGTTATTTCCCGGCAATGTGCCGTTAAGAAGGCAGTAAACAGAGACAAAGGAAAGGGGGATGACGACGATGACATCGACGATGGCGGGTGGCGAGGATACGACGAGCGCAGCGGAGCGTCGAAACCGCAAGGCTCGTGCGATTTGATAGCCGTAACCTCCCGGAAATATATTAAAACAGGATGTTGGCCCCGCTTCCTCTGAAACGCGCGTGTCACTCCTGCTGGATATTACTTCCACGAGTTTCCGTCAACTTTTATTTTTATCGACGCCACTTCGGACCGCCAATGAACGCGCGCGAGCGAAGTGCATGAATTTTATTTTCTTCAAAATTTTATCGCCCCTCCTTCCTGTCTTACTTTGTTCGAGAATTTTGAAAACTTTTCCGGAGAGCAAAATCGATTTCATATTCCTCGAAGTTTGTGTCTAAAGGGAGACTTGGATGTTTCAATCGCTAAGGTTACATTTGAAAGGGTTACGAAATTCTTTAAAATATTGATCAACTTTAAATTCTAAGTGATTCGTTAGAAATTTGTGGTAAACTTTAATCTTAGAAACCTGTGCATTAACACTTAGCCGACCGAATGGGGAGATCTCCCATTTTTTCCTTGACAAAGCAGTGTCATTGACTCTATTTACTATTGCTATTAGTTGGTCCTAAGCTGTTGAATTTATTACAAAATTGTATTTTAGAAAATTTATGAACAGTACTAGCTCAAGACTAACTAATAACAAAAACAAGCAGAATCAATTGCAACGCTCTGTTGAGGACAAAATGTTAAGATTAATCCTTTCATTCATGGAAGTAACAATTTCCCTTCCAATATTCATACAGAGCATTGATTCAAACATATGAATAAACATAATCCTGTTTCTTGAACCTATGCTTGTGAATCGCAATCGATGTCTCATGAATTTGAAAAATAAAATAAAGAAAGCTATTATTAACGCGAACCTTTCGCGTTCAGTTTTACGTTAAAAATTCATCCCTCTTCAAATTACGGCTTCTTCTAACTGAAATAATATTTCTTTTATCCGAAATCTAAAACTGAATAACGTTGGAAACGAGTAAAATCCGAACACCCGTAACAATCATGAAAATTACGAGAACTTTTCCGTAGACCTAAGAATATTCCGCAAAGTGTTCTACACGGTAATCTCGAAAGTTACTGAACCCCGTCGATCGAACCTTCGGGTAGAACGTTCATTCACTCGACGAGTGCTAAGTTTACACGACTCCCTTCCGCCCTTTCCCGTTTCCCCTCGTCACAGTGCACTCTTTTCGCGCGTAGGGCTTCTTTACGTATCGGTCGATCGTTGTTATCGGCAGGAACAGAGAGACGCGAAAGAATCCGAAGGTCGAGCACGAGCCACAGCGTTTGCGGTGTTCCTTTACGATCGTTCCACCCTTTTAATCCTATCTACGGGGAGATCGATCGATTTTACCAAAAGCGAACACAGGGGTGATCGAAAGAGCTGACTCACTCGAAAGACATTCGATAGCGGTTTCAGGGGGACGATGGGGTGGGTTCTGAAGCAGCACGGTTTTTGAAGTAGCTGCCGAAGAACTACCCTTTCGTGTGTAGGGCTTTTCTTACGCTTATCTTTCTTGCTCCCTCTGTTCGTGTAATTTGCCGCCGATTCGAGACGATTCCGTTGGATTTTTCTACGACCCGACAAAGAAATCGAACGAGAGAGGTTCTGATGTTTGTAATTCAGTAATTATTCAACGGTGCGCCATTATTTTACGTGGAGAGAACGATGCAGTAAGAGAATATTGATCGGTGAAGAAATAACATTTGCTTTCTTTTCTCTATATAACTGAGCAATTCACCGATTATTTTGGAACGTTATATCATTTTATGTAAGTGTAATGTTCGATTAACCCTTTGCACTCGAGAGGTGACCGTTGGTCTTTTAATGATACTAACTTCAAAAATTTTCAAATTCGAAATATTTACTATGATTCACGTATATTAAACTTCATTTAGTTTTGGTTAAGTCGTATATTAAAATTTACATATATGACTATTTAATGTCCGGGTCTGAACTAAAGTCTGAAAATTTGCGAAACTATCATATGCTAGGATTACGATGTCCCATGAGAGGAGACGGCCGAGTGCAAAGGGTTAAATGTTTCTTGATTTGTATTAATTTGTGCGGGTATTTATTTCTTTTTAAGAAAGATATCAAAACTATTGCACTAAACCACAACGAATTTTGTTTTTATAAATTTGTAGATTATTTCATAAAGCATAATTAAAACGCGAAACATTTTTCTAACTATCCATTCTTCGATGCTAGAAGTTTATTTTTGAGACTGAAATTATAATACATTATTTGTATTTTCTGGTTACTACAAAATTATAAGTATTCGTGCTCAAGAAAGTGTTGGTCCTAAACTAAATCGATATTTTGTACTTCAAAAGTGTTCTCTGAAAAAGGTGTAACAACGAAAAACTACTCGAATCTAATTTACACGAAACAACCGCGATTCATCGGTGTTTAAAAGCAATCACTAGTCCGCATAGCGGCTCAGGAAATACGATTTCCGCGAAGCAAACGAATTCCATGTGCGCTAAACTCTGCATACAGCTTCGTAAACGTGTTTGCTGAATTTCATTTAGAGCGGTATTCTCAATCGAGTCTGCGGGATTTCTGAGAGAGGATCTGTGAAAAATGGCTTTAGTTCGCGGGGAAAAGAAAATCGAGGATTTCTATGAATTAGAACATTTTAATAAAGCGAAACTTAATCTTTTTTAACACTATTCCTACCGACACTTCACGTATACCTAGTCCTACCGCGACATTCTCACGTAAGAGAGACTACAAATTTTTCTCAGAAAATGAACAATGAAAAAAGAAGTGAATATTGAAAAATGTATTATACGTATATTTAAGGAAAAGTCTAAAATTTGAAGGCGATTCAATTACGTTGTATACATGAAATTCTAATCGAAATTTTAAAAACGGTCATTTGACCGGTCGTGGTAGGAATAGTGTTAACTTAAGCCTCTTAAAATATAAAATCAACGATATGTAAATAATTGATTACAATTGATTGTTATAGAGTTAATAGAAAAGCAACCAAACAAAAATAAATGAAACGCACAATCCGGAAGAGTGCATAAGAAGAAATAAGATGCGAATAAAGCGTGTGATTTAAAATAATTGACTTAAAAAAAGCATGTGTTTGATTTGTTTCATTGCTTAAAAATTATTTGACTGCTATTTTGCTTGAAGTTTTTAATTTTTTCAAGAATAAGTTAAGTACTTATTTTTTAATCATTCGTTTAGAGAAATACTGTTATATATCCTAATCGTTTGATATATCCCAACGTCTGCAAAACTGAACAGACACTCTGTGTACTAAATTACGCTATTTTTGTATTCTTTACCGCAAAGAATCGAAACGGCTCAAAGAAAAATGAATACATGTTTTTCAGCGCGTTTTTTCGTCAATTTATTACACCGTGAAAGGGTTAATATCGCGCAGGACACTGGCGGGCCGTTTCTCTGGCGAGCGCATCGTGTGGGACGTTAGTCGACATAAAACCTGAAACTTTCTCTTAATAACTCGTAACATAAATACACGGCCGGCCTCGGATAGAGTGAAAACTGCCGCGTAGCGCGGCCTGTAAGAAGAGCATAATTTACACCCCCGTGGAAAAGCGGCGGGCTGCTTAACGCCGCGTCGTCCTTTTTTCCTTCACCGACCCTTTCCGCCCTCTTCCACCTCCCACTCTCGCAGACTCCCGTTGCGTGCAGGAAATTTATTCGAAAATATCCGGTGAATTATTTTCTCTTAAGCCCGTTCCCGCTGGAAATTAGAATGAAGTTATCGCGAGAAACTTCTCGACCCTTACCCCTTGTACAGGGTGGTCCGCAATGAAACTAACAAACTGCGCCGGCGTATTATTCGGGAGATTATTTCACGGGAAAAATGTTACACCGACAGGAATTATTGTCTCAAATAATATCAGAATCGTGGAAAATTATGGAAAGCGTTTTTCTAATAAAAGTTTTTCGATATGAACTGATTAATAAACTTTGAATTTGCATAAAAATTCAGCCTAGTTATGGTAATTTTAGTCTTTTATTATTAGATGAAATCATTTATGGATTATGGTGAGGGTCAACGCCGAAAAGAGTATTCTTTTGATTTATTGGTTAAGTTAATTTTTCTGAAACCGGAATATTCCGTAACAAAGTTTCATTCATATTTACATCCGCAAGAATTAAAACTAATAGTTGTTCTTCTGTTATCTCTTAATTTTCTATGCGAATAAGGTCTCAACTAATGCAAGAATCAAATCGATCGACAAAATATTTCTTCAGCAAAAAGTATAAGTGTATGCCATAAAAACAGACGTTTCATCTTAACTTTTAGAAACTATGTTCCTCGGGATAATCTCTCGAACGCTTCCACAAATTATGCGCCTTCATCGCATCCTGTGTTGCACCACCCTCTTGTTTCCGTCTCGGTCGTTTCGTAGAACCTATAACCGAGTGAGTAGCACAGAAAAAGTTTCCACGAAGCAACAGTGTCGAAGTGACGCCGTGATCTAAATTCGTACGCTTCTCTAACTGTTCGTTTGCCACCGGAAAATTTCCAACAGGGACCGAACAGCATTCATGGTCGAGTACTCCCACGCGAAAATAGTAAAGGGTTAAAGAAAATAACCAAACGTTGTGTTCTATGTACAAGCAGCCGGAACAGAGAAGGGTAGCTCTACGTCTTGTCTCGATTCACCCTTAACACGTTCGTCGCCCAGCTGATTTAACTGAGTTTCTCGCTGATCCCAAATCCGATTGCATAGAAAACTGGGGTAAAAAAATATAAAAATAGCAAAAGTTTTAATTTTTAATTTTTATTTTATGTATTTTATATTTATATATATTATATTTCAATACTTATTCCATTGAATTCCTTTTAAAATTCCAATTTAAAATCCTATTTAACTTTAAGAAAAAGAACGTCACCCAAATATGGGTGACGTGGCGACGAACGTGTTAAAAGTGACGATTTCGTTCGATCGAAACTAAAGATCCGTGCTTCCTCTTCACCTCAAGATTTTCCCCTGCCCCTCCCCCCTCTTTTCCTGTTCCCTGACCATAGCAGCTGAAGAAGTCGAAGGCGAAAATGGAAACCGATGAGAGGGAGGGCAGAACGGAAACTATAAGGGCGGCGAGAAAGGCTTGGCAGGGGGTTGGAACGGTGAGAGATAAGTTCGAATCCACTTTGGGGGTGGGTGGTGGATGGGAAGTACTTAAAATTTACACGTCGGCCGGCTTCGTTCTCGTTTTGTCCTGCAACCTTCTTATCTGCGCCCCGCCGCGCATCTGAACGGAAAATAGTGGACGTGTTTCTTGCGTTGACGCGCGCAGAAGCGTAACGCGTGTTACGTTCACGATTTCGTGGCTGTATTCAGAATAACAAATGGATTCTTTCTCTTCCTCTCTCTCTCTTTCTCTTTTCCTCTTCTTTTTCTCGCCACGCAAGAACACGAAACCCGCTTGAAAAACCGTGAACCGTTCCTTCGGCATCGTTCATTGTGCGCAGCCGTTTTGTTGTTGCGAGGCGGGCGTTTAGCTCTTGCACGTTACCGGGTGATTTATGTTACGGCCCTCGTCGCCGGGACAAGATATTTTGAAGTCGTGAACGAAATGACGATTCGATTGAATCGGTTGTTTTATACGGCCGTTGAATCGTCGGTTAACGTAGACCGTGTCCTGGGAAATATGATGGGTCTGTCGCGTTTCATAACGTTGGTTTATCGAGTCGAGGAGAACAATAGAAGTAGAAGCGGATGAAAAATAAGTGTGGCATTCATGGCCGGTGTAGGAGAACGTTTTAAATGATTGATAAATAGGTGACCTTTATTTCGGTAGAAGTAATCGAAAGCAGTGATCAAAATTGTGTCGAATATACATACATACATACATATTTCTTTCGGATTTCCTAGTTCCTAATAGTACAAGAGAAATGTGCTTGTTAGGAGTAACAGTTGGTTTGTTTGTTTCAGAACGTTTGATGGAATATTGGGAAGTCTTTTAACTTTGGAAGAAATGTGGAAAGGAATTGGTGTTTATGAACTTTTAAGGAAGACAATTTAAATAGGTATGTATCTTATAATTATTTTTTAATTCCTGTTAAGTTAAAAAATTATAAATAGTAATATTATTTTCGTTGCGTAAAATAACCTAATCTGTATTAACCTCTCACTGAATTCTTTAAAATGATTTTAATTGATAGTAATATACTTTAATTTTAATATTATTATTATTATAGTATTCCTTCAAGTTGATCACACCGTTATTCTTTTCAAAGAGATGTGAAATACAGAGATCGATAGATAAGTAGTTAAACAGTGGTATTAATTATATCACCATCATTAGTATCAGTTGAAAAGTATCTACAATCCTAATCAGATCAAACGTTCAATTAGATTCAAAATCACTGGGATTTGATATATATGATCATGCCAATAACGTTGATTAAATAATGTTCGGTGAACTCTATGGTTACCCATGTGATAATAATTTTGATCTTCAAACTGATACGTAACGCACTGTTTGTATCAATAAAATCGCATTCCAACACTAACAGTAATTAATTACGCATTCAAATGTGATAAATTAAATTATTATCAAATTGATAAACTGTGCATTCTGTTATGTAAACTACCATCACATGGAAAATTGTTGTCGTTTCAAATTAATTCGTTAACTAACAGCTTACAATAAAACTAGAACTTAACTGTTGATGGTTTAGTAATATATCAACGTTAATATTAAAATTAGTGATCCATAAATCGTAATGCATATTCATCTAGTAGAACATAATAATTCCATCAAAAATGTTTGTTATATACTAGCACGTTGTCATTTTTACGAAAAACGCTTTAAATTCTTTCCCTCCACAGATTCTACGCTAATGTCATTTTAATTATTTTAATAACTCTAATTCTTGCTTTACGAATATTTTGTTGCTGACGAATTTAAAAATACCAGCGGAATTATGCTCACCCGTATTATCAGCTCTATTGGGGTTATTAATAATTCTAATTCTTGCTTTACGAATATTTTGTTGCTAACGAATTTAAAAATACCAGTGAAATTATGCTCACCCGTATTACCAGCTCTATTAGGGTTATTAATAACTCTAATTCTTACTTTACGAATATTTTGTTGCTGACGAATTTAAAAATACCAGCGAAATTATGCTCACCCGTATTACCAGGTGTACGCAGAAATTTTAATCTTTCCCTCGGCATTCTGGTGTAATTATTTTTACACCAAATACCTTCCTGCCTGTTTGTACATTTATATAATTATTTCTATCTGAAACTCGAAACGAGGAAAAATATTTCAGATGCTCATAATCATATCGTTCAAACAAAAGAAAATTTAGAAAAGACTAAAGTTTTCGCGTACACCCAACGCATTCGTGTTCGCAGTTAAATTATTATCATCTCGGGTCTCTGTTTTCCCAGTCCCGAGAAAATTTCCCGATCTTCGCGTCACGAAGTCGCGCGCACAGTTAGGTTCCCACGGACGGATTTGATGACGGGTAACGTCGCTCGTAATAGCGATGACGATGGCGATGGTAGCTCGAGCACGCCGCCTGGTAGGCGGAAGTAGGCTTGACCTACTTCGATCACGGCAACAAAGAAAAAAGTCTCGGCGGTCCCCCTGGGGTCATGAGCCGCGGACGCGGGGAATTAAAACTTGTTCCTGTTGGTTGCCTTAGCGGGCGCAGGTCGCCAACAAAAGTCACGTGTGCCTGCTGCGTGATTCCCCTCGTGTACACAGAGAGCCTGCTTGTGTCTCTCGCTCCTTTAAATCCCATCTGCATTTCATTTTCCTGCTCCCGCCGAGACCGGCAACCGGGCCTTTCCAATCATTTGAACGTGGAAAAGTCCCGGTCATCAAGATTCTGCGCGGCACCAATTACGTTCGAGCTAATTAACTGAACGACTCGGTGCTTTTTCTTTTTCGTAATGTTTCCTATAATGTTATGCCCACGTGCGCGCATCAAAAAATAGTTAAAAAAGATTTTAAATATTGTTGCACTCCGTTAATGTCGCTTAAAATAAATTTGCTGAAAGAAAAATACGCGAGGGATGGTTTTTGGGGGACTGTACGACAAAATTTCATAAAAATTGGCAATTATCAATTTGTGGTGTTTTTTTTTTCTTAATTCCGAAAATTTAATTATATAGGTGAATTTGTTTTTCTGTTAGTTCAAATATGGTAGATTGAAAGTTACACTTTTTAATTTACTTATTAGCTATTCTTATTCAATTTAGTTATTACCAGGTTAGGGATATTTATGGAATAAATAAAATGTAAAATATGTGTGGATCAGTTATGTAATGTTGAAGGCATTGTATGAAAAAATATTCTGTTATCTGTTTTCCATAAAAATTGGTTGAAAAAGAAATGAAAAATTTGGTAACAATATTAAAATGTCTGAGATGATTAAAAGTTAATTAAATTGAGAAGCTTATAAAATGCACGAGATCATAGAAAGAGAATCTCTTAAAGTGTCGGAATCAAAAGAATAACTCTTTTATACCCAGTTACTTTTTTGCCTCCCTTTGCGAGTTACATGCAGGCCGAGCAAAGCTAATTTGTATCTTTGATGTACCTACCGTTTTAGTGCTTTTAATTTTATTTAAATGTCCCGGCTACTTGCTAATCGTTAAAGTAACTTAAAAACTTCACTTTTTAATCGAATTGCTTGAGAAATGTGTCTCTATAGAAGATTGCAAATTTTTTAGTGTTATAATTTGAAGGTAGCATTGCTTCTTAAATTAATTTTTACTACCGTTACCTTTTTCTTCAACGTTTTTTTGTGAAAGAATATTAAAACATCTTAATCACAAATGTTTATTAAATATTATTGAAGTCGAATATCCTATGAGCTTAATATCTGTATTATATAAAGATTATTGAAATTAAACTACAATTTCCGGTAAAAGTAATACCTATAAAATTTATGTAAAACTGAGATAACCGTGGATACCAACCACTAAGAAATACCGATCCATCGATACTCAGAAAACGTCGATGAACCATTAAAATACCGTGTTCAAAATAAACAACTTGGAAAGAAGAGCTTTCGACGTATCGCGTCCTCTCCGAGTGGTTGAAAAATAAAAGATTGGAATCTGTATTAAAAATCTACACAAAGCCGAAACATCTCCAGAGGCAACATACCATTTATATTCGAGGGAGTTCGATGAATTATTGAAACAATACGTTCGGGAAAGGAAAGAAAAAAGAGAAAAAGCGGAAGGATAGGGGGTGAATGTGGAACAAGAGTGTCTCGTCGTTCGTTTTCCACGACGTCGCCGGGCAATTAGATTTAGTGCTTCTTGCTCGTACTCCATTTCCTTTTGTCTCTCCATTCTAGAACTCTTCTTTTCTCTCGCATCCTTGTACACGCATACGGACGGAAAGAATGCTCACGCGACCGAACGAAAGGGCGCACAGTTTCGTTTATTCTCATTGAAACTTTCCAAGCACATCCCCATTTGTCTCCTCGCGTTCTTCCGCTTCCTTTTTTTCTCCACCCAACCCCTACCCTTCCCTTCCGGTATCACTCGCAACATTTTTCATGTAACGATGAATCTCGGTCCATTTCCAAGCTGCGTACTTTTTATATTGCATATGGTTGATTTTGCGCTCGAAACGTTTAAAGAGGACACTTTTATCCACCGTTCCTACAACTGTACTTGAAATCGGCGAACAAAGTCGCAGCCCACCTTTTGGTAATGATAAAAGAATTTCTGTCGAAGCTTGTTTGAGAGGCATACAAAGCGAGCTTTTAATTCTTGAACAAACATTAACAACCCACTGTTTTGTGCATCTCATTTTAGAGTATCGGCCTTCGCTTATAATTAACACGTAGGTCTCTAAAATTCTAGAAAAATTCCATATCTAAACGAGTACAAATTGATGTACATAAATAACTGGATATTAATTCTTCAAACCATCAACGAGCACTCGTTCCACATCTAAAGGATTCGATACTTTCAAACACGTCATTCTCTCGCTTCGTACAATGACGTGACAATAACCTATCAATAACCGATCGTAGTTCATTTGAAAGGTAAGGTAATATTGGTATCTCTGAACTTCTTCATCTGCTTTCGTAAGAACACGCGCTGGTTGATACGTGTGTTAAACGAACTCTATGTTCCTCTGTAAAACGAATGGCAGCTTATCTGAACGGGCGATCAACTGTAATGCAATTACACACTGTTAAACACGATCTAGCGTGAAGAATCCACGGGATCTTTAATGCTGTCGCGGATCACTGATGGCACGGTGTAATAAATTAAATTAAAGGCAGACACTAAGGATTCACGCCCATGCCACGCCTCCGTGACACGGGACGCTAACGCGAATAAATCACTGGAAAACGATGATTTATGTCCCGAGGACGATCGTTAAAAAAGCCTTGGGAAACTGGCTTGTCCTCTTTGAAACTTGAAGAGATCGATAAATCTCGCCCGTTACCCTACATAAGTGTAATTACGCAGCGCATAAATTTTTACGTGGTAAAAGCTTGTTTCAGATTTCGTTCACACCTCTCTACAGATGTGGTGTACAAGATAGACGATAGAAAGAAAAAAGGAATAGTTAACCTACTCATGTTACACGGTCAATTCGTTCTGTGTTGCAATCCCTCCGTGAGACCGGTGATCTTAAAACTTCATACATTGAACCAAAAATAAAATAACCAAAAATTGAACATTTTCGTAAAATTCAAGATCACAATTTTCCAACAATACTTGTTCGAAATCAAACCACTTCCTTAATTTTCGTTATCCCGGCTATGATCACCATTGTCGGAGAAACAGTGGAAAGAAAGCATTCGCGTTGAAGAGAGTTATCCAATCGTGATTAATTTACGTGTACCGCGAAATAAACAACGCTGAAAATCGCTGATTTATAGCAACGGTGCCCTATTCTGTCCGGTTAATCCCACGGTTTTAAATCCAATCTTCTTTTCCTTCCGGCAGCGGTTGAAAGTTCCGAAATTGCTGTCGGCCACAGTTCACCCTTTTGTTAACAACCGTACATTCAGCTCCCCGTTTTCGGTTGCACGGCGAGCGTTAAACGGTCGCACGCGGAAATCCTGGACATATTAAATGATCGTGTAATTACGAATGTTTGCCCAGACCCTTTTGGCCGCCGCTGGCCCCCTTTTCACCGGTGCTCCCTTTGTCTCCCGTTTCCCCGGCCCGCCGCCACCTTTTTAACCCCCCTCCCGGACGAGCGCCTCACGGTGTCTGGTTATGGACAGAGGAGGGTTAGATAAAGAGACGACAACGAGTCCCGAGGTCATTACAAACCAATTTCAGCAATGCCTGGTATTTAAATCGAGGCCCCTGACGTAACCTCTCTCGTCCCTCCGAGTGTTCGCATTCCTGGCATCGCGCGTTCTTCCCAATCACCGTTCCTCTCTCCGTCTCCTTTCACCCTTTCGCTCCACCGCTGATTCTGCCTTCGTTGGCTCGTGTTTATTTCCCGTATTTCCTTGCCATTTCTTTTTTTCTCGTTTCCAGCTTTCGCCTCGCCTTTCCTTTTCTTTCCCTCCCTGTTCCATCGAGGAAGACTTCTTCCTACTCTTCTTCCATTTTTCCATTCTGTTGTTCGTACTTCATTTCCCTTTCTCCCTGATTCTCTCTATTTTTGAGTGTTCCCATTCCTGGCATCGCGCAGTCTTCCCTATCACCGTTCCTCTCTCCATCTCCTTCACCCTTTCGTTCTACTGCTGATTCTGCCTCCGTTGGCTCGTGTTTATTTCCGTTCTCTCGTTTCCAGCTTTCGCCTCGCCTTTCCTTTTCTTTCCCTCCCTGTTCCATCGAGGAAGACTTCTTCCTACTCTTCTTCCATTTTTCCATTCTGTTGTTCGTACTTCATTTCCCTTTCTCCCTGATTCTCTCTATTTTTGAGTGTTCCCATTCCTGGCATCGCGCAGTCTTCCCTATCACCGTTCCTCTCTCCATCTCCTTCACCCTTTCGTTCTACTGCTGATTCTGCCTCCGTTGGCTCGTGTTTATTTCCGTTCTCTCGTTGCCGTTTCTTTTCTCTCGTTTCCCGTTTTCTTGCCTCGTCTTTCCTTTCTCTTCCTGTTCCATCGAGGTCCAAGGCTTCCTGCCTTTCTTCCACTTCTCCATTCTATCGTTCATTCTTTCGTTTCCTTTTTTCTTCCGATTCTTTCTATCCGCCTTCTTTGACAGCTCGACTGTTGTCAGTGGCCGTTTCTCTTTGTCTCGCTGTTGGTCGTTTCTGTTCCTCATGCAAGCCACGCATCCACGCATACCAAATGAAAGCACGGCTCTGTCTCCCTCCGTTCGCTGGCACGTTCATAATCGCTCTCGTCATCGCATGATGCCGGCTGCATTACTTCGAAGAAAGACCGCTTTCACGAACGCTGCCAAACTGCCTGCGGTCGTTACCCTTTATGATGCACCGATTCAACAATTCGGTGTCTATCGATCGACCACGGCTTCATTTCGTCCCAATCGTCGTCGTCGTCGTCGGGGTTAAACTCAATTTTGATGATCTGCTCGTTAAAGCGATAAGTCTGCGAGATTTCCAGTAATGATATACAAGTATAAAGATATCGATAGCGTGGCTGATATAGCTGTTATTATGCCTGTTTACGGAATAGGAAATTAATTGAGCTTCAAAAGCGGAAGTTGAATTTGTTTAATTTTAACATCTCAATAAATCTGCACATTGAGACGTAGCATTGACTTTAAAACGATAAACATCGTATTACTATTCAATTTTAATTTTATATTGACGTAAGCGGATAGCCTTGATACTTTTCCAACAGCTTCAGAAATATTCAAAGGATACCTTATTACAATAAACAGGACATATTTGAATAAGAGAAAAAGATTCTGTGAAAAAAGAAATGCAAATGTACTCGTCTCTAATCCAAGATGAATCTTAAAGACGAAAATATGAATTACGCTTGTAGTATGCAAAATTGTTAACTATAATTAATCGATGACTGATCAAATTCTATAAATATATTTTTCACGGATTAATAATAGGCATAAACCTGGAACACGTTCGCTGCTGAATTTCATCAACGTCTACAGATGCAAAAAATATCCGTTTTAAGTCGAATGTAACATTATATGAGCCTTATTAGTATGCATGAGAAGATATTAGTATGAAAGTAACGTGATATAAAGTGTGCCAATTTCAGGAGGCCCGACTGGATCGGATCTCCTACCACGTTACACGTAATACGAAGCAAGTTGGCCCTGAAGCTTTTCCACCATAAATTGCGCAACTCGATTCAGTTATATTTCATTAAGTTCATTATTCCATTAGAACGTCGAGAACTCCCCAATATGAAACTTTAAAACGTTGAAAATCCTGAAGCATTCGTTTTACAATTCGTTTCATATCTCTTGCAATTAATTGGAGCACAAAAGACTAATTAGGAAGGAGTTAGGATTAATTGTTAATTTTAATTAATGTTACCATATCTCTAAATAAATTTAAGAAAGAAACAGAGAAATTATTTCCATAAAATGGAATATCGTAAAAGGAACTTTTATGGCCGTGAAAAAGAAGCTCTTTAAATTTAATGAACTTTTAGGAGGTAATTCTACGTACAATTTATATAATTACAAGCTAGAAAACGTGGGAAACTGCAATTTTCGATTCGAATTATAATAATTTCAGTGCATTTTATTAAATTATAACCTACACGCGAATAATCGGTTATAAGCTCACGTTGTAAGAAAGATTAAGGGCGTTTAAAAATTTGTTTCAAGTTATCTTGTAATGGCGAAACTTTAATTAACATTATAATTAATCGGTGTACTTTGAAAATCGTAACATGTACTAACCGTGTCGGCCAGTAAATTTTCAATTAAGCATTCAAAAGGTTTAATCCGCGGATCGATCGCGCGCGTAAATACCCTAATCGAACTGGAATCAGTTAGGCAATTGCTCATAGAGAAGCTCACCGCGTAGTTCGTCCCTCATTTAAACAGGCTCTGATCGCGTTAATGAAAATCACCAACCTAATTAAACTTAAAACGCGAATTTCCCCCTTGAAACTGCATCAGAGGAACCGTAGAACAGAAACGACTAAACCAACGGTTAATCAATTAATGAAATTCCGAAATTGATTAATAAATTCGGAACAAAAAATAACTTTTCGCAAATCTTTCCCTTAGATTCGGTAAAACATTTTTAACGCATTCAAATGCGTTGTATTGTTTTGAATAAATTTTTTTTTTATCAGAAGTATGATAATTTTAGAAAGATAGAATAAAATGGATGTGAATAATTCTTTAAATATTACTTCAAGGTGTTTTATATTTTGCGTAACTACGCTGATACGTTTTCATGAACGTAAAAAGATTTATAAGACTGAAAGAAATGAAACGAAATAACATGCGGAGCCGAACTGTGGAAAAGACCGCAATGGGTTAGTTACTTCGAATATTAAAAATTTGTGAAAGCGCCTTGCAACAGCTGTTGGTAGATCCCCAAATTTCCGACTGGCTGATCAAAGTTCGAATCCTGCCGGTGGAAATCCTTTTTACGCAGTTTCTGAAACGTCCCTTTCATTTCGTACACATTGTAGAAAACAAATTTAAAAACTAGAACGGAGCAACGGGAATATTTACAGTTTTTACAATCTACTAAAAATTGGTATACAAGCGAAGCAAAAAGAATTTTTAAAGTTTGAAAAATTGATCTGGTTTCATGCAGAACGATCTTAATTTAACGATGACGCTTTTAAACAAATCTTAACCTGTATCAAAATTCTATCACTAATCTATCACTATTCACCAAATATTTTTCTCCATTACTCTTTTTACGTTATCAAATTATAATTATATGAATTAATGTAAAAATTCAAAACATGTTAAACGAAAGATTTGCCAGATTTGGAAGAATGTATAATTAGATTCGATGAACGATAGCATTAGCAGTTTGATCAATTTCATGGGTGAAACGATTGATCCTCCTAATCGAAAGATCAAACGTAACAAAGTGTCGAATCAAGCCGATCGTAGGATAGTAGTTGCAAGATCTGAGAAGGAACGAATCGCTCGTTCGATCAGATCCATCGGCTGAAAAGAGCGGCTCGTTGACGCGGACATTTGCAACCGGAGACACTCAGGTGTTGCGGCCACGGCTGAACGAGCGACGAACAGAAAGTACAGGCCGCACAGAAAGGAGCAAAGCCGAAGAGGAAGACGCCGGTGACGGTGAAACTGTCTTGGGGTTATGCTCCGGTCACTGACATCCAGCCGGTAATGCTATACTCTGCTCTCCGGGACACCGAGTTGGCCCCATGACAGGCTGCGTCTTGCAGATCACGAGCCTCTTTCACGGCGTTCCCATCCTCCGAGCCGCCATGAACGTCGGTTAACCAGATGTGTATCTGTTGGATACATGGAAAAGTGCCGGCTTCGTGGAATCGGTGGGTGCGCGGAAACTGGCCGCTCTATTTCTTCAGGTTGAAGGAAGCGACGTTTAACTGGGAGCCATTAACACTATTCCTACCATGACCGGTCAAATGACCGTTTTTAAAATTGTGATTAGAATTTCATATATACAACATAATTGAATCGCCTTTAAATTTTAGACTTTTCCTGAAATATGTGTATAATACGTTTTTCAATATTCACTTCTTTTTCCATTGTTTACGTTTTGAGAAAAATTTGTAGCCTGTCTTACGTGGAAATGTCCTGGTAGGAATAGGTATACGTGACGTCTCGGTAGGAATAGTGTTAACACTTTACCGACCGAATGGGGAGATCTCCCATTTTGTCCTCAACAGAGCGCTGCAATTGATACTATTTGCTTTTGTTATTAGTTAGTCTTGAATTAGTACTGCTCATAAATATTCCAAAATACAGTTTTTAATAAATGCAACATCAGCTTAGGACCAACTAATAACAAAAGTAAATAGTATCAATGGCACTGCTTTGTCAAGGAAAAAATGGGAGATCTTCCCATTCGGTCGGCTAAGTGTTAACACGTTCATCGCCCAGTGTGATTCGACTGAGTTTCTTATTGCGCCCAAATCCGATTGCATAGAAAACTGGGGTAAAAAAATATAAAAACAGCAAAAATTTTCATTTTTTATTTTTATTTTATGTATTTTATATCTACATATGTTATACTTGAATGGTTATTCCATTGAATTCCTTTTAAAATTCCAATTTAAAATCCTATTTAACACTTTACCGACCGGAAGCCTGTTAATCGGCTTTTACATGCTTACAATTAGTCTGTAAATTTTGTAATATTTTTTTACACGAAGATGACTGTTTCGAGCGATATCGTATGTATACTGTAAAGTGATATTAAACAATCAGTTACGTGAAGAAAATCATTGTAATCAATTTATTAGTGATGCATCCGCGCCAAAATGAGCCGATCGGGAGTGTGTATGCAATAATTTATGCGGTCGGTAAAGTGTTAACTTTAAGAAAAAGAGCGTCACCCAAATATGGGTGACGTGGCGACAAACGTGTTAAGGGGCCCGCACGAAATAACGTTGCCAACAGTGTTGACGATAATGTTGTCGTTACAGTTTGATAGTAACGCTTGACGTTACAGTTTGACAATGATATTGTCGACCCACTTCAGTATCTTTGAAACCGCGCACGATCGATGTGATTATCAATGCTTTTCGATACTCACAATATTATCGATCGTGCGCGAACCATGCAAAATAAATCTGAATTTCGCATAGTAGTGTTCGTGTATTTTGTTTCCTTTTGTTTTAAGGTTTCTCGTTGCATCGACTGTATATTCAATTACACGTCGCCTCCATGAAGAATTGTTTTAATAAGAAGTTCTTCGATTGTTTTCCAAGTTCCGATAAATCGTTCGCCTCGTGTTTTAATTTCACGAATAATTTGTAAAATAAAGGTGTTTAAAATGCGTGCACGTTGTGCACGAATTCGGTTATAAATATCTTTTCCTGCGCCAGGAAGGATGCAATGCAAATTCGAGCCGGTTACAGAAAAACAAAAAAACTGGAACTGCGCGGGAAACGCGAATAAATTTTGTGGTTACAGAAATATGGATGAAAAAGAGAAAGGGGAAAATTTATTTTTCTTTCAAGCTGATAATACGAGCTCCAATATTACAACGTAAATTGCTAATTGAAATCCAGTGTAAATTACTGTCGTCGCGAAAATGACGGAGTAATATCCATCAGTTAATTTCAAATTGAGTTGATCTTTAACAGGCTCTCGGATGCATTTAAGTTGCTGTTAGGTGCACTTATATGGATGGCTATTACTACCGTACAACATAAACTGTGGTAATCGGTTTAGTGGCCCTCGCTTACGGTCGATCAGGTATTTAGTAAAGAGCATGTAACGATGAGGTCACGCATGCTTCAAACACACCAGAATCAGGATAATCGTAATTTTTTTTTTATATAGCATGGTCAAAGAAAGCGTCCTTTCAAATAGTCGAATATATCCAACTATTTTAAATCGCATTCTCCTATTGGAAAATAATACTAACGTTATTTAATATATGCTTCTAGAGGTATGACAAATTATAATAAGCTTTTTTTCATAAAGCTAGAAAAATCAAACGAAATATATTATTTTCCTGGAGGGTGGAAATAGAAGAAGAAGTAGGAAACAGATGAGGAGAATGGGCTGAGGGAGGCAAATAACCTAGGAAAGAAACAACCAAAGATAGTGACCAAAGAACTGTAGATAAAGTTAAGAACAATAGGACTAAGTATAGTTAAAAGTAGATATTTAAGTATTGGCAAAGAGATTTATGTATTCTAGTAGTAGATTAGGTTACTGGGTTCTCGTTTTTGTTTTTTATGTTGTTTTATGATAAAATAATAACTAGAATAGGGTAGAATAAGGAGAGAAGAATAGGGTAAATGGGTAGGTTAGGTTAAGGTTAGATATTGCTAAATAATAAGAAAGTGTAACCGGAAGCCATCCAAAACCGAAAGGTGCGGATTATGTATAAATAAAGAATAATAATAATAATATTATTTTCCTGAAAAGCTTCGTAGTAAATCGCGATATGTTATTTTCCCGAAAAGAATTTCTTAGTAAATATTTATTCACAACAAATTTTACTCTGACTAGAAAAAATCTAAAACGTATGCACCAGTATTTTCCAAAGAGTTAACCTACTTAAAATATCTCCTAGTTTCCTATTTCTCCTATTTCTAACTATCCCTTAAATTTTCCTACTCATTTCCCTGCAATTTTCCTGCACTTTTCTACTCGTTCCACGATAAAATTCATGGACCACCTTAACCGATCGCTGAGCACAGTCTGAAGCACAATGAGTCCCTG
Organism: Tetrapedia diversipes; assembly: GCA_033822845.1. Classification (NCBI taxonomy): domain Eukaryota; kingdom Metazoa; phylum Arthropoda; class Insecta; order Hymenoptera; family Apidae; genus Tetrapedia; species Tetrapedia diversipes. Next base: position 240,814 of record JAOPTO010001467.1, on the reverse strand, counting down.
AAATCCCGTAAAACGATCAAGATTCCATCGACTCCTAAAATCCCGTGGAACGAGCAAGATCTCGTCGGCTCCTAAAATCCCGTCCTTCTCGACCGACAAGCCATCACCCGTGAAATATTTGCGGCCTGAATGAAATCTATTGGTAAATATCACGCGTCTTTTCAATTCTGTTTCAGCCGGACCATGAACAATGGAGGTTCGAGTGCCGTCTCTTGTGGAAAACGGAGGAAGAGCGAAAAGTAGGATGAACCGTGGAACGGTCTCGATTCCTTGGCCGCCATTGCTGAGTGCAGAGCTTCGCGATGCTCTCTCTCTCACTTTTCACTTCTTTCTTTTCCCCTTTCCGATTTTCTCCTTCACTATCCGCCAGCCTATTTTCCAGCAGCTTCTAATGGCTCTCGAGGTCCCTGTCTTATCGGTAACTCGTTCCCTCGGATCTTTTCTCGATGAAGAATCTGCGCCTCCATTTTCCAGTGCCCTCTCGGCGACGCGATTGCATAAATCGGGAAAGAGGAAGAACACGACCGGCGGGGAGAAGGAAGAGGATGTAATATACCTGGTCGTGTGAAGCTGGAACGTTACGGACGGGCCTGACTCTTTGCTTTGCCCGTATTTTTCGTTCTGGGTGAGCAAAGTTTCAGGTGTGTCCGTGACTGTCTATCGTCGTGATCCGTGACCGTTGGACAGTCTGGATTCGTTGAGGAACGGGAGGCATTGTGTACTGTCTGAGAACAAGACTGGGACCAAGTCCACGTTTTTTTAAATTAACATATATATGGGCACTCTAAAGCCAAACTGTATTAACCCTTTGTACTCGAGAGGTGGCCGTTAGTCGTTTAATGATACTAACTTCAAAAATTCTCAAATTCGAAATATTTACTATGATTCATGTATATTAAATTTCATTTAGTCTAGTTAAGTCGTATATTAAAATTTACATATATGACTATTTAACGCCCGGGTCTGAACTAAAGTTTGAAAATTTGCGAAACTATCATATGCTAGGATTACCATGTCCCATGAGAGGGGACAGCCGAGTGCAAAGGGTTAAGTCAGAGTTTCCAATTTTTAGGGAAAAGCAAATGAAGGGTGCAAAATCAAAATTACTTTGTATCGTTTGACTCGGAACAATACACTATTATTTTAGAAAGTAAACAACTCAGAACGAAATAGTTTTTATCATTGGAAGAGTAAAAAGCTTGATGCAGAAAAGATGCGAAATGCCATTTTCGAAAAGAAAGAAAATTGCACTTAGTATAGTTTGGCTTTGGAGTCCCAATATGTTAGATAGCTTACTAAAATAAAAAAGGAGTAACAGGATTATATACATGCATTTCAATTTTAAGAAAAAAGAGGTGAACTTGGGTTAATCTGGCTCTCAGATACTGAATTGTTAAAATCTGAATGTTGTTAGTTGTTAGGAGAACAACGAAGCTAAGACTATGTTTATCATATCGTTAACACTAAAATTACCCAAGTGGTCAAAATGACCAATTATTAATTTTTCACAGAAGCCTTATAAATTTATTGTAATGTACTTTTGGAAATTTTTCGAGACTTTCTGTAAATAGTATAAGGTCTGTTTGTCTTGTATTAAGTATTTCTTCGTATTAGTTTCAAATACAATATACTTTAGATGTTGATAATTCTAACGTTAACATTTTCAATTCAAACGAACTATTTTCATAGTATTAATTAGGTGCAATGCACGAGAAACGAAATTTTTAGGAAGTAATCGAGCACCCTCGACAGTACTCTTACGCCTGAAATTTGCTTTTTACCTGGCCGTTGTGCTCTCTTACTTTGAGAAGATAAAGGTGAGCAAAGTTTCAGGTGTGTGAGTGCGTTGGAATCAACAAGTGAACCCAGATACCGAAACGCTGAAGTGGAATTTAAAATCTTGCTATTTCTACAATTTCTCGAGACAAATATTGAAATGATATCAAGAAGAAGAAAAAGAAGAAGAAGAAGAAGATGAATTATATTCACTTGATTTTCGTTACAGAAATTGTAAATTATTTATGTATATTTTGTAAGTAAAAATCTTAAAATAATAAATAAACTGCGAATTTTAGACCATTGCTTTCGTTAGCTGCTAAATAACGTACAAAGATCTGTTTATTTGCAAAATTCATTTTATTCAAAAAATGTATGAGTCGCTGTAAATAATTCTTTGAAAATCCTTCGCGATTGCACGAGATGCGTTCAGTCAGTTAGTTTAAGATTAGCGATGAAGTTAGACAGGTCTTGGAAAGACTAATAAATCAAGTGGAGCGTTAGGATCTGGTTTCTGTCAGTGTCAGGCTTCCTTCTATATGTATAAATCAATAACAGAGTGGTTTAAAGCCGATGTAATTGAGAGAACGTAATTTTATACTTAAAAGTCAACAAGAAACAAGACAAGTACACGTTGTATCGAATAAGTCCTTGGTAATTCGATTAATTTTAGATGCGAAAACCGAGGGAACATTGTATGCAAATATGAAATCGAATAAATCTGATCGCAGCAATTATGTATTACTGCCTGAGGTAATTTTCTACCTGCCTAGAATCAATAAAAAAACTTGGTAAGATTAAACAAATCTGATTTAAGCTATTCTAAGATTTGTATACTTAATTTTTTTAAACTATCTACGTGTCAGTAAAAATTCAAAGTAAAACTTTCCTTAACTGGATACCGTGCCTAGATATTCTATTATCCGAACAGAGTGTCATCTAATAATAATTCTTTATTTTTAAGAATTATGAGATTCTGGAATAACAAAAATACATAATTATTTAAACAGAGTGTCACCTAATAATAATTCTTTATTTTTAAGAATTATGAGATTTTTTAATAACAAAAATACATAATTATTTAAACAAACTGTTCACCTTAATATTCGTTTAAATAAATGAAGTTCAGCAGAAGAAGAAATAATCATTCTGTTAATCGAAAATTCTAGAATTCTTTTATCTGAAAATTTTGTCTCTCTATTAGTTCATGTACGTATATAGTAGGCTCTGCTGTATTTATTTCAAATTATTGTGGTAATGCATAGATTTAAGGGTTAGTATTGTGAGATGGTACGTTTGGTGTGTGTCTGGGCGTGAACGTGTGTGCGCGCGTGTGTGTGCGAAAAGATCGGTAGAGTGGGACCAAGTGTTTTGTCTTTTCGGGTCCCTCTCGATCAAGACTTGAAGAAGTCAGAAGCTAAGTAGTCAGCGTAGAGCAAAGAATTGTGCAGTTTACGAAGCATAAGCGTAGTTTGTTATTTTGTGTTCGTTTGTGTCGTTTTAGTTTTATCAAATACACGCATATTCATCATTTTATTCACTTTTCTTTCTTTTCCTTTTTTCATCTATAACCTTTCCTATATTATCAGCTATTTTAAGATCCCCCTGCATCCCTTCCGTTAGCTATATCAAACATATTCATCTAATAATATTTAATCGTGTTCGGTGAAACAATAGTGACAAACGACAATGATAATCTGGCATATTATTCCCATTTAAATACAAGTTTACCCCAGGCAATTAACTTATCAAAAGTGGCTCACCACCGGAAGCGGAGTGCGTAAGAACTCGTTAGGGTTTGTAGGTTTAAATTCTCTCTCTCCCTCTCTCTTTCCGTGTTTCTCTCTGCTTTTATTTCACAAACCACCAACATGAAGACGCAACTGGCTACGTTCAGGATAAGGGCCCACTTATCCTCGAAACGACGAATCACGGTCGTAAAAGATTATAAACTTTACCACTCCGTGCAACGGAACTGCGTTTTCGGCCGGCATTGTTTCGACATCGTTGATAATGCTGATACGAAACGGCAATTTCGTTATTACTAAAAGTTTCCTGGACCGGTGCTAATAATATCGCCGACGTCGAGTTTAAACGTTTAACACGTCGACCAGCCTTTGGTGCCGTGCCTTTGGAATATATAATTCGCGATAAGAATAAGCTGAACCATCGTGTTTTATACAGGGCCCACTATTGCACAACTTCTCTGTGCGTGTTATCTGTTCCCGGGGTCTTTATTACACTTTTTCACCGGGGCAGATTAATTAGAAAAGTTGTGTTATCCGATAGTTAGATTCCTTTGCCCGGCTAGCGTTCACCGCAAATGAACAGAGAAATTTATTCGTATATTGTAAATGAATCCAGTGTGTGAAACTAGAGACGATAATAATACCGCGAAATTTAGTATTTAAAACAAACTGAACTATTCGTTTAACGGCAACGCTGCTACAGTTTTTGAGACACTTTCGTTTCGACGTTGTTTCTGTTTCACTAAAAGATTTCATTAATTTAAAGTGATAGACGAAGAAACGTTTATTAATATCCTTTTCCATATCTTTTCAATTTTACCTTAAAGACTATAATTTATTATAATATTTATTATTATGTTTCTAATAACCCATTTTCTAATCTAATTAAACCCCATATTACACGCACGCGATGGATTAAAGTTTCTTTAAGTTTGTATAAAAAAGAACATCAATAAGAACGTAGTAACACAGAGAAAGATTATTTTGGAACCGCCTTTGTACGTCTCACCGTATAAATTTCCCGTTGAACCCGTTTTCGTCTATTTCAGTCGAACCACCCCATAGATAATCAATTATGAACGTGTCGCAATCAATGCCCGGCTGCATTGAGAACGCCCTCCGAATAGTGTAATGTTTAGCCGATAAATAGATATTTATACACCCGTGGGCACAAGTTTTCTATTTTTCACGCTCGTGAGACCAGACCACGTTTCCACGTTCGTGATTTAAGCGTGTGGCGTGCGGTAGCGAGCATTCAAGCCAGAATTGGCCAATAAAATTCGAAACAAACGCGGATCCCGATACACGACCCTCGCAACGATATATATATGGTGTACGCCGTTTTTTTCGTACGTAAAATTTCGCAATCCAATAAAACGGCAGGCGATAAAGGGCGCGAATATCGGTGGTAGTCAGAGAGAGGTTCATAGATTGTCACGGGAAAGATCATGATCGTAACCGGAGAAGTAGCGCCGCAGATCGATCTTCGTAACAAAGGTTCGCCTAACTCGCGTTTAACCGTTTCAAGCTGTTGAAATTTTATGTCGAGAAAACCCAACACATTTCGAACGTCGTGGACGACTGACGGTGCGTTACCGATTGTCGGAACGCGCTCAGATTTACTAAAGCGAGTACATCACAAAGCTCCTTTTAACCCTTTCAGTGCCAGGTCCTTATGTGAAAACTGCCGCGGATCGACAGATCGGCCGATTCGCAGAAACTGAAAATTTTTACCCAAACCGGTTACCGAAAAATTTGTTGTAGACGTAACGAAATATTTTCGACGGGGCCCTATACTCACTGTTGGTTACAGGGGAAAAAAGTTCCAAGGTTCGAAATTTTGTTCCTTATTAAGTTATTCATACAAGCGCGTACATCAAATCGGCCCGTGGCATTCTTCGCATATACTCCGTAAAATGTTTGGCACTAAAAGGGTTAATGAAAAAAATACATTTTACAATAGGTAGAATAATACTGTAATAATGCAATAATATATTACAAGATAAAAATTTAAATACAAACGCCATTGCGCCGCTTGGTATTTCTCGACATAAAATAAAAGAAGCGCTATCGCGCTGTTTGGGCCTTTTCGTACTCGTTTAGAGAAAGCGCGGTTGTGCTGTTTGGGATTCTTCGACAGTGTTTTTTTTAACCCTTTGCACTCGATAGGTGACTCTTAGTCGTCTAATGATATTAACACATTAAGGGCGGGGAATCTTGACGAAAGTATACTAGGTAACGCGGCGACCGCCCCGCCTCGTTTTTCGTCCTAGAGCGGGCGATATTTTGTGTAATCGTAAAAAAATTTAGACTTAAAAAAGTTTATCCCGCCTTTAAGCTACAGTCGAGATAAATCGTATTACCCAGACTCCCGCCTTTAATGTGTTAACTTCAAACATTTTTAAATTCGAAATATTTACTAAGATTCGTTTATATTAAACGTGATTTAGTTCAGTTAAATGATATACTAAAATTTACATGTATGACAATTTAACCTCTGAGTCTGATTAATAAACAAACTAACTGAAGTTTGAAAATTTACGAAACTATCATTTGGTGACCAACAGTCACCTCTCGAACGGAAAGGGTTAATACCCCCTGGGACTCAAACGGTTAATGCCGGGGTGATTGGGAGAAACAACTGGCCGGCCGTCGCATATACGCGATAGCTGAAACGATAAACCTGAAGCGCACATAAGTAGCATGGTAAGTAAGCTTTACGCAACACCTTGTCACGACAGAATGGATATCCCTTGCGTAATATCTATAAATAAACTAGGTCCATAGACAGACCATAATAACGAGCCTCTGGATTGCGCGGGACAGGAATAATAAATCCCGCTTTAGATTGGCAAATTTGCAACAATATGCACACCGTCGCCGGGGTCGGTCGTTCCTTCCACACGTTTCACGTTTTATCGCGGATAATTTGTCGACTGGTTCTCGCGGCACAGAATACATAAATCTATCTTGCCCACCTCCCCGCTGGTTATTCGTAACGGAGTAAATTAAAACCTTAAATTACCGGGGATTAATTGGGCCCCTCGCGGGGACCGATGTGTATGCTTTTCAGTGTTTGCGAACTCGACGGGTAGTTCGGCGAGTTTCGTAATCGAGGATGATGATCGGCGTACGATTGTCGATGGACAATCGTGGTTTATGCACAAATTTCAGTAATGCCTATCGATGTAACCTAATACGTATAGATCATGAACTTCAATCGAAGAACTGGTAAACTTTGTTCGAATGATTAATTCTTAATTTCACCAAGAAATTCTACAAATTTACAGCAACTCACAATTTATGGAATCATCCAGAATTTTCTGTTAAAAAATATAGATAAAACTTTGCCTTTCTTGCATTTATCAATCTTTTTAAATATCTGCACAAATAAATATATTATTTTAATCATCAGTTACTGTAGAATTTTTAAGAAAAACTGAGCTTGAATGTAATAATTATAGAAAATAGTTAAAAGTGAAAACTAGAACTTAAATACATCTATTTGTGTTCTATGTGTAGAAGCACAAATGTTCGTTCTGTATGTATCCTATAAATATGTCTGATTATTCTAGTATAGTAATTGAGAAATAAAGATCAGAAACTAAGTTAATAATACAATATAACTTCTGATTATAACTATCCTTATATAATACGAGCACCAGAATGGCAAATTGTGCGATGTACATTATTAATGATTTCTTTACAAAAATTCTAAACAGTAATGTATTTTATCCTGTACTATTAACGAAAATTTTATGGTAAATATTAATATTTACTTAACTTTACAGAGATATTTTTAAAAACTATAATTTTTAACGTAATTAAAATGATAATTGCTTATATTAAACAGTCATAATAGTACATTCATGAATTATATTTACGAAAGAAAAATAAAATAAATAATGAAAATAAAAGTAATAATCTCAATAAAGAATGTATAATGATTAATAGGAAACTATATATTTAATTGTAATTACAAATTTTATATGCAAACTACAAAATATCTGAAATATCTGACATAATTACGTAAGTATATATATTATAATATAGATTAAGATTTATCCCAGTATTGTATAGTTTTTTTATATGTGCAAATCAGTAAAAATAATCTTGCTAAAGTATTGGTGAGAAAATATTTAGGGGAAAAATGTATTCGAATATAGTGAAATATTTTCACAGTTGGTAAGGATACATCCGACATTTTGTTTGCACACAGAACGTAATAGTTATTCTAGGGTTTTCAAGATTGACGCGTAATTATTCGATATAAATGTCTAAGTGCAATCTTAAACCAAGTATTTCTAGGAATAAAAATCACTAACAAGGAAGATTAAAAAGATATTATAATTCTTTTTAATAGTCAAAGTAAATTTGTTCCAAAATTAGAAATGATCACATAATAACGCTATTATTATGTAGGATTATTTTTGTGAACACATTGAGTGAAGTGTGATGAACTGTCATTTTTTAACGTCACATATATGACTAAGTTTTTATCAGTCCAAATTCCATCAAATGTAAGGATATAAAATATTTTATGACATGCGTTAATAGTGATTACGATTAAAGTGCATTTAAATCCTAACTCTAAATGTTAACGATAAATTTTATATTTCATCGATTAAAGATGTAATCTAAAAAAAGATTTTTATCATTTTGGATGAACTTCATCTATATTACAGTGTTATCGAAAATTGAGGTCACAGAAGTAACATTAACATAGATAAACTTTCTATCATGGGATCTAATGAAGAAAAGAAATTGTTACATGAGCAAGATTCTTCTAAATCATTAAATATCAACTCAAAATTATGCATCGAACCAGAAAGCCACTTACAAAGCCTGGGTTTTACTGTGAACAATGGAAAGGCTAGATTTAAATTAGACGAAGATTCACCTTTATATTCAAATGCTACAGTAACACATTTTTGTCCTAGTGATGTAGATGATACTTTGTCCTTTGTAGTATTAGGTAAAGATTCATTGGATTCTATCCAACAGTCATCGCTTGCATCATACGTTGATATCCAACAAAAGTGTATGTCTATTGTATGTATCTATTAATCATAGTTTATTATTTCATGTTAATCATTTTCACTATTTAAATTTGATTTTATGTATAGGACTATAATTCTATGATAGCATCATGGGATTCAGCAGAAGTACATCAGAAGCTAAGTGAATTATTACAAGAAAACACAAAACTAAAAGAAACTCTGAAACAAAACAATGTAGCTATGAAGCAACAGTTTAATACTTTGGCTACTTGGCAGGAAGAAATTATGAAAGTACACCAAAACCATAAAAGGAAGTTTGCTGAAACTAGAGAACTAATAAATTACCTTAAAAAAGAAAATACAGAGCTAAAAATGAGGCTAAGTTCTGAATTAACTAACCACACAGAAATGGGATATGAGGTAGGATGCAATTATATATATTATGGATTATTTTTTATAACAAATATCCTTGTTAAGATATATATTATGGATTATTTTACAAAATTACATATATTCTTAGCTTCTTGATGCAAATGATATACAGGGCAGTATAAAAGAGCAAAAGGGACCTATTTCTGTATATGAACTTAAATCATTTTCTTCTGAGTTGGAAACTATATTAAACGAGATTACTGACAAAAATACGGTATCAAAACAAAGTGTTGCAACTGAATCTGTTCAAAAAATTGCGGAATTAGAAAAAGTTAAGGATGATAAACTGTTATTAGAAGAACAAAGAACAACACTTGCAGAAGAAAGAGAAAGTCTTGAAGAAGAAAAGAAGCTGCTTGATAAACAAAAAAAGAACCTTGAAATGGAATACAAAAATCTAAGTGATGCTAAAGAACTTTTACAACAAGAAAGAATAAGTTTACAAGAAGAACAAACATCCTTAGATCAACAAAGCCAGTTGTATGAAATTCATTACAAAAAAAAGTTAGAAGAAGAAAAAAAGGAATTCGAAATAAAATATGATCAATTGACTGCTGAACTGGGTATCTTGCATGATACTGTCCAGAAAAAAGAATTATCTATAATGCAATTAAATCAGGAAGTATCTCAGAAAGTAAGTAAAATTTATCGAAAAATTAAAAATTAAATAATTATTTCTAACAATTGTAACCATGTTTTTTTTTAACTTTATCACAGACAGAAAATATCAGTTTATTGCAAACACAATTAGAACTTTATAACGAAGATTTTAAACGGGAAAAGGAAATCAAAGAGTCATTATTAGAAGAAAAAAAGATATTAAGTGAAGACTTGCAGAAATTAATAAGGTTTAATGAACAGTTAAGACTAGAAATTGATTATTATAAAACAATGATAGGACAAGTAAGTTTCCATATTGTTTCTATGATTTGTGAATAAAGAACTAAATTGAGTGCCAGTAATTATTATATATATCTAATTTTAGAACAATCGTACTGAACTAGAACCTCCATTGATGTCATCATATTCATGTCCAAAATGCGAACATAAATTCAAAAATTTCCTGTCTTTACAGAGTCATGTTAACGACTGTTTAAACTTAAAAGACTAATATAAAATTCATATGTATGATGACAAACATTAAAACATTTATATATATAAAAGCGTTACCAACATGACTAATGAAAAGTGTATAAACTGTAATGTAATAGAGACTATAAATAGGGCTAAATAAAGTAACTAACTTTTAATGTTGGACAATTTTTTCTCTACACTTCTTTTGTCATTCCGTCCCTTTTTATTCTCGGTAAAGACGTGTGAATTGATTCAGGTGTTTCCCGTGAAGATGGCACAGAAGTAGCCTTTCTTTTTCTTACTTTTTGTATCAGATTGCACGTGAACAGACAGCACGAATCCTTTCCAATGAATGATTGGAATTTTGACGTAATTTTCAAGAAATTTAGACGCGAGAATACGATATTTTTAATCGAGTCTACAGCAAGGTTTGACACTTTGAATCACGAGAACATGATGTGCAAAGAGAACATGTGGCACGAACTTCCCGCACTTTCGAATTCTGGAAATTTGACGTATTTGCTTAGAATTTTTCGGGCGCGGAATTTTCGAATTGCAACCGAACTCTGCTCCGAAAATGGAGATTTTGTATCGGGAGAAATAATATATAAAATCATTTTTAAATTTCCCGCATATCTAAACCATTTTAAAAATGTTAATGATGCCATCTCTCCAAAAAGTGTTCAAACTGGTAGCAAACATTTATCGACAAGTAAGTAAAAGTGGTAATTGACTATGATGAGGGCTGCCATCTATCAAAGAAACCCGCAAACAATACGTACATTTTTACCAACAATAAAAAGAGACAGAGACAAAAACAACATAGCTGCTCCATCTATACTGTAAATAATCGAACTACTTCGTTAAAGGTTTCAATCATTCTTCAATAGATGGAGCCGCAAACTAAAGTTACTTAGTTTATGCGCGAAAATTTAAAATCACTTTCTTCATTTATGTTTTTACTTAATTTTTATTTTTCCAAAGTCTTACTTTCAACAATAGTTCTCAATTTCAACAAGCGGCGTGAAGAAATTTAATAAAAAATTATGTAATTGCTCGCCATGTAGAGAATATGAAATTATGCTGTTTTGTTAACCAATAAATCGCTTGATCAAAATATGGATACGCGATGATGATTAAAAATTCCATTTTTATTATACGAAACAGATAATATTGAATATAAAAATAAATATCGTTACAGAACTCGTCTTGATATTATACTGTTTTTCTCTCTTGTTGGATAATAAGAAACGTATACACGTAAATATAAGTGCAGTAAGTCTATTTAGAGCTATTGAACGATTATGAACATTTCAAATTGAACTATTTTTATACTAGACTCCCAAAGCTTCCGCTAGATGGTGGCATTATATGCGTTAGGTCGCATCAGAGTGTAGATCTATCTTGCGAAATGCCACGGCCCAAAAGTGGCAGCGCGTGTCTTCTATTGCGACGACGATTCGGCGTGTGTGAATAGTATGTAGGAAACTGTGTTCTTCAAGATCTTTTTCCTTCTGCTTGGTAGGTTGTCCTACGTCCAGCTTTTCTTTTGGTGTGTTATGCAAACGGGGTTATGTGTGCGTTCGTATGAAAGCCTGTAGTGCGCATCGTTTCGAACGTTGACGTCGATCGTGGCAATAACGACAGTAAGTACAGTGGTATACGGGTGCGGCGGTGACGATCCCTGTGCGTTCTTTGACAAAGATAAAGAGAGAGATTCGGTTCGAGGGATTGGGTGAATCGTTCGAACAAAGCCAAATAAGAGGAGAGCAATACAGAGTGAGAAAGCGGAAAGGACAGATGTCAGGGTAAAAGATTACCTGCCATGCGATATAGACACGCAGCCTGTATGTGAATAATGTCACGAAGAGACACGCCAACGTAAATAGAGTTTTTAATACGTATATGTGAAAACAGCCGTATTTTCCGTCGCGCCGGGTGGAACGGTGATTTTTTCGCCGCCATATTTGTGCCGCCGTCACATGCAACCTGTTGTTTTCACTGTGTCCTCGTGTCGTCGCTAAGATCGCTGTCACATACATATTCCAGTGACCGTGTGCGTACCGGGAAACGTCAAACGTGAGAGTTTATTTAACATCGTGCCTGGGAGAATCATCGTGGGGATCTCCTATCAAGATGAACGGGTGAGTTCTTGCACATGGGAATTATTGACGAGAGCGTCGTACGCTTGTGTACGTGCATTTATATGTACACTTTTGTGTACTTACGTGTATATACGTGGTAGCATGCACGTCGGGTTCACGAAAGGGAAAGGAAAGGGTGTAGCTGAGTGGATGAGGAAAAAGATAGCGAGAGAGGAAGAAAGAATCGATCTGTGTGTTATAAAGAGAGAGGTAGACAGTGTTGCGGGCTATGTCGGTAAAAGAAAGATAGAGTATTTATGTTATATGAAGAAGAGTGAGAGAAATACATTCGGTTAGTTCGAGCAGGCGCTCTTTCAAACTTTTCTTTTTTCCATCTCTCTGTCGTTTACTTCTTGTACATGTATAAACACGTAAGTACACGTGCGCAACCAATTTCTGCTTCTGCGTGTGGTGGACCACGTGACTACGTTATCAAACCGGTATGTTGCATCGCGTGGCTCCTGCCCTCTCTCTATTGCTCTTTTATGCACGCACACATGTGTACACGTTCTCGAAGCGCTTTTCAATGCTCATTAGTTTGCTATCGCGTTTAATGGTTTCTTCTTTCTCCTTATTTTCGCGCATAACGAATGGACGGTAAATGGGTAACATATCGACAGTTTTAGAATATCTTATTGTCTTTAGTTATATTCTTTTCTGTGTATAATATGTATTACAGAGGGTGGTTCAAAGAAATTTGTATGAAGCTATGTTTTTATGAAGTGAAAACCTTTTTGCGTACAAAACTTGATAAAATAAGGGTTACTTTTACTTTTATTTTACGTTAAAATTAAGTTTATTTTTTGAATTTTTATTGAATTTATCATAAAGTTATAGTTCAAATTGAAAATTTATTTACTCAAAACCACTTTGTCCTAAAGATTATCTTCAATTGTACTGCTATAATGTGCATTTGAGTTTTTTAGTACTGCTTTTTATTCCGTCAGATTCGAGATACGTTTCTTTTTAAATTATTTTCTAAAACTTTTAATATTATTATTTCAAGCAGTATTTAATCAAAACATTTTACATACATAGAATATATTTATATATGATTTTCATCTATTTTATTTGAAATTAAAAGAATTTACAACAAATATGAAACTTGCACAATTGTATTATATTTTTGGTATATGTGTCAGTAGTTTTCATATGCAGTAAGTAGTTCTGTAGAATTAGTGAATCACTAGCAGAGTACATTAGGTATACATAATATGTATGAACTACAAGTTCTATAAGATTTATGGTAAAGCTGAATGTTTTCTTTTGACTTCTTATTCTCTGCTTTAGTATTACCTAAATTAACTATTTTTCAAATATTCATTATTTCATTATTTAACACATTTTTTGTCATTGTACAATGATGGTTAATCAATTAAAGAATGAATCAATTAAAGCGTTGTGAGCTGGTTTTTTTTAAACGACTACAGATATTTACTCGAATTTTTTTATATTAAAATGAGATATAGGAATTAATCATTTAAAGTGTAACAAAATAAATTTTTAGAAAGGCTCACGCTGTTTATATTTTTAAGTTGAATAAAGTAGGAATTTATTTTATTTAAGTAACTTTTATCGAAGTTAAGAGTATTTAGTTGACTTATATTTTGCACTTCGCATGCTGAAAGAACTATGACGAAGAATATGTTTTTCATGAAAAATGTTAAAATATCATCTTTCGGAAATGAGCAGATTACATACATTTTCATATACGTGGGGAATAGACCGTATTCTCGACATTATAAGGGCACCTTCATCTATATATTTTTGTAGTGGAATTACTGTAGTCTGTTGATTTTCCCTCAGATCAACGGAAATCGTAAGACATCAAAATACCATATAATCAATTCTATTTTGATACATAAAATTCTTAAATGGTATGGTTATATCGTTATCAGTGTATTACGATGTACTTATAATTACTTATTTCCTCTAAGAAAAAAAATTTTCGGATTATTCGGCTACCTCGATTATCTGAATAACTTCCTGCTCTTATAATTGTTTAAACGTAACTGTTTATACAATATGTAACATAAAAAAGTTTGATAAAAGCTGTTCAAACGAAACAAAAATTACTGTTATTTTGTTAAAAATGAAAGGGCTTTCTTTGTTCCATCAATAAGATTCCCCATCCCCTCTTCCTTGAATAAGATGAATAATTAAACACATGTATCCGATCTATTTGACTGTACATGTAGGATGTATTTATAATGTATTATTATATATTTTAATTTTAATTTCAATTTTATTCAATAAAGTATACAAGAATTAATCAATCGGACTCTATATGATCATTAATATACATTTTGATTTAAAACTGGAAAAAGAGAAATTAATAGCGAGTGATATTAAATTAGATTTTTAATCAAATGTTTATAAGTTTTCACATAGAATGACTGTCAAACGAAAAATAGGCACTGGAGTATGTATAAAACCTGTTCATAACGTAATTACATTTTCAACAAAATAATAATTCTTTTATTACATAGGAAACTTTCTTGCTTTAAGCTCTTGATGTTAAGTGACTTTTCTAGTATAACATACGTACATCATGATGTTTAAAATATTATCAAACATAAACTGCAAGTAAACTGAACACTGTAAACTTTAAGAATTATTTTCATTCAAACAAGTATCAATAGGCAGATAAATAGAAAAGAAGGAAACAAGTATAAATAAAAAAAAAAAAAAATCAACCATAAATTTTAATATCGTCAAGATAGATCTCTACTAATCTAAATACGAATCATTAAATTCATCAATGAAAACTTTTAACAAATTTTTTCATTTTTAGCGTTTGAACGCGTGATCTAATGGTGATCATGTAGTGATGTCGCGCAATTTTGCCGGAATTCGAATAATTGGTAGGAATTTGAAATATTTGTGGGTTCTCGTGTTTCATACAGGGGTAACTTTTCGGTCGGTATTTCGGTGCACGTGATAACTGCTCCGGCATTTCACCTCGTACAGGTGTGCTTTATCAGCTCACGGTTATATCAGAGCTACCAAATTTGATCACACTGTGTTGTATCACAGCTATCGTTGGTGGATAATATTTTCCGGCTATGATTGTATAGTCGTAACGTGTAAGTACACAGATTAATAATTTGCACGATTTTTATACTTCTTATCTCATTCGTTGGTGTATGAAAATTTGTGTAGCAGAGAATGAGTAAAAACGTAGTGAAGAATAAAGTTTATAGTTTTATATTGTATATTTTTTTGGCGGATACTTCTTTTCCTAGATTGAATATGATTTACAAATAGTTGGTCAACAGCATGAAAATAGAAGTTCATTAACATAGGTTAAATAATTAAGGAAAATAGAAAAATGAGCGTTTTTTTGTAGATGTGTATCTTCAGTAGGTATTTTGTATTTGTTGCAATTTTTTAATACGTATGTATTTATTTATATTCTGTTTAGTACAGACGAATTGTATGTAGGATTATTTGGCTTAAGATAGTCTTTCCAATGTGCTACAGAATTTTGTGAATTTTTGTTTCTTGTAATGTAAGCTTCTGTGTATAGAAATAGGAAGATGATACACATTTATCACTATGTACATATACATATACAAGAATTCTATTTATCACAAAAATGTGTAAATATAGTAGAGAAAGACATATTTTATAATTATAGATACAAATTATTTTGGTTAAAAATCCATTTTATTTTTAGGACATTGTCATGTTTTCTTGAATAATTTGGATTAGGCAATTTTAAAAATAAATTAAATAATTCCTATTATCTTGTGGTTTCATTTTTACACCTTCCTTATGCTTTTCCTTTTTGCCAACTTGGTGATAACAGTTATATGTCACAAGATGAGAGTGAATACTTCTTTTTTATATTTTGTTCGAATTCTTCGTTGCAATTATGTTTTCTTGTGTTAAATCTCTGTTATCATTCTTCGTTTAATATTATTCACCTGTTTTTCAATCAGGTTTACATGGGTAAAACAATCCTTGGTACACAGTTAGTGATCATTCCCCTATAAATCTCTCTATCCTTAATTTTTATTTTATTTGCATCCCTTTCTTGGTATTTTTTTGTATTTCTCATTGTCTCTTCCATCATATACTATTTTATACTGGTACTCATATACTGTATTATACTAAATTCCATTTATATCGGTTATTCTATTCTGCAAAATGTTAACCTCAGCTACGGTGCAAAATCTTCTATAGATCGAAATAAAACTGTCTTTAAATCGAATTATCGGTATTTTTTTAACTCTGTAACTCGAATTTAGACGTTTACAAATTTGAAATTCGAAGTTATAGCTGAGTTAATCTGCTTTCGGCTGTTTTAAAAAATACAAATATAATTATGCAAAGGAATACTCCCTGTGACAATTTAAGCCTTAAAAGGAAAAGAAATGTCGAATTTCTGGCCAGAGTAGAATTATCGATCTCTTTTAATAGTAATGAATAATAGCCTGGTAGATCGTAATAACATTTTTCTTACGTTTATACTTACTACTATTTTTAAAAACTGAATTTTCCTTTTTTTAAGCCGTTGCAATTGGAAAATTATAAACTTTAACCCTTTTGCACTCGGCTGTCCCCTCTCATGGGACATCGTGATCCTAGCATATGATAGTTTCGCAAACTTTCAGTCGTTAGTTCAGACCCGGACGTTAAATAGTCATATATGTAAATTTTAATATACGACTTAACTAAACTAAATGAAGTTTAATATACGTGAATCATAGTAAATATTTCGAATTTGAAAATTTTTGAAGTTAGTATCGTTAAACGACTAACGGTCACCTCTCGAGTGCAAAGGGTTAACACGTATCCTCGGTAAATTGAATTTTCATATGTTAAACCTCTGTCGCTCTAAAACCTCGATAAATCTAGATCTCTATGACTCGAAGATTCCAGCTCTTCCTTGAGATTTGAAACATCCCGGTTCGATCGTATCACCAAAATTGCTCAACACTATTCCTACCACAACCGGTCAAATGACCGTTTTTAAAATTTCGATTAGAATTTCATAGATACAACGTAATTGAATCGCCTTTAAACTTTAGACATTTTCCTCAAATATACGTGTAATACATTTTTCAATATTCACTTCTTTCTTCACTGTTTATTTTCTGAGAAAAATTTGTAGTCTCTCTTACGTGAGAATGCCGCGGTAGGAATAGGTATACGTGAAGTGTCGGTAAGAACAGTGTTAATCGATTCAAGCCTATCCGAACGCAACCTAAATCGATCATCTGGCAGTATGCAAATTTAAAGGCTTCGCCGTCCACGCGAACGAAATATTTCCATGTTACTTTTGTTAAGTCCAGTTGCGATCAGCATCCCGGTCAACAAACTCGAACAGAATTGCATGCGGTGCACGCAAACACAAGAAGTCCGGACCTGGTCAACATTCTAATTTCCATTTTCATTCCCGTAATTGCACCCGGATTACATTTATCCCCTGCAGCTTCTTCCCAAGACGTCTATATTCGCCGTCGAGGGCGATCCCGGGACGGAATTAGGTTTCGCCACTTCATCGGTCCATGAGATATGCAATAAGACGAGGTTCGCGGTGGAGCAGAGCCAGCCAGCCGGAGATATATCGGCCAGCCGCGTGCAGCTACTTAATAAGACGTCGTGATCGCGTGTACACGACTGCGCACACCATCGATAGATCTCGTCCTGACAACTCGTGATTCCGATCCTCGCCCGTAGAACGATAATAGGACAATTAGGTGACATCGTTCTAGCATGCGTGCGACACAGGCTTAGAACGGACTGACGTTGTCACGGGTTACGGTGGAATTAAACGGATCGTTCCTGAGAGCTGTTTTGATAGATGCTGGGCGATCTTAGACGTAGATGTTCGTTTAGTGGTACTGCGGAATTGGAGGAGCTGATATATGGCGGTTTGTGAATTTACGGATCGTGTCGGGATGAGGCCACGCTTGAATCTCGGTGTTTTTGGTGTGTTTGTTCGTTTAAATCATCTGTAACCTGAATTTCTTCGTCATTCCGAAACTGTGTCTGCGGTGCGTGACAAAACATCGTTGTGTAACAGTTTTCAACTTTGTTATGTAATGCAATGTAATGTAGCACGGTAATGCAACGAATTTGTTGCTTACGGCGACGAATATACGTACATGGTAATTTGTTTGTTTACAGTAAGAGACATGTATATATAGTAGTATAGGAAAGGTTATAAATGAAAAAAAGGAAAAGAAAGAAAAGTGAACAAAATGATGAATATGCGTGTATTTGATAAATCTAAAACGACACAAACGGACACAAAATAACAAACTACGCTTATGCTTCGCAAACTACACCTATGCTTCATAAACTACACAGTTCTTTGCTCTACGCTGACTCCTTAACTTCTAACTTCTTCAACAGGGGGATCTTAAAATAGCTGATAATATAGGAAAGGTTATAAATGAAAAAAGGAAAAGAAAGAAAAGTGAATAAAATGATAAGTATGCGTGTATTTGATAAATCTAAAACGACACAAACGGACACAAAATAACAAACTACGCTTATGCTTCGCAAACTACGCCTATGCTTCATAAACTACACAGTTCTTAGCTCTACGCTGACTACTTAGCTTCTGACTTCTTCAACTCTTGATCGAGTGGGACCCAAAAAGACAAAACACTTGGCCCCACTCTACCGATCTCTTCGCACACATGTTCACGCCCAGACGCACACCAAACGTACCATCTCACAATACTAACCCTTAAATCTATACATTACCACAGTAATTTATCATTTATAGTAAGAGATGTGTATGCATAGTAACAAATTAAAGAAATATGTTTGTATAATATTTCGTTACACAGTGTAGACGGAGCTTTAGATGGTAACGTTGATAAATTCATGAATAGGTTCAGGTATCCATATTCAACTGTTACGACGACGAGAAACAAAGCAATAAATTCGAACTTTTTAGTGAAAGCATCTAACGCGTTAGTAAATTGATTTGGTAGAAGTAAGCAGCGTTATCGTTGCAACGAAAAAAGTGCAGTCGCACGTTGTAGACAATTTTCATTCTGGTACACGCACATTGGACACCATCCGTCTTGTCGACTTCGATATCACGTTTAAACGTTCGTGACATCGATCACGAATGCAGTTACTTCAAAGGGACGATTCTTGGAAATGATTAGATTCCTGTTATTTGATTCTCTCGTATCGCGATTTCGTGACTTCGAGCATGATAACAGGAAATATATTGTATTGTGATGGGCTTGCACGTTGTTGCGATTGAAAATGGCTAACTGTCGGTCGATAAATTGGCATGCTAGATTGCTGCTAGTGAGCTTTTATATTTTAAGGTATAATAAAGTATTAACCCTTTCGCTTCGGCTGTCCAGTCCGGCGAAGTACCGTCACTGAATGGAAGCACGCGTCAGAAATATGCACAGTGTGCGTTTCTCTAAGTCTTAAATAACAATTGTGCTGCATAAAACAATCGTTGCTCTAATGTAACAAGTATATTTACATTTTTAATATGAAAAGGCTTACAAAATTATTGAAATACAGAATTATTAACATATAAAATTATTAAAATACAAAATATATTTAGATGCCGCTTATAAGCGGCGCTCGTACCCACAGGTCATCTCATGGACGCCGCCTATAAGCGACGCTCGAAGCGAAAGGGTTAAGGGATTTGTTTATTTACATTATGCGCTAGTACGTTAGAGTGTTACGAACATTTACGTTCACGAAGATCATTAATATCACCGATTCATAGCCACGCAGATTGCTTGGGTCTTAAGGAATTCGACTTTGCTCAAATGCCAGCCGATTGTGAGTTTAAAATTAGTCTTCTGCTATTCTCGTAAGAATAGATGAAAAGGTGGTAACGTGGCTCCCTGCTGGTAAATTGGTTGCCCCATGATTTTCATATTTATAATAGAAATATCTAATTAAAGGGCGTGTATATAGCGTAAAAAGATGAACTTGAGTACAATTTTTATTTGTAAATAGTAACACTTAGTTTATTGAATCGTGTTTGAATTTTACTGTTATAAAGAGAAACTATTTCTTAGAATATCTGATAGGGAGAACTCTTTTCAGAACTCTTGAAATTACTTATTTTTCCAATATATGTTAAGCAGGTATATAGTTAAATTGGTTTTCTTTTGCTTGTACATTTTATCAGACATAATCTCAATAGTTTATTCACATTTCAAACAAAAATTTTGAGCAATGTATGTTACACCTCAAATTTTAAGAAGAAATATAAAACTAGGTGGCCCATATTACCACTCTATCTTATATACTAAAATATGAAAAGTTTAAAGAAATGTTGAATTGTTTTCTTTAACTCTTCAAGAATGTTTGGAGAAATTGATTACATCGCGTTAAAGGACGAGCAGATCTTTCGCTTGATGCATATAACCTATGGTTTCTGTACCTTGGCAAAGTTGGACGCTTACGTTTTTTTTTCATAAACATTTCAATATGTTGTTACCTGACATACTGTTAAGAATATAATTCTACGTAGGACGAGTTGAAAGGGAATCAGAATCAATTCTTTTTCCGTGAACGATAAATGATTTACTTTTCTCTTCCACGGGAATCAAATCATAGAATACGATTCTCATGCATTGTCGTTGTCCATTTTATCGTCACCAGCGTGCACTTAAACCGTTCGACATTTCATCCACTCGTACATTTTATTTCGTCACTTCGAAACGCCTCGTTTCTCCGTAGAAACGGCAGCGAATAAAAGAAATCGTCGGTATTGTGCGAAAAAAAAAAAAAAAAAATTGATGTCCATCCAGTAAAAGGGAACAAAAAAGGCAGAAAAACGGCGCCCCTCCGGGAAAAAAGGAAAAAGTATCAATGCAACGCGATTGACACGAGTCGCTGCACGTTGGGACACACGACATCGTATTCAGCGATATAAATGGCGGCGATGGGAGACACGACCGGTTCGAGGCTGCATCAAAAAGTTCAATCGACGGATGCGCGGCGATGCATTGGTAATGCACCCATCGGGGGCTTCGGGGCCAATTTTGTCGGTACAGGAGAAGGGCGAACAGAGGGGCAGAGGCAGGGTAGGGGGGCGAGGAGAAACGGGGGCTCCCAGGAATGGAGCATGGTGTCCCTCTAGTAGCAATTACCAAGCATTCATCCCGCGGAAACGTCCTCTGCCCCTTTCTCCTATCCATCCATTGTAACTAGCTACCTTTTCTGTCTGGCCTGGTGTAATCAAAAATCAAGTGTCCAATGTTGACTCGAAACGTCATTCCGCCCGCAGGACCAACGGAAAGAAGTAGGGACCCGGATGATGATAGATACAACTTTACAGAGTACACATCGAGTAATCGATCGTATTTAAAAGTAACTTCACATTTATCGTTGTTCTCTGTTTATGCTTGTTAACCCAAGAACAATGGATTTGGCTCCATTTTGATTCAGAAGCGACTATTTTTGCGTCATTTGTCGCGTAGAGGACTTAACTTTCATTCATTTATGTTAACACGTTCCGTGCCAAGCCATTTTTGCCCGACATGATCTCCAGGTCATTTGATATTTTGACTAAATGCACCATTAAATGTAATTATTAATTATTGTATATACAACAATTAAATAAACTTATGTGTTTTGCTCTATACTGCATCTTGTGTAATGCTTCATTTTTTAGGTAGAAATGTAGTTTACAGAATTATATTTGTAATAAAATATATGCTTTCAGCGCATTAAATAAATATGACTGGGTGTACCACCGGTGGTAAACGTGGCACGGAACGTGTTAATATTTAATATTTTTAATCTAGTTTTTATTCAGTACAAACAGGCAGAGCCCATTAGTGTACAAAATATGTCGATACAGCTAGGACTTATAAGATAGATTTCACGATTGAGCTAAACTGCGATAAGTTAAGCTAAAGTGTTAATTAAATAAAGGGTTTAAAGAACCAAAGAATGTTACGGACACGGTTTTTAAATATACCTATGTGTAGAAGCATAAAAAACATGTAAAGAGGTATGACCTGTTAACAAATACATAAATAAATTCTGTTTGGTGGATTGGTGGATCCAAAGTGTGAGGTAAAAACATTCAGACCTACCTAAGTGCATGGAAGCTTATATATTCTATTAGAATGTAGTATATAGAATAATACATCTTAATAGAATATGCTTACAACTGATCGAATATTGATCTCATACATATAGTTGAAGTTGCGAAAAATTTGTGCACGATTACTCGTTACGTTCGATCATCGAAACTGCTTTAAAATCGTACGCCGTGCGAGGGTTAAAACGTAATTGAATTATCGTTGAATTGTTAATGTGACCTTTTGAAAAACACGTAGAAGGTATCTGGTTATGGGACGCATGCTTCCTGTTACGCATTTAAACTTTGATCGTTGCTATCATCGTCGTTTCCTGCCGTAAAAAAAAAATAAACTGCTGCCTTGTAACAGCTTGTTGATTCGAAATTTCTACGGTGTGCCGAGTTTTGCCGAAATAAAATAGTTATCTGGAAAAGCTTTTCGTTCGTATCCATCGGCTCGTAATCGAATCATCTCGATGATTCCAGCTGGAAGTTACGAGCGGCATCTGTAACATTCAGGCAGTCCGTGGGAAATTGGAAAATTGCCGGCCAACTATTCAAATGGCGTATACCTACGCATTTTATGAAACTGTTGTGTAACGCTGCGTTTCAATGAAATGACGTTTTATTTGTTTCCAATGGTAACGCGTCTAGCCGGTAATCGTTATGATAGATCTCTGCGAATTTCGTCGTTTTTCGAAGTGTCACAGCGGTGAAGGTTTTTTCTTTAAAACGTTTTCAAATTGTTTAACAGGGTTTTCGGAAACATTTGTGTGACAAGTTGGAGAATTCAGTTTGATTTAGCGAGACCTTTGATGGTGTATGTATTTGAGTCAGTTTAGAGAGTAGTATAGAACTTTTAGTGAATGAAGTTTGGTCAAGTTTAAGTACCTTTTTGGTACTTTTAACGGTACTTATAGTATAGTTTGAAGATAAACGAATATTTTTGTGAATCGTATACAATTTAACGGACTTCATGGAGATGTTTTGTTCAAGGATGTTAACAAAAATCTCTCGCTAACACGAAGTGTGAACAACGCTTAAAAGTGTTCAACTGCGAGATGTTTATCAAATATGAATGATGCATTTTGTATTAATGCTTTATACTTGTACATTATTGTTTATAATTGATGACTTTCTTTCGTTTTTTCTTCTTCAGTCTAGGGTAATGGTAATAATTTGAACCGGTGATCAAATGTCTAGAAATCAAACCAACCCCTAAGCTTCTTTTAGACCATTCTCATCTAGTTCGTATACAATTTTATTTGTACATATCTTACCAACTGCACTTCCGACAAACTTCGCGGAAATATTTGTCTTCGAGAAATTTCTGACTTTTTTCTGAATATTTGATGCCTCTATTCATTAAAACTTTTTTATTCCCATGGTTGTCCGTTAAATTGGATTCATCAAAGTTCCATACGTTACACGGTTCAACTCTCTTCAATTCTTCCTTCAGGTTGGCAGTATATCAGGCGAGTAAATTAATTCGATGTCTTGTCTTTATGAAATTCTCGTTTCATTTATCATTTAAGTGTTACAATCATATTCATCAAAATTATCACCGTTGTATTCTACAATTTTAAGTCCATTTTCTGGATAATTCGACTGTTTGTCTAAATAATTTAAGAAATATGGATTCTACAAAAAACTAGAATTTACGAAAGCCATTCTTTCAAGTCTTCGAATTTTCGAATAAAAAAGTACATTTAGGTGAAACTTCTTTCCTGAAAGTTATCTATATTAATTTCTGTATTTTCATTTGAATGGTTAAATATCGGTAAAGTTCTTAATGAAAAGCTCTTCAGAGGTAACATTATCACGTTCGTGCCATAAGCTCAAACAGCTTAACACATGTTCTAAATTAATTAAATATGTTCCAACTCTATGGGGAACGTCCCGCGTGTTAAAAACAAAGGTTGCCAAAAGCTTCCTCAGTTACTAATTGTAAGCGGAAACAGGTGTCGCTACGTGTGCATGCGAGAAGTTGCCATCTGACGGTGTATGCGAGAACTAATTTTGGTCGGTATAATGGTCCCTTGGAGATTAACCGAAGTTCGAGACCAAATCTGGTCAATTTTGAAGGGAAAGAGTATATTTTTCCTTTATTTAATGAGACATAGATTTAAATCCATAAACGTGCTTCTTGGTCGTTGGGACAAGCGTGATGACTATGCTTCGTTAAGTGAGAATTGGCAGGAAACTTAAATAAATTAGCGTAAACAAAAGAACATTAGAATTTATATTACCAATATAAATTGGAAGCGTTAAAATTTATATTAGTAATAAAAATTAGAAACGTTAAAATTTATATTAGTAATATAGATCAGGAATGTTTAAATTTATATTAAATTGGTAAAAGTTAAAATTTGTATTGACAATATAAATTAAGAACATTAAAATATTTTTGTCTTTATTTCTCAAGTGTTGATGTTTACGGACGACTTTGCCCTATTCACGTGAGAATACCGTGGGATTGCTTATATTTTCTATCAATCTTCGTTCTATTCATTAAAATAGATTATTATGAACGAAGTATAGGACCGCGAATTTTTATGCATTTATGAAAAATTGAAATCCACAGAAATTCGCAGAATTCACATAATGTGCAGAAGTATATAAAGTATTTAATTAAGATAAATTGCAAGTTGTGAAGTTTACGAGGTGGACCGAATCTCGGTCTAAATTCTATTTCTTTACTTGTCCTTATAAAAATTGGCTGTTTAGCGATGGCACAAGTATTGGCATGTAAGGATTTCGATTTCTTTCCCCATGGGTGGGGTAGCGTTCGGTTAATTTTCAAGACATAACTCTATTTCACGCCAATATTTTCAGTAACAAGAAATTCTTGTACATTTACAGATTCAATAAAAAATGTAGCAATTTTTAGTAGTTTCTTAAAGTAGCTGCATTTTAAATATTAACAGTATGATCATCAAATCAGAGTATCATTCTGCATTTTTCTTGTTATATTAACCACCTTATATAATTATTTTAGGATTGTTTCAATTAGGAAGTCATTGCGCCAGGGAAATTCTTTAGCCGTAGTTGTTCGTACGCGACAGTTCAGTTTTTTTTTTCAGCACGCGTCAGATAAAACTTTACGCATCGTTAGGACGATTGTATAGAACTTCCCACAGAATATGTACAGCCCACATATGCAATGTCGTCTGCCCATATCGTTTCGTTATCGACGCGTGCGTCCTAACACGGGCATACAACTTTGCTCCAGAAACGCAACTTTTATCGGCCGTTTTACGTGCCTCTATCTGGGAACGTCCAGGAAACGTGTTCTGATATTATTATTACTGTGTGAATGATAAGAATAATACGGATAGTAGTGTTACGTAATGTTATTGGAGAAAGAAAAGGGATCAATAATGACTTATACAATAACTTATTCCAAATATTTTTAACGATTTAAGTAGTTATGGAATTAGAAATAAAACGGAGGGTTAACATTTTTGCAAAACACTTTATTCATTTTCGTCATTCGTGATATAACCGTCGTCATCGATAAATATCAAAACAGGATGATGGGAACATTCGCGTTATGTAAGAGTTTTACCTATAAGATCATTATCCGTGTTATATGGAAATCGTATTGCAAGAATATCGTGTTATAGGAGAACTATTGCAATTTTATTTGCTGCTGCAGATTGTAGTAAACTCTTCTAAAATTGTTCTTTTCATCCATGCTCTTGTACTCATATTTTTATTCTCCAGTTTTCTTGCTCTTTGTTGAAAAGTATGGCGATGACCGTTAAGTCACCCTTCAGGAAGGAAATCACATTGATGTCTAGAATTCTGGAAGAATACACTATTTCTGCATGTTTGAAGACATTTAACGGGTGTACATACCAAGTATTGATATGTAGGAGGTCTTTTATTTGTGAGCTATTACACGTGGTAATGCGAACTGACTGAATGAATGACTAACTGACTGAATGAATGACTGAGTAACTGATTGATAGATTGACTGAATAACTGATTGTCACTGTGTTTGTGTGTGTGTGATTGCGTGTGACTGTGTTGAGTGATCGATCGTAACTGTGTATCGCGCCCAGGGAAGTTTGTCTTTTATATTCTCTGGACGTGTCGAAAGGGGGAAAATGTGGAGACATGCAAGGAACTCTGCGAGTGTTTTCCAGAATCTAATGAGGCTGTAATCAAACACCCGTGGTAATGAGGGTCGGCTGGCCATTTGGGCCGAAGGACGGGCCGACCGTTCAGGCCCCATTGTAAAGTGTTTGATACAGCCCCATAGAACACCCGTGGAAGTTCCATGTCACCACAGATACATTAAATCAACGTGTAATGTTTTCGATAAAGGGGATTCGCCGATACTTTTTCGACTTACTGTACCTGATGGAAAATTGTCGCTTCGATTTGTACTCGATGTCGTCGATGCTGAGCTAACACGGAACGAGTGCTAAATTGATGCGTCACTGATACGTGCATATAAAACCCGAAATCGCGAATAACGGCCCCGGAAGTCGTATCTAGCTTGGGTAGTAGCCATGGTCCGCCATCGAACGTGATTAATGCACCTGAAGGATGCGCGGCGCGACTTCACATCTCGACAAATGGCTGACGCAGTGGTGGAATTTTATTAACGACCGCAACGTGCCAGCGGCCCGTGTTTGATGGCTTCCTGGCATCGATGCCGGTGACGCGCTAATTAAAACTGACACACGGTGTCCCATAACACGCGTGTCCATACTGGTCCACCGCGATGCAACGCGTAGAACCATTCTGTTCTACCTTTCGATTCAGCTAGATTTTTCTGTTGTCTATTGAAGGCATCTTTGCGCGTCTTTTGTGTTCCCAAAAATGGTAACCGTGTAAGTTTCCTTTTACGGTTTTACTCGGAATAAATGGAATTCTTTGCAGAAGATACCGTAGCTTTGTTTGCAATTTTAGGTACCGTTTTCTTATTTTTCAGTTTAATCTGTTTCGTAGTTTGTTGATGGGGTTACGATTGGGATTATATTTCTATTGTGTTTTGTATTTTTTGTAAATAGTCTCTGGGAACCTTCGTTGCCTGTTTGGGATAATTGTTACGGTAATTGTGCATAGAAATAAAATTATTCCAAATTAATTGTTTATGGGATATAAGATTATACAAATGTTTTTGTTTTTTAATTTTTTCATCTAGCTTTTTAGATTCCTTTTTATACTGAAGGTCTCATAAAAGTCATAATATTATATTATAGTTATTATACTATAATATATAGTTTTTAAATATACAGTTTTATTTAAAAAAAAAGTATAATTGATCGCTTTGAAATCTTGAAAAACATGAATCTAACAGAATTGTTCCTTCGTCATAATATTTCTTCGTCAAATCAGATATTCTCCTCTTATTGAAAATCAGTAAATTATTTAAGGTGTACAAGTTACGTTACCCATCCGGTATTCTAGAGAACCTCTTAGAATCTGAAGCTGTATCCCTCGAACCGATCGTGAATAATCAGGAAACATTCGGATTCATGGGCGATGCGATCGCAAATCGGCTGGCTGCATCTCGATGCAGGGTCTTCTTAGTCCGATTTTGATTTCCTTCGGCTGATTTCTCATCAGGTCGACTAATGGGAAAGCGTCGCTGAATTTTCCACCACCATCCCAGCCCCCGACTTCTTTTCTTCGTCGAACACGACGAGGACCCTCGATTCGTCGTCGTTGATGGAAATTAATGAGATCGATTCCGCGTCAGGGGACGCGGTCCCGATCGAAACGAGTTTCGAAACGCTTGAACAAACTGGGGAAACGCTTGAATCTTGCCTCTAACCTCCACAGTTGGATTATTTTTTGCCGATGGATCACCCACGTTTATTTTCCGTTTCTAATACGGTGGCTGTAATGAATCGGATGATGTTGGACGATAGTGTTTCATTACGCTGCGATCTGTATCTGTAGCAGTCTGTAATAACTAGACCGCCAATTTTTATGCATTTATGAAAGATTTAAATGTACAAAATAATACAGAATGTATGCAATGTGTGAAATTATGCAATATATCTCAAGGAAGAGTGCACGTTGTAGTATTTACAGGTTGAAACAGATCTCTAGTTGGGTTCCACTTGTTTAATTTTTCTTATAAAAATTTGAATTTGCATAAAAATTCGTAGTGTGGTAATAATCTGCTGAAGCTCATACTTTCTTAGGGTGTAAGAAATAACGAGGAACGTTTACTTTACTTTGGATATTCCGTATACTATCGCATGCGATGTGAGTCTGATACATTTTTGCAAATTTAAATTTTTGGCTACGTATTTCCTCCGAACATGATCCCTGAAATATGGCTCTTTCAATTCACTTATGAACACATGGCCGCTGTCTTTTTGGTAGGTTGAAAGAAGATTCAGTTGCAGATCGACAGATTTGTTATTTGCGGACGATTTGTCATTCGCACATCGTTCTCGAGTGGGCTTTTGTGTGCCTTTGGGTCGAAATATCGACGTTGTCAGCTAGGGAGGAGTCGTATGATTTTTGCGATTCACCCTCTTCGGAGGGTGAAGTGGATAGATATGTAAAATAGGTCTTTATGTCAATAGAGAACGTACAGGTCTTTGCTGGGGCTTAACCTGATTATTTTATTGCAGAATTGATTGTTTTATTCGATCATCCAATAAGTCATGGAGTATGTTTTATTTTTAGAAAGAGCGAAATAAAGCAAGTTTATTTTAATATCACTGTTATTATTGTTTTATATTTTTTATATAATAGCTTTTCAGTTGCTTACTAACATTTTTATTTTATTTTTAAGATGTGGACACTTAGGAAATTTTCTGATATTAACATCTTGATTTGAAATAATATTCCTACATTTTCATCTATATCTTTTATGTTAAAATGTATAATATAATATAATATAATATTAACAGTTTCTAACTCTGTTCTAATTAATAACATTAAGTACCATTAAAATTTCCAAGAAACTGAAATTCTTACTTAAACCATTATTGGAACATCCAAAAATAGATTAAGTTTTATAGAATATTATTTATCAATAAATATCGTATGTCTATTAATAAAAAATAGAACCAAATTCCACATACGTTTATTGACAAAAATATATCCCTTTCATCGTTCAACCCTCTGTTCTAATTTAATTACATGAATTGAAAAGTTCGAAAGTTCTAAAGTACAAAAATTAGGATTAGCTTTAAAATACTATGATAATTTTAATTTTAGTGTTTAACGGAACTTATGAGATTTTCAGTGTTCACTATTTACTTATTAAAGTCATGGAATTTTTCGATGCAAACGATTTGTTTAAGGGCATTTCGAAAGTTACCTCTAAGGTACAATGGAATATCACAATTTTGGTGGACGTTCATTTTTAAAGCAGAAGTGTACTTCAAACGAACGAGTGGCTGAACATTGATTGCTGTTGATTTCGAGGATTAATTATCGTGCTCGATTACGTATTTAGTGTTTTCAAAGCGGTCTGATGAGGAGGAGTAGGTTAATCGAATTTCTAGTTATTAGAATGTTAGCATAAATAATTGGAAAATAATTTCGAGCAAATGCGTATGTTAATATTTAGATATTTCTTATAGAAATTTTACACAATTCGATTATTAACTTCACTTTATCTTCATAAATACATTGAAGGTGTGTTTGCAAACAGCTAGAGAGCAGAAATATATCACATTTATATAGAAAACCATGTTTAGGTGATGAAATCATTCATTGGAATTGAAGATTGTAGAATTATTACAGACAGAGATAAAAAATATTTTACATTGGGAAATTGTTCAACGTTTTATGATGAATAATCTGAAATGTAGAATTTTTAAATTTCAAGTTGACTAGAGTTTCTTATCTTATCGATTTAATTATGTTTCCTTGGTTAGTGACTTTTTAAAAATAGGATGGTTTTCTAATTTCTGAGTCGTTAGTTTAATGCAAAACCTTCTGTTATAAATTTTTCTTCATTAAAAATGAAATACTTATTGTTTTTCATTTGTTTGGAATGTTTTTTTAAGTATGAAAAAAGGTAAAAAGTTAACATATTTCTTTATGATAATAATAGTTTATTATTATTTATCATTTTAATCGTATTATATACTTTTTATTAGTTTCAACTGTTATAATGCGTAATTAGCATTTCCGGTTTTTATTTGTTTCTCCCCAAAGTGGTAATTTTTGCACTATGTAAATTTGTTATCTGTACATTATTCAAATTGAACACCATAGTATACATTTGTTTAGTACATTGTCAAACAATTTCATTTCAAAATTACGAACTGTTGATTACCATTTATTAAACATTGAATGGAAAATTAAAGCTTTTCTGTAAATAGCATGGATTTAAGAAAAGGAAACGTAAGGGAAGACAACTACTAATATTTGTTAACAAATATAAAAAGATTAGTTCATTTGACTTTTTAATACTGGCCACTAATGAATACCTATGTTAATAAGTAACTAGTGTCATAAAGATTAGTGTGCATAAAAAACACACGTTATAAGTTCTCACTGAATAATTGTTCCTGTTTTTCGTTTTATTTTCTTTTATTTTTTTAAATGTTTCAATAAACACGATCACACGGATCAGTTACCTTCAACACTAATTATTCCAACTTCCATTTATCCTTTTTCCATATGATCATTCGCGCGTTTTATTTTATTATGCCAACGATAATGTATTTTAATGTATACCGTATTTAGCGCCAACGCATTTTATAACGTATTCCGGATAAAATACAATGGTTCGATGGTTTCACGCATGAAAACCTGTTAATCGGTAAAATTCATGACTTCGTGCAATACCTGATCATTCACGTGGATTTTTTTTTTCATTTTGGTCCTTTTAATGGAACTAAAAATTTGATCGGATACCGAGAGCTTAATTTTTTCCCCCCCTGTATGGATTTTAAATTTTGGAGTTTTGGAATTAAAATACTTAAAAATGTACATAAATTTAGGAAATCGATTTACTTCAAAGTTTCAAATATTCTATGCGATACTTCAGAATCTGATTGAAACGTTAATATTTAAAGTATCAAAATATCGTTATCGAAGTTTATACATATTACATAAGATATAGAAATTTATATTGGCTTTTAACTTCTATTTCTTTTATTTTTTCGATAGGAAAAAAAACACGTTTGAACTGCTCTTATGATATTCCGTGGTTTAAAAACTCTTATTAGTGCTGTAACTTTAGAATTCGAAAATTGAAAAATTTAGTGATCAAAAGTCTACATACTATACATAATTATTTGTAAATTTTTATTAGTTTTTAGCTAACAGTTTTCTATCAAAATAATCGAACTTTGGATGTTAGAGAGAATGGTGACGAAGATTCGATTATTTCCAAGGTTTCAAAGTTTAATGTGACTAGTATACCGCCGTTTTTCAATAAAAGATTGCGTTCATATAAATTTTTGTACTTCTAGAATTCTTTTCGTGTCTCTATGTATTAGTTTACTTGTACGATTTACGCAAAGAACAGTTAATTAGCGTACGATGATTCAGCCTATAACCTCTTCGAAAATCGATTAAGTTACCGGCAGAGTTGTACATAAAAAATCGCATCTATATGCTAGATTAATTTGCGGTTTATTGTACATTTGTAAGAATTTGGAATACATATGCCACTTGGACGTTTTATACTGAAAATAAAAATATTTTCGATTATCGATTATATTGCCGACCCGACATGTAGTGCTAATCCCTTTCCTTTCTCGACTTCCTCCTAGACGGCGCTTCCAGCCCAGACGCGGGCCATTTTGAATGCCAATGTTCATATTTTTAACATAAACAATAATAATAATAGTATAATAAGAATGATAGTCTACATGTAGTACCAAACAAATATACTGTGTAGCATTAACAATAGGACGATGATAGTAAACAGGAAGTAACGAAAATTACTAATCGATTAGCGTTAGTAGCTCTAATTATTAAAGTATCATCAAGTATGTTAATCCGATAATATGTAATGTGAAAACGACATTATACATTTTAAAGAAGAACATTTTTTAATGCTAATATAAGTTGGAAACACTGATAAAGTCACTTATATGAACGTGATTTTATCAATAATATTTTAGCATAGTCTAGCATAGCTCTTTAATTCTATAATTGGAAATAAAATGACCTATAAAACTGATGAAATACTTTTTCTTGATCCATTTTTCATGTAACGAAATTCACTGACTATCAGTTACGTGGATGAATTTAAAAATACAAGAAATGTAGAAAAGCACCTATGTCTGTCGGAAAAACGAGTTGATAAGGAATTTTTCGTTATCACTCTTGCCTTCGTCGTTACTAGGTAAACATCACCTATATAGGAATACGTATTATGTAAGGTATACATTACACGATATATGTTAAAATACGAAATAGCTACGTTTTTTTTCTAATAACAAGCCAAATTTTTAGCTTCAAATTTATGTCTACAAATTTATCTGTTTTCCATAAAAATATCAATTCAAAGTATCATATAAACCTCGGTAAATTAATGATGATTCTGTTGTCCGTACAGCGTTATGCATTTTTCTTTCTCCTCCTGCTTTGTTTTCTTTTGGGCGCTTTGTCACGTAAATCGTGACGAAAAATTCATGAGCCAAGGCATGACATTTCTGCGACGACTTTTATCAGAATCGCATTTTGAATACGTTCGCATTGTGGCCGGAACAATGGCACCAGTCGCGACGATTATGTGCCGCCTTCCAATACGCTCCTACGCCTTTGTATATTTCATGGCGGACTCTGTTGCTTGTGCGTCCCCGTGCCATTAAAACTTACTACGACTGCTTTCGTTGGGATGTTGGTCGGTTTTCCTACGTTTCTTCTGCTTCTTTTTGCTATGTTGTATCGTCTCAACTTTTAATCATTTTTTATTATAATTACGATTGCAGTAGCGTAGGATAATCTGCCAGTATACAGTTTTTTTTTTTATAGATATTTACGTATTGTTAGCAGGAGATACTTGTATGGGAAAGTAATTTCGTTTTTTTGTTCCTAACTCGATTCGTTATGTCTTTTATGGTTTTATTTCGTAAATGACTTTGGAGAAAAGTTTGCGAAAATTATGAGTTTATAATGGCAACAAAAATAAATCTAGTTTTCAGTAATATATTCAACAGTAAGGTTTTAATAATAATAATAATAGTATACTTTTGGTAGTATGTTAAATTTGATGATTAATTATTTCAGTAATTTAATAAAATAAAAATTATTATTTCTTATACATCTTTATTTGTCTCTCCTTTTGTTTTCTTTTTCTTTTAAATCGTATTAGTTTCAAAAATTTTTGTACGCAGAAAATTAGAATAGATCACTCATTTGATTTAGTTTCCAGAGGTCTTGGCCGACCAAATGTTAGTGTAGTCGGTGTATCTCGTTCGATACGAAACAATAGTTAATAAAATTCTTTATATGCACATCCAAAAATATAACGAGTTCGTCAACGTTTATCCTGACCGTGAACAAAATTTTTGCAACAATAAAATACCGCAAACATGAATTCGTCTGAAAAAAAAGGAACAGAGGAACAAAAGGGAACATTTCAAATTCCATTTAAGCCACGTTCATATACCACAAGCCCTTGCAAATCTGGATCGTGGCCCGAGCGGAATTCGGATTAAGGAAAGAATAACGAGTAATAATCGTTACTGCGATTGGAAGTTGTTGGACCATTCGTTAGAGACCGAACGGGTCTCCTGTAAGCCTCGATAAATCGGTACGAACGAAATTTTTGTTCTGTTCTACGAAAATCCCGTTTACGACTTTTCTGTTGCGTGTCAACTATAAAGTTTCGTGTTTTTCTATGGTAAGCTGCTTAATTCTCGAAACGTTGCTGGATTCCTCGGGAAGTTTCGTTTTACCGAATGGAAACTGATGTTTCTGCGATTTTCTCTTCCCTGTTTTCTCTGTTCTTTTTTTTTTTTTTGAAGTGTCTCGTTAGTTCTATCTACGAGCAGTGGATGGAATTTGGTTTTTCGTGATCTGTTGCGGTTCGAGCAAGTACATTTTATTCGTTCAATTGTTAATGTGTTTTTAAGCGGCAGGTACTTTATTATTACTTTTATCGCAATTCATGGTAAAGCCATTAAAAGTTTGACATTCGGTTTGCTTTAAATTTTGAAGCCGAGGTTGCGTTTGGACGTGAATTTAAGTTTACTTTATTTTTAATAAAAAGATGGTTTGTTTGATGGAGTTGTGACAATATCTGAAAGGAATTCATATGTGATAGGATGCGATGGGGTGGAAGATGATACCGAGCTCAATGTTCTATCAGTCAGAACAAAGCTTCGCTCCGAGTAACTTGTCTTCTCAATCTTTCCATTATAATAACCGCGAAAGATGTTTCTCTGTTTTGTGAAATTGATTAAAAACGAATTTTCGTCGTTGTACCCGTTACAGAGTTCATTCAATTTTTTAAAACTGATATACTGGACGCTTTTAAGGAATTATGTAACGCGTGTCTCGATAGTAACCACGTATATCAAGAAACAATAGAAATTTTAGAAAGTTAATCGTAATGTAAGAAAGTACATATTGTACACGCATATTCTAGTCGACTTTATTTACTTTTATTTTTATTTTATGCTTAGTCCTTTTCTTTTAAATTAAATTTTCTTAAATTAATGCGTACTATTATCTTACTATGTTTTAAAGAGAAAGGTATTTGTTTGTGCAAATAATAATCGTATGTTACTCTACTGTGTTAATGTTTCGTCTATATTTTATATATTTATTTTCTATTTTTCGTATTACATTAGTATGATTTATAATGTATAGCAAAAGTTGCATGACAATAACACTGAAAGCATTTTTAAACACAAACGTTCAATTTTATCCTTACACATCCTACATTCCCTACTGATAATACTAACTGAACCCATTGCATCCCTTCGCGTTTACTACAATCAACAATTTTTTAATATCTTATTACAGCGCGCAGCCATTATTTCATTTCACCATAGTATTCAAGCATACCTAACGTCAAAGAGCAAACGAAAACGTTTTCTCTGAAGAATAATTCACCGGCTCGAACAAGCGAAGACTCTTTTCCCTGTTACAAAATCGAGCAGGCGAAAAAGCCGCTCCTGGCTCGGACAAGATAATTAAAAATATAACATTTTCGTAGAATTTCGTTTCACAAACGAATTATGAAATTTCATCAAGCACAAAGTGTGTTTCACTTTCGTAAGCAAGAAAGCTTCCCCAATCTAACTCCGTGTACAGGGTAAATCGATAAAAATGATCACTGAGAAAATTATTTCGTATGCTGTGTAAAAAGAATAACAATATAGTAGTCTCTCGAGATACGCGGGGTTTCGAAATACCGTGTAACTTAAAATTCGTGTAACTTTGAAACCTTCCCCTTATACCTAATGGAAAAATAGCTATATACACACCACTGATGGAAAACGTTATTCTGTACGTATAAATCTTATATACAATGTTTAAGATAAAATAGGTGAGATAAAAAAGTATGTATTATTCAGGAAATTATTTGGTTTGAACAACGGACAGTGAGCGAACCGAGAGTGAATCGATAGTGTGTTTTGATCCTTAGACTCAATGCATCGAGATCCGCGGATTCCTTAAAACCACGGTTACTTCAAAGACCGAAAAAAACCGCGGGGGATTACTGTATCTTCTGGTTAAATGCTTGGTGTTTATCTCCACTAGTGCGTGGGATCTTCAATTCTTCTTTGACTTTCACTATCTATTCTGTACGATTGTCTATTGTTAGTAAAGATCAAATGGAGCTAAAATTTCGTTTCCCTAGCAAGTAAATGTTCGTGACCGGTCCCAAACTGTGAACACATAACGAGAAAATACTGCATTATGCTTGTGTATACGAACTAACTTTTATCGAATCGAAGGATTAGCTATTTCGATTAATCTCCTTATATGAGTGTCCACGATGAAGGAGGCCATCTCTTTTGCTTTTAATGATATGGAAGATGCTCATGGCATGATTTGAATGGCTTAAAAGGAGGAGAACCATAAAAGAAAAATTGTTTCTGATCTTTAGGTGGTCTTCCTCAGTTTGGACACCCTGTATACATGAAAGAATAATGGTATTGAATGCAATTATTATTAAATTGCCCGACTCTTTTCTACCGGGCTTTTCTCTCGTAATTTTCGTTCCTTTCATTTTCTTTTTTGTGCATTTCGTGTTTACGTTGTTTCGAATTTCAACGTTCAGTGAAATACGGTTTCCTGGCAGGGAATTAAAAATGCCAGGACAAAGAGAGGGCCCCGAGCGAGGATAAACCGAATTACAAAGGAATCTTACGTTCTCTCGTTGCTACGTTTGTTTAGAGAAATAACGATCCACCAGCGCTCGTCACGGGTTGCAGTTAATTTGGTGAGTCCGCTTAATCGCAACTCCTCCCTTTTCTTTGAAGATGTTTCGTAATTTGACGTTTCTCCGTTTTAATTTGCAATTAGGACTCTCGTTTAACATTAATGAAATTCATCTTAGTACCGGAGGAATTAAAAATGTTGGTTGATGTTCTTACGGTAGTTGATCTTATTGTAAAGAGTAACTGTTGAATATGCTATTGTTAGACATAGATGATCACATTTAGGATTGTATTTATAATTTATAA
The DNA here is from genome assembly GCA_033822845.1 of Tetrapedia diversipes. Lineage (NCBI taxonomy): Eukaryota > Metazoa > Arthropoda > Insecta > Hymenoptera > Apidae > Tetrapedia > Tetrapedia diversipes. The sequence goes on along the minus strand of JAOPTO010001467.1, from coordinate 204,007 downwards.
TCAATTACACTATCTGTACTTCTTCTTCAACGCCACCCACTAGGAAATAAACGATGTGAAAATAAAGCGCATCGATCATGAGTTTACTTGTGGTCAGTCTAGTAACGTTTGAGTAGGAAGACAGGAATTAACTCATGACCGGTCAACAATATATTAAGTGAAAGTGTTAGGGCTGTAACTTTTCTGTAGTCTTCGGAATATTTTTATGCCAAAAATGTGTTTGTTTCACTAAAAAGATCTCATTAAGATTAAACGATAGACAAGGAAACTATTCCTAACAGCCTGTTCTCCTATTCTTTCAATTTTACGTTAACACTTTTTACCATCTTTCTACAAATTACGAATTCATTTTAACGAAATCAGAGGACGACCAACTGCAGCAAAATTTGAGGAGCGCAGCAGGTTCCAGTCGGATTCGTGGCATCTTCGATGCAGTTTCCAAAGTAGAAATTAATTCGAACGTGTTCAGTCAATCAGCGACCTCGGTCCGCGAAGTTTAACCCAAGTTTCGCCGCAGTCTGATTTCATGCGCGATTATTAGTTAGCCTAATTTCGGAATCAGCGGTCAGGCGGGTCCCTCTGAAGCTCTTGCGACGCGATTGATGATCGCTGTTGGACGAGATTTTCACTGATCAAACCTGGAGGCCCCCGCGGATCGACCGCCGGCGGTTTTATTTGCGTTGACCGATACCTGGCGGGCAAACTCGAATTTGATGATCATAGAGACGGGAAACTGCACAGCCAGGAGACAATCCTAATTGTTCCGTAAACATTTGCGTGCGAAGATCAAACGGCATACCGCACCAGTGTCGTTGCAGCGTGCCGCACTGTCATCGAATTTGAACGCTAATGATGCTAATGGATCTATGGATCTCCATGCTTTGCTATCTTTTACATGAAATTGTATCTTTTATCTTTCGAACTATTTATTGATATATTCTAGTATTCTGTTGTAATTCTATATATTTATTTGGTGCTCTCTGGTGGTTTTGTATATTTTCTGGAATTTTTCGTGTATTTCACATTATCAACATTATCACTCCTTTAATATTGGATCGAATAGTTAATTGTTTTGTAGTTGAAGAGAATTTTGGTTTAAGTCCCTGTTTACTTCGGATTAGAATATTTTAGAGGTTTTTTTGTTGTATATTTGAAATAATTTCTAACTTTGTTATATTAACGACGACAGTGGTTCACGCATACACACAATTCGAAGAAAGTATATGATACGCGTATCTGTTTTATCGGTGTTTTATTTGAAAAGATTATACCAAATAAAAAGTTACGTAAAAAATGTCGTATTTATCTATATCCGGTATAAATATATTTTTAACGTTAAAAATATTTACTTTTCCAAAGTAAATATCGTAGAGTGAACTGTTCGATGCGTCAGAATTTTGATTCCGCGAAAAATGTGAAATCGATTCTGTCGTTCAACAAGTTTTCATACTTTTTCTGTTGCTCTGTTTTCAGAAAAAAGAGATTGCTCAACAGCAACGGTTTCATTTTGTTGCCGCTTGAAAATACACAAACGTTACGACGACAGTGCCTCCATACGTAGCGTCTAAATCGTCCACTTTTCTCTGTTATCCCTTTGTTTTTTGTTTTTTATTGAACTTTTGATCTGAACTACGAAAAAAGACCTTGTTTGGAGAACATTTTTTTTGCTTTATACTGTCACCGAAATCGTTTTAAAAAACTGTTTGCGTTTGTGTAATAAATAATATGATGTCAATAAAGAATCGTTTTTAGGAATTTGAAATTGTATGTAAGTCACATATTTCGTGAACCACAAAAAGTTTACGCTACTATTACGAATTTCGATTATCAAAAGCAACCAAAGAAATATTTTAGGATTACAATATAAGATATAATTACTGTTCGTACCATAGATATACTTATAACAATTTTATACTAAAATTTGTACCTATTTTAAAGTATGTTATATGAATAATGAATATTATCATTGGCAGTTTTAATAGTCATTCTAGTCTACCCACACAGTAGGGGGACATTTATCCTGGTATTGTCCTGTATTCGGTAAGAAAGTAAGGAAAAAATTGTTATGAACTGTTTAAATCAGCAGTACAGTGTATAATTTATACAATTTTCCTCTAATACTACACACGACGCAGTATTATATCTTGCAACTAAGTTAGTTACTATTTCTTCCAATGATATCCTCAGAGATTCTTTGAACCGATGTGAAAACGGTTGAAATAAGTTACCGCGAAAATGAACAAACTTTAACCCAAATTAACCAACAAGAAGAAATTAAACCCAATTAAATTGTTGGTATCACCTTTAACTGGGTTTCCCGCCAACGAAATTTGAGAATCTCTGCTGTAATGCTATGTGTGATACGTGGGACTTACCAAGAAGAGAAATTTCAAAAAAGCAAGAAGTATTCGCCTGTATAAAGAAGAAGAGAAATTCCATACGTTCGATTGAAAGTAAGATCCTGCGATGCGATTCGAATCCCATCACGATGGAAAAGCCTTTCCGCTCGATCTGTCGGATTATTCTCACCGGCTTGGCAGCGAGCAAAGTTTGGCAAAGGCGATGATAGAAAAGGCGTAGAATCGCGGCTGACGTTGCGTACACGTGTCTACCGAATTTCAGCGGTGGGTATCTATGACGATAATTCCTTTCGATGCTGAAAGGAAACCGGCTGCACGCTGATCCTTCCGTTTCAAGCCCTCGAATCCGGTTTTTTAACTCTTTGCGGACTTCCGCCGCATATATGCGTTCTGTGTAAAATATAAATTTAGTCGAGGAACTCATATACATATAGGAAACTTTCTATTTTAACGACTTAGTCGCGGAATAACCTTGTTTTAGTCAAATTTGAAGATACTATTTTTTTCATATAAACTTTCAGTTTGAATGTTTCACCAAAAATATATCCTTTGTTTTATGCAAGGAAGAAAGAAAAATGCCGATTAAAAACGTCTTACGATAGGGACTAAATCATGTGACCTGTGAAAAGTATTCGATAAAAGTGTACTGTCCGTCAACCGAGTCTTTGTTATTCTACAATTAATCGTGACAAGTTTTCTAAATTAATTCTGCCACCTAGCTGCGGGATAAACCGCCATTTATCCGGTCATTCGGCTTCCTTTATCCCCGGGACCTGTAATACTTTTTAATAATGAAAATCTCGTCTGGGCTCAACGTGAAAAAAAGAAGGCCTCACTGTTGTACGTGCCTGGTTGGAACTTTTTAATGAGTGAAAATATAGCTGATACACAGGGGAGAACATTGTTTTACATTATCCAAAAAAAAGGAAGAAAGGAAAGAAAGAACCGCAAAGTTTGTATCGAACTTCTATATGTCGAACTTCAAATTGAACGTTGAACTTGATTTTTCACGATGAAATTGTTTAATTAAACATTTAACTAAACCTTGATTATAAATATTTGTTACAGCAATACTTGGTATTATAAACATAGTTTGTACAGTTGTTAATGAACGTTTTGTTGCCAAAATGACCCGTAATGATTTGATAACCGTTGGTTAAAAATATTGCATCAAAGTTTAGTAATAATATTGTTTTTTAAATTATTATTATTGAATTTGTATTAAATTAATTTTTTAAATTATTATTAAGATTAACGAAGCTGGTACAGTTCAACTTTCTTTCAGATTATACTGAAATTCGAAATTCTGTGAGAGTGTCTGTTGCTTTGTTCTTTCTTTTAATGGTGCCTTTTCAGCAATTTCACCAAACGAAACAAACATGTCGGAAGCGAAACACAGGCATCGTGGTCTGACCGAAAATTTTAGCCCGCGTTTATTGTTTCATGGGGTAATGGTTTGCGGTAAAGATGTTCGGTACATACAACCGTGATTTTGTTGTTCGAGTTATTTTTTTTTTTTATCGAAATTGATATTTTATGAAAGTCGAGGGAAAAAGCAACGGGAAAAATACATTTTTCGATACGAACTCGTTGCCGCGGCACGGTGTACAAAAAGCTTTAGTTTACCAAGCAACATTGACCGATTAGTCATTCTACTTATTGCACACGTATAATATGTAAGATATAGTCAGTCACAAAAGTTTTCATACACTTGACAAATTAAAAATATTAGAATAAAAACAAGGACTTTTTATATTTTATAGACATTGCTTAACTTTTTGATTAAAATTAGGTATTTTGTGAAAAATAGAGTGAAATTTCTTGCATTTGTTTACCAGAAATTATAAATAAATTTGAAGTACGAAATCACGAAACCTATTGTATAGAATAGATCACTACTGCGGGTATATTAAAATGCACAAAATTTATCGTTATAGTTATTGTGCAGTATGCAAATTTGATTACTGATAACTGTATTATAATTTTTCTAGGGTTGTATTTTTAATTTATTTATATTTCTTGTAAACAAATATGAGAAATATCGTCACCTCTTCGAAATCTGCGTAATTTTATTCAACAGAAAGATTCAAAGCCATTAAGTGTATGAAACTCTTGTTCTTATTTTGCAAGTGTGTAGAGACTTATATGATTGACTGTATAGATGGAAAGATATTCAATAATTTTCATTGTCGTATTTAATAAATCATTCTAACCAAATAAAAACATGTCCTAGAATTTTCGTTATGTGAACTAATAAAGTGACAAAAGTGTTAGAATAATAGAACTTTTGCGTAATAAAGTAAGAAGTGTTTAGCATTTAGTTTTATTGACAATACTTAAAACAAAATGAAATAAATTAAAAGATTTGTCTCTATACTGCTTTTCATATCGAGCTCAAAACGAGAAAATATCACTATTATTCAGTATCTGTTTGATAAAATTTATACGCGAAAAAAGATTAGTGTTTACAAAATTTTATTTAATTCATAAACATACCAGAAAAACGTCTGTATGATAAGATAAAATAGATAAGAAGAAAATAGATTTAAATGTATCTACAAATGTATCTAAATATTTAAATGTGTCTAGCTTTTACAATTTTCGTTCATTTTTCATCGATATCCTCTTCCCTAACCCGTCTTACGTCGACGTTTCGTTTATGGACAGCATTGCGTGTAGTGGATCGAACGCAAGATTGGAAATTCGAAGTAGTTCGGTCTGACTGCGTTTGACATATCCATACTGACTTGCAACCGCATTGTCTATCCTTTCTCTAAGACGCATCTTGCTTCATCTTCTGTCCGCTCCCTTTTTTGTTTTCTCTACGTCACTTTACAAGTCGATATCCTGTCGTGTTCTTTGAGCTCGTTTGCATTGAGGATGACGATGTTATCGAGCCGATCTTTGTGCTTGATTCTACTCTTTCCTTCGTTTTATTTTACACTGCAAGCAGTTCGTCCAGGTTGTGTGTAGAGTTACGTGTGGTCGATTTATAATTAAGAAGAGTTACATTTATTGTAGATTTATAATTTAGAATTACCTTATACCTTTGCTTACAGTCCTAAATATAATAACTAAATATAATATTAAATATAATAATAATAAGATTTCTACAACATTTTTAGTTTGATGATCGAACGTTAAAGGTTCTAGAAGCAGAATGCAAGTATATTTAAGTAGGAAAAAGGTGCTTGTTAAGAAGATCGAACATTAGCAATTGAACAACTCTGATATTTAAAGTAACTTTCAAAAGTAACACTTATTTAGTGTATTAAAGACCATTTGGAACAAACATAATCTCATCATTCTCTAAAAGTACAATTGCTGTTGATCTTCGTGCACTTTCTCCAGTGCTATAAGAAAACTGTTAGGATTTTAAAACACATAGAAAAAATGTGTTTTATTATAAGATATTTTGTATACTTTTGTATGCTATGTGTACTCTGTACTTTTTTGCATAGTTGAGTTTCTTACAAATGCATAAAAATCCGCAGTCTAGTGATTGCTGTCGTTCTGTCGAAAACGAAGGAAAATGACAGAAAGTGTTCAGAGGATACCAGTTTAGGTAATAAAATAGCCACAATCGAACTGGCTAAGCAGACAGCCATGTGTTCGATCGCTAGTGTCCAAACACATCAAGATATCTGACCTTTGTAGTCTGAAAAGCTACAACACCCATCAAACAGGAACGAAAGGAGAGCACCACGCTGAAGCAAGAGAAAAATTGCCGGAAATGGAAGTAACTGAATCGCTGTAATTCGCGTTGGGCGTTCGTTTGGGACACCAGCGTCTCGAGAACATCGTTAATGAGCGGGACCAGGAACTCGGTTCGTCGCGTCGTGGCGAAACGCAAATGAGGTGGAGAACGAATGCGAACCGACATCGTACTTGTTTCTCGTCTGGCGGATCGCCACCGATGTCGTTTAATGGGAAAAGAGCTCTCCTCGAAAGAGACGATAATTGAAGCCCGTCCTCTGTGGCCCCGTGACTGGAAACAAGCACCCTTTCCAACAAGACCTCGGGGAACTGTTCTCGAAAGACCTTACATAAAATGTCGGCAGACTGTCTTTCCTTCTGGTTCGATCAGGGATCAGGTTTAGCTCGAAGTTTCCACATCGTTCACGGTGTTAATATTTAAATAAGTAAGGAAATTACTAGCTAGCATCAATCTTTCCTTTTTTGTGCTTGTTCGATGGATTTCGTATATTTTTAGACGGTGGAAGTAAGTTTTGTTTTTTGTTTTTTAATTAAGAGCTTAACGTCGCATCGACAGCGAGGTCATTAGCGACATAAACCGTTAGTTGTTGGTGCTAGATGTATTCATAAAGTTGTCTATTGCTTTGGATGAAACTGAGGCTATTTTTGGCATTTTCTGTGTTGCTGAAGATTTTTTTTAGTGAGTTAGGAACCTTTGCCTGGGTTCGTGAAGTTTCGTATTCCTTACAGAAAAATAAAATATGTTCAATGGTTAAGGGATGTTGACATTTGTCGCAGCATGGTGGGGGTGTTTTTTTCATAAGGTGTTCCTGTGTAATCCTAGAATGTCCGATCTGGATCCTATTTAGTACAACTTGGTCTCTTCTGTTAGCTGGTCTTGGTGGAAGCAAGTTCTTTGGGACGATGAGTGGTGAAAAATAATTTTGTTTGGTTCTAAACCCACATGATCCGACGATTTCTTTAAATTAGCATAATTTGTTTTAATACGTCGACTACCAACTTTTGTCTTCGCAGAAGTTGACACTGTGAATTATCTTGTACTTGGCAGTCTTCTGTTTGTTGTTCTTCATAAGCTTTTTTCCATGAGGGACGTTCAACTTATCCAAAACGACATAACAAGCATTTACGTTTGGAGTATCAGAAACATGCTTCATTTCAACACCTTTAAGTGTCATATTATTAGATTTGCGAAAACTAAGCGTCGTTTGGTATTTGATTATAACATGAATATGGAGTCACTTGCGATGCGGGAATCAACAATCGATTTAGGCATTATTTTCTCGTCCTCATTATCATTTACCGAACATATACGTAATGCAACTGCTAATCCCTCAAAGGCTCTCAGTTTCATATTTAGACACTCGGCTGACTTCAAATACCCCTTCACCTTTAAATCGCTATATCTATCATTAGTTTTACCTCATCTAGGATATGGGTCACAGATCTGGAATTCAGCTCAACAGCATCTTATTAAATTATTAGAGGGAGTGCAACACCGATTCCTAGGATACGTTTCATATAAAATCAACAGACCAATATCCATAACATGCCACAGCTACGACTACATTCTTGAACGACTAAGGCTGCGAACCCCAGAAAGAAAAAGAATAGAAGCAGATTTAATTCTGGTGTTTAAAATCTTAAATAATATTAGTGCGTGTTCTATAATATTGGAGCTCCTAAGATTAAATTCCATACCGCTCGGAGTTAGGCGAGAGAATCTGCATAAACAGATTATGCACAATATCGAATGTATACGGTAAAAATATTAATTTCTTCAATGTATCACTGAGCTCTTTCAAACTATTTAGGCTCAACTTGACCTCAACCGCATAATTATTAAGTTTTGTCTTTCTTATTTTGTTTTATCTATTATTTTCTGTATTACACATTAAGTTATTGTTAGATATTTCTTATACTTATCCCCTTGTTTTTGTATATCAATGGATTTTTTTATCTGTAAATAAACTATTATTATTATTGCTGTTATTATTATTATTATTATTGTTGTTGTTGTTGTTATTATTATCATTATTATTATAAGTCTTCCAGTAGTACTCGTATATACGACGAAGAGAAACATGTTGGACATAGGTAGAGAATTCATATCGTATGAAATCATAGCGTATGAAATCATCATCGCTGTAGGTACAATCTCGAATACATACGTTCGATTATCTGCTTATCGATGCGTGTGGGTTCCGTTGTCAGCGCACAGGTGGCTCATAAACGTTCGATTGAACGTTCGACTCCGGATAGCAATGCCAAATTCAATTCATGGCACTCGTTTTCTCCGTTTGCCGTTTTTCTTCTGATTTATTCGTTTAGCTTATTTATTCCTCTAGCTGGTTAGAACCGTAGAACCATAATTTGAAAAGAACCAAAAATATGCATTCCCAGTACGCAGACATGAAAAATAGATCATCTTCGTAGACTTATCAAACTTTATAATATGCACCGTTTTCGATACACAAAACCTTGGAATAACGTCAAAACAGTTAGTCAAAAATAAATCGGCAGAGAAGGTGTCAAGGGAGATTGCAATATTCACGACTTCGTGATGACCTAATCTATAAACGGTTCTAATAAATTCAGAGATTGATATTACCTGTAATCATAGACTCAGCAGCATCCGTGCATTCGGCTGTTAGAAGAGAGCTATCGGCTCGGGCAATTAGACAGGTCCGTGCTTACCGTTCGATCAATCCCTAATTACGTTTACCTGTAACTGCTGCATCATCCTGCTTCAACTTGGCTCTACTGATCGTAGGTACGCGTGATGATCGTGATGCGTTCTCGTGTACGCGTCCATCGCATACAGAAATGTTGCGGAGCTGATTCGTGGTTGTTTCAAGTGCCAGTTTCAGTGTTGGTGGTTATGTTCTTGCCTCTTTCGATTCTTAACGGATGGATCTGGACGTTTAGCGTCTTTGCTGGTGGATATTAAAGTGATTAAATGTAAAGTGCGCACTGATTTTGGGGAAAAGTTGAAAATTATATCGAGTATTAGGAAAGGAATGTAAAATAAAAGAGAGACCATAAGTGTTACTAAATATTGTTCTATCTTATCGTATAACGTAGTATTAAGATAACTTTATTGTTTTCCCTATGGGATTACAAGAGAATTCCGTTCCTTTACATCCTCCTTATTTTCTTATCTCGCTTATTCTTTATATAAAAATTAAATTAAATTAAAATTAACAATAAGTATAAAAAAAAATTCCACTATAATAATAACCTTACATGCTACTATGTGTATAAGGTAGTATTATTAGTATAGTATCATACTACGCGACATTATATTAAGCAATATTGTAATGTTTAATGTCACAGTATTACAGTAATACTCATTGTCAGTAGTCTGATTGATTAGTATCTCTTACAGTAATATTTAGTATTAAATTAAGCAGCATTACTAGGTGTATTGTTTGTTATAAATGTATTACATTGATTCTATAGTAAAGTTGTTGTAATTTTTGTTTAGTTTATTTGATAATTATCTGACTAAGTAAGAATGTGTTAATATTTTAATTATAGATACTAAATACATTATTGTTATTATTTTCAGTAGATGTGTGTATCACTTTAAGTATAGAATACCGAATTTCGGTAGCCAGTATTATAATATTACCAATAAAACGCTATATTTTGTAGGATTGTTGTTTTGAAATTATGTAGGACAATAATAGTATCTAAAAGTTTTCCTATATTCAATAAAAATAATTTAATCAGCGTTGCACAATATCCTCCAGCCAATTAATTAATTTTATGCGTTGCTTACGGAAATTAAAAACACTGAAAGCAGACTGCAAAAAGTTGTGTAAATTGTTATCGAGCTTTGCAAATGTTGCTTTCGGTGTTTCAGTTAAGTGGAACAGAATTGATGTTTTTTAATGCATTTGCGGTTCGAAGCATTCAGTGATGTTCAATGGATACGATTATGAATAAACGATATTCAATATCGGTGGCAAAATGATTTATAACTCGAGTAACCTTTTTTTTTCTGATTGAACCGATTTGGAGCCAATATTAGCTTACAAGAGAGTAGGTATACCTTCAACATTATAATCATGCAGATTATGTGCATTGTTAAACAAATGAACGAGTACTTTTTACGTTCATACTAACTGTTCACAAATCTACAAACGGGGACTATGTTTATCCAGTCGTAAATCACTCTTAAATTTCAACGTTCATTCCTGATCGCTTGTAATTTTTGCATGGTAGGCACAGTTGCACGCGTATTCTAGCATCGTCGGCCTAAGTCAAGGCTCCCCTAAGCGCCTTGTGATCGCCTCGCGAGGGGTGACTCAGGCTGCGTTATCGTAGACCAGCAGGCACCTGTTCGCAAAGGGTTGATAGCGCTCCGTCGTGCTGACTAATTATTATAGAATTCCTTCTCAGCGATGCGTAATCTTGTTAAGGAAATTAAACGGACAACTGATCCGCTTGAAAAAGCTGATGATGCTCGGTTTGACGCTCGAATGAACGATGAGGCGGGCTGTTGTTTGGCCTGAAAGCGGTGCAATTCATTTCGTTCTTTTTACTGGTACTTTAGAAACGTTGAGAATCTGCAAGGGGCAAGGTTAGGATTCATTTTGACCCAGACATAAATACTTTTGTATCGTTTGTTGCGCAATAGATTTGACTTTCATTCATTTATGTTGATGTCTATATGATTAGGTGTATATGAATTCCGTACATACAATTTCAAGTTGAAATGTATTAGATTGAAATGTATACATATATATAAATTGTAATTAAGTAATAGTTAAGTATACTAAGTTTTGAAGAAAAAATCGACGTTGGTTAATAGGTTCTCAGATATAGATTTAATATAATTTAATGCTAATGGCGTAAACCTTTATGTGTTACACATATTTTTTAAGATAATATGGATAGAGAAAAAGGACGGAAGAAGGAGTTCTCGAGTATCGGGTTTTTTGTGTACGTATTCAATACAAATTCTACTGTCAGTGCATGTTAACAATTTTGGATTTCGAATATTTTTCGCCATTTTATGACTATTTCTTGCACTTACCAGTATTTCTTATTTTCTTTTCCTGAAACGCCTTCTGATTCTCCGTGGCGTGTTAAATGCGTTAATTTGCATGTAGCTCATCGAAAGGATTGACTCACATTACTCACAAGCATGTTTTATTTGATAATGAAATTAAAAGTATATCATCATAAAAATTGTGAATATTCTAGGTTCAACATAATGATCTAAGTTTTATATCTCTGTGACTTTATCGCAATTATTTAGAAATAATCGATCACTATTCACTATAGAAATCTACTTTGATCCAATAATATTGTCTACTGCATACAAGGAAATTAACTGTTCCGATAATTATTGAAATATAATTTTCACTTTAAGTTAAAGATTACCAAGGAGGACAGCAAAGTTAAGTTCCTTTATTCTGTTTAACTTTCATTCAGAAGGTTTCAGCGGCATAACCATCGGGTATGTTGCATCGATACACATTTGCTACTCGAGGTATATTACTGATATCAGGCCCTCTACTCTTAACCTTAATAGCTTTCGGTAATAACCAGATATCGGTTTGTTCACGAAGCTTACCTTGTAGCTTCTAGTGGTGAACAGATACCGGTTTGTCCACGCTGGTCTATCCTTTTGGCTCTCGGTGGTAACCAGACCTTGGTTCATCCGATCCTGCTAAAATCCTAATCTATCCATAAACCCTGGTCCCATCGCTACACTTGATCTGCGTCCATCCCACGATTGTAACAAAAATGAATTGTTTTTTTTTTATACTAGTCACTGCAGAACGTACTGAAAACTCCATTTTCTAAAATATGTACTCTGTTAAAGTTGCACATTTCTATTATTATTTCCATCATATTTGTATTTCATTCACTTAAAAGTGTTGTAATTCCTTTGTCTTAAAATGCTTCAAATTTGTTGTCAGAAGAAGATTATTTGATTTATTTTGCACCGCCAGTAATTTCAAATCCCTACGAAGAATTTTCTTTGATAATAAACTAATAGAAAATGTTTTTCTTTTTCTTGAAAATTATTCATAATGTGTTTTTACAACTGTGTCGATGAATTTTGGAAATTATAAAACTGTACCATTTTTTATACTGAAATAAATGAAAGGATGAAACTTACTCAGCGATTTGATATTAAAATCAACCCTTTCTATTATTTACATTTTTTATAAGTAGACTGTGTAATTTTTATGAGCATCGCGAAGAAATGGAACTTAAATTGAGCTCTATCTCATCCTCTAAGTTGTATAACGAATACTATATTTAGGATATTTCTTGCATTATTTGGTTCCCTATAAATGCATGAAAATCCACAGTCTATTTATAAGAATGATGTGATTTAATTTGTTCGTAACATTAAAATGTGGAGGACTCGGAAAATATTAAGTCAAGAAATGTAAATAAGATACTGGCGGATTTTTATTATAGTGTTTGCTTTAAAATGATTTTAAATATGTGTATGTGTATGTATAAAGAGTTTATATTAATGACGTATAATGGATGCTTTAACAATGAATAATCGAAATGATACAAAGTGCAGTAGAAAATTGTTATATTAGTGTATACTTATTTTATAAATAATAAATAGTGTTTATGTTAGTATAATATTGGCTAAGGAGATAATTCACTGGCTTTCTTTGCTTCCAAGTTTAAATATCTATTAAATTAATAATTTTTATTTTTTTTCTTATCATATAGGAAGTATTGGAATAGAAAATATCTTTTCTTTCTTTTTAAGATTAGTAAAATATAGACAATAATTGATGGATGCCCGGGTTGAATGTGTTAAGCAAGCAAAAGATAATTTAATCATTAGCTTGAAACTAATGTTTCTTCACGGTTTCTATCTTCATTGCAGTCTTTTAACCAATTCTTCTTTCGTACTATAATATTAGATATTAAAATTTCTGATGATTCTTTTTAACCATTTACTAACAGTATCTTTCTGAGTATCTAAGTTTCTGTACAGCTGTCCTAAACAATTGTATTTTGAACATCGTGATAGAAATATCGCGAAATAACACAATGTTATCCTGTTGCAGGTAGACTAAGAAGAATTGTTCCTTTTTTTTGCGAAATTCAGCGGCTTTTTTCATTTTCTGGGCCCTTTTGCGATCCTGTACAGAAGATATATACCTACCGAAGATTTGTTATTTTACTTTAATTAGAATTAGAATTTTTATAAATTGTATGCTGTTTAAATAGAATTATAGAATCTCATAATTTTATTGTTACTCGTCATCGACGTGTGGTGCATTAGTTATTTATACATTTTTGTTAGTAGCATTACATTGAATTTTGTGTAGTTTGTCTAGAGATTAAAATTATAGTATTGTGTTCTAGGGATATTTTCAGCGAGAATTTACAACTTAATATGGATGGTTTATCTGGATCGTTAATTATAAAAAATGCTTAATTTTAATTCTAATAACTAACTTTTAAATATCAATGTTCAAGTATTTAGTTATTTGGAATAAAATCGCAGCAATAGATTATAAATGCTTATTATTCTTGTAAATTGTAACCAATAAAAATTTGGTATAGCTCTTAATTGTAAAGTGTAGTAAATTACCATCTTTTAAGAGATAGTAATGTCAGTAATCATACAGTTATAAATATTTGGTATCTTTCCTCTTTGGACTTCATATATTTTATTGGAGGGGATGTTTGAAAAAAATACCTAGTTAAAGAATAACGTAAGAGATAAAGAACAGATGTATGGATAAAAATGGCTAATGATCAAAAGTATGAACCTATCATATAATTTACGTAAAATACATATTTTTATCTTTCATCATGACAAACAGTTTTCTTCTAAACGTGGTATAAAAAGGACAATGTAAACAATTAATTACCTATATCTTCCTACATGTTCTAAAGTTCTCGTTTGGGTATTTTATACAGTATTTAAATGCTTAAAAATTTAAGCTGTCCTGTTAAAATTGCTTGAGTCATAGGAACAATAAAATTGTTCACGTTTCACGTAATTATGTTCCATAAAAATATTACAGTTGCACGATAATAATCAGTGTAATATAAGAACTGCGTGATTACTTCCAGCAGTAGAGAATAAAAAATAAAAGTCACATCATGCGGTATCATACTTTTGAACTGAATTACAGTATCCGACGTTACGTTCCGCTGGTCTCCGCGACCTTATCTATTTTTTTCAGCCATCCCTTGAATAGGAAACAGGATTCTGGCGCAGCAGATCAGCACTTCTCCCCTAGATCACCACACTGATCATCTCCAAACACTGTATTTTCTTTCGCCCCTCTGTCATCCGCTTTTCGTCTCTCTGTTTCTCTCTACCCTACTGTCTCTACTCTGCATCTTTGTCTCCTTCGTGATTTTATGTTTTGTAGACACTATAGAGGACTGCTCTTTAACCGCTTGCCTCCCAGTTTTCTTTCTTTCTATCACGTCCGCCATTTTCTCAGTCGCTTCTTAACCTCTCATATCTGTCGTATTTATGTGTACGTGTTTTTCTAACTCTTCTCTTTTCTGTTTTACTTTACAGAGATACTCTGCACAGCGGGCAAAAGGTACGAACCTCCCCTACATTACAGTTGTTTATTCTTATTTTCTTTTATCTTTTTCACTCTCTCCCCCATTTTGTCTTTCTGTATTTCTCTGTCATTCTCGTTGTCTCTTCGTCTCTGACTCTTTCTCCCTCCCCCCCACGTGTTCTTTGCCACTGCCGATCATCACTTCTTTCCAGTTGCCACTCTCCCTCCTAGAGCTGCCATATTATAGACCCAGTCTCGATGCTGGATCAGAGAATCGTTACTGTCTACGAAGGAAAAGTTGTCGAAGTTTGATTGTTTGTTAATGGATTCTAGGGAAAGTGGAAAATATTCGAAGATCATATGCTTAATTGAATAATTGTCACCGAAATTAATAACAAAAATAAGTGCAGTTAGAACTTTTTATTGTTACGTTTAATACTGAACGAGTTATGGATGTAATAAGTACCCAAATATTTAATGTTATTTTTTTTCAAGTTCTTCGATATATGAATCCTTCATAACGCCAAATGACATAGAAGATACATATTCATATGTTTATATTAGAAAATGTTTTCTTATTTACTTGTTATTGTACCATAACTAAATTATTGTATTATTATTATTATACAAGCACCAATCGTTTTACTTATATATTCTTTTCAAATCTCAGATTGCAAAATTATCATCAATAATTATATCAACTGTTGTGAAACAATTTTTTTTTCATAAGTAAGTCAAATTTTTCTTGCAGAAGGTTGTCGTTTCTAGTTATAAAATACATCAACCTAATTAACTCGGTGGTTTATTTTATTTTTTAACCCAATAATAAAATTTAAGAAACAGCTTTAAATATTGTTATAATAGAATATAATTAAGAAGCCTATTTTCTAAAAACATGCTTTAGCAAAAAATTCTTCCAATAATAAGTAAAAGCTATTGCTGTTATGAAATTATAATTCTGTACAACAGAATAATCATACATACTACAATGGGTTGATTTTATAAGAAAATAAATAACCTCTGATTTGTAGAAAATTCATTCTCATATGCTTTAATAATATTAAGATAAAATTCATCCACACAAGCCGTTCTGGTATCAATTATCTCTTCATGACAAATTGTTCTTTTCTTATGAG
Organism: Tetrapedia diversipes; assembly: GCA_033822845.1. Lineage (NCBI taxonomy): Eukaryota > Metazoa > Arthropoda > Insecta > Hymenoptera > Apidae > Tetrapedia > Tetrapedia diversipes. The sequence continues at coordinate 188,269 of JAOPTO010001467.1, read as the reverse complement.
AAAAAAGTTACAGTTGATTATAGATACTTGTTGTAGCATAGAAAACAGTGACTAATGATTGTTACAAATAAATTACACGATGGCGATAGTATAATCGTGTACTTAATGCTCTCGTGTAATACTATTGTACAATGTTATACTAGCAAATTAAAAATTTAGAGAATCTAGATATATACTTTGGTCGAACAAAAATGAAACTTTCCACTGGTACGTTTAAAAACAGACAAGGCAGAAAAAGGTGAGTACAAGAACCTGCATCGTTCTATGGTTCTACGTAAAATCGGAACAACAAAAGATGGTGCATAGGTGTGGGGGTAAGTTGATGGGGATGTTATACTTTGGGCTACCTAAAATTGTATGCTTTATTTTAATTATTGCCTTAATTACTTTCTCGTCTCGCTGGACGGACTATAGATCTGTACAAGGGTATGTAACTTGTAAGTCACATGGCGTCATAGAGGTCGTTTTCAGTATCTGACAATTACTGCATCCGTAGAGGATGACATAATGTATCATCAGTTGTCTTTTTGCACTTTTTGATGTGTTTCTGATTTTCTCGTTTTTTTTTGTTTTTTAAATTACCTTCAAACCACATTCGGTATTTATTTGAAGACTAGTATTTGGAATACTTTATTGAATAATAAATAAATCAGTAATGGATGTTAAAATTGGAGAAACGTGAGAAGTTTGAGTTTGCCATTTTCCAACGATGGTTCATTGTATAAAGTAGTTGAAAATATGGCGATTGATGTTCATTGACTAAATATTATATTGCAATATATAAAATGTTCGTTTAAATGCAGTATTTTCTACATTTTTGCTTATGAACTTGGATATGAATTAATATTGAAAAGTTTGAAATTTTTCTGTCTATGTCGCATAATGAATATAATATATTTCGCGGATGATATTAAAAATGATTGCATAAACTAGAATTTAGAGTATTATTTCAAAACTGCGATATATACTCGATTTATTTGCTATTAACTATCATTTAACGATACTTGGATACCTAAATTGTTGTTTGAAAAATAAAACATTTCTAAATTAATAAGTGAAAAAATGTTTCCTAAGAGTATCCTAATTCGTTAACGAAGATGTTTTAATTTAAACGGTACAAGTTTTGATTGATAATGTTATGTTAATTAAAGTATTCTTTTTAACTGCTGGAGATGAACGTTACGTATGTTACAATCTAATACTTGATTTCAAACTTAAATCGAAATTCATGCAGTACTGGCTCCATTTTTTGAAAGGTTTCATTGCTCTAAATTATTCTAAATCGTATATTTCGTCGATTTGGTGCAGAAAAATGTCCCCTTCGTTAGTTTTCACGAAAGTTCGGGGAAAATTGTTTTCCTTTTCATCCTCCATCGGTGTTGAGCAACCTGTAAAAGTTGATGATTTGAACCTGCACCCGAAAATGTCCCTCTCATCTGCTTCCGGTCATCCTTGGTTCACGTAAGTAGAGATGTTTTTATTTATTTTGTTTGTTACGCTTCACGAGTTTTCGCTGATTTGTCCGAGAAATTTCATAGAATTTACGTTTCGAGTAACAGAGGCTTTTATTGCTGACGATATGATTAAACATGTTATTTTCAGTAATCCTTTTTATAATTAATTTTTGTTCGAATTAAAGGGTAGGTTTGATTTCACGGTTCCGATAAATGAAACAGAATGGGAAATCGTGCGATAATACCGATACAAAGATGATATAGCATTAAATTTAATCAGTATAATTAACGATGTAGATTCGACATCAAAGGTACGGTTCTGTTGTGTTTAAGTAAAGCACAAATATGCGGATGCAACAAACGGATACAGTATAAACGTATCGTAGAAATTTTTATTCGATGGAATTTTATAAGAGATGTGCAGAAATCCTTACTGCTTTTTATGCAATACTCAGGTGCTTCAAAGATGAATTCTTAAACAGTGTAAAATTGTTTCATGCTTTCCAAATATATATTATGCAATTCTTGAGATTTATTTAATATGTACAATACAAGTATTGTAAAATATTAAACTTTTGCATAGTATAATGAGAAATATAAAATTAGTAATAACAAATTTGAATCAAATTTATCAGTTACAAGCTAATATACATAATTATGAGAAAATAAATAATAACTTAAAACAAAGTACAACATACACTGTTTACAATATTTTATACTCCAAGACTGTGTTATTTCACTATGTCAACGTCTCGAGGTAATTTATAATATAATATTTAAGATTTAATAATATTTAGTATTCGGTTTCTGAAACTACGAAAGCTGCGTTTGCTATTGCAAAAGACTTTCATATAACGCGAGGTCCAAGAAAGTCGCAGTTGAAAGTTCGAACAATTCTATTAGTATCCTATAGAACAAACTCCAGGAGTTTATAGAACTACTGAAAAGTTTCTGAACAAATGTCTGTCACGTGCGTTACGTTGAGTTCAAGGGGTTGAATCACGATACTTCGAGGTCAACCTAAACGAGTTTAGATGATTGTGACTTTACCTAATTGACGATTGTTGAGGACTGGTTCGTTCAAATGAGTTAGGAAAATTTGTTGGAAGGGCGAGAAACGGAAAAAGGTAGGGATAGTGACAGAATACATGGCTGTCCCCTTGGCCATTGTGGCCACTTTTTTTTACTTAGATCGGTAAAGGTAATTGTCACGTGGTGTGGGCCAGATTCTGATCGTTAACGACAATCGACTTTAAATTCCTCGCTCTTCCATCGCCACATCGACATTCAATTTTCCCTTTCCATTTTCCTTCGATTCTCGACAGAACAGTCACGATTACAAGTATGGTAACCACATTCAAGAGAACACTTTTACTTTGCACAGAACCACTTCCGGTTCTCGATAAAATCACAAACCGTTGTCCATCCACACTTGTTAATTCAATTAAGTTTGAAAAACTCAACCTCGAGAATGCTCCAACAATAGACACCCATTCAACGTAACGTTGCGATACCTGCTCATTTGCATATCAATACTAATGTACGACAAACCAATAAAATTGACGGATGATAATGAAAAGGGGATTACTGGTTGCTTAATTTTGTTTGATTCTCCATTCCTTTTTGGCCTGAATGTTCGATGCGCCGCATAGCAAAGGCGAAACAAGAGATTTCTTTCGTTTTTAATCAAACATCACATAAAAGGTACCTCAGACTTATTCTTTATATTTTTTAATTTAATTTCGTGACGCGAGGCCCGTCACAACGTCTCGAAAGTAACAACTTGGCTGATTGAGGCTGGTTCAGGCCCTGCATCCCATCTTTTGCGATCTTTTTACAGTTGAAAATTGTTCACAAAATATGACTTCTAAACGAAGAGAAATTTATTGTTAACAAGTGCAACCTTCACATTCGAAATCCCCTTCTGTAGGTCCCTGAAACGGCTAATTTTCCCGATTCGCGTAATTGACGCAGGAAATGGCACTGGTAATTCCGTTTGCTTCTGGAAAATTTGACGCGATGTAATCAGAGGGCATGATAATTCGCGTAAGTCGCGGCTACTTCGCGTGAAACGTGCGCGCGGGCGCGAACACACACGGAATTCATTAAAACGGGAAACCGATCGAATGCTCGCTGAATCCTCTCCTCTCTCTGTGTTCGCACAGAACGAATAATTAGTATATTAATTATTCGTTGCCGGGTTGTTTAACCCTCCATTAAAGTTGTTCCACTGATGAATGCTGGAGTACGCGTGAACGTTTTCGCTGGAACGGGGTGAAAGGGGGCTCGAATTGAGACTGGAAGATGGTGTACAACAGAAGCGAATCAATTCGAAGGTATTGATTTTGACGAAACTTGTTACGAAAGTTTGTCAATAAAAACCAGAAGGAAAAGGAAAATAGTTTGGTGATTGGAAATCGTTTGAAGCATTCTGGTAGGCATGATATTGCAAGTTCTGTAATTTTTAGAAGAAATTAAATTTGTATACAAATTATGATGTTTAGAGAACAGTAGATACTATTAATTGTTAATATTCTTATTGTGGATGTTTATTCAATTTTTTTATAAAAGATTAATGAAAATGTGTGCAGATCATATTGCTTTGTCATTAATATAGATGACAAAATAATTAATGATATTTGCTCAGAAAAGCTGTCAGGTGGTATAAAACAACGTATTAAAATTCCATCTTCGGAAAAAAAGACATTTCCCACGAAACATTGCAAAGTTTGCGTTAAAAATGGAAAAAGTAGTGAAGCTCGTTATATCTGTAAATTCTGTGGTGTTTCATTTCACTCAAAATTTATATTCACCTAAAATCTGTAACTAACACGTACATTGAAAAAGCGTATAATTTTAAAATATTTGTTGAAAATAAATATTTAACATGTCAATCATTTTTAACTGCTGACGAATAAATATTCAAAAATATTTAACGCAAAGAAAAATAGCTGACCACTGCGGATTTTTATGCATTTATAGGAAATGTTATTGCCCAAAGACCACAGAATGTATACAATACACGGAGGCATGCAAGAAATTAATACTAATGCCAAGTTTTGAAATTTAACGGGTGAAACGAATCTGCAATTAAATTCCATTTTTTTTTATTTACCCTTACGAAGATTTGAATTTGCATACTGATGTTTATCTCCCGCAATTTAATGATGAGCAATAAGATACATTGCGTACGGATCACGAGATATCTCGTTTTTTTTCTGTACACGTGCATCCACAATTCGAAATAATTTGATCTGTTCGTTATGTCTGTTACGTTTACCACGCTTATTGTTGCATTATGAACGAGTATATAAAAGATAGATAGTAACATTTAAGAATTTACAAATCTGAATTGAAAAAAGTATTTGTATGCAGTGAGCTCAATTTTTGTTGGCGAACAGAGCGTTGTGCGCAGTGTGTTAAAAAGCAACAATGATCGGAGTACGGTGTACACGTACACATAGGCACGCACACGGAGGTAAAAACCAACATTTATTGGGTTGGAGGGAAAGTTCTGTCGTATTTTCCGTTTCCGTTAATTCATGTGAAATCCAAACACTTTGCTTTAACACAAACCCAACAGATTTAATGTGATCTCCAACAGTTGTACGATGAATGCCAAACTCTTCTGCAATTTCTCGACTTGTTAAATGTAGATTATTTTCCAACATGGATCGCAAAACATCATTATCGATCTTGGATGGTCGTCCAGATCGATCACTTTCTTGGAGGCTCAGATCCCCGGAACGAAATTTGCTAAACCATCTTTGACAAGTACGAACATTTACAATATCTTTCCCAAATACCGCACATAAATTTTTACATGCAACCGATGCGTTGCTTCCTGTTTGGAATTCATACAAAATGCAGTGTCGTAAATGCACTTTATCCACTGACACGTTTTTCACTTTAAATATCACAAGTAAATGATGAACGGTAAAAAAGGACTCCTTTTATATTATACAGCAGGTAAAAAAACGAACAAAATTCCCAATGACTAACTAGCCAGATGTTTTTTTTATTTACAAGAAAAGTTACCTGCCTATTTAAAATACGACAGAATTTTCCCTCCAAACCAGTATAATGTATTCACAATTTCTTGGAGCTTCTTTTTTTTTGCGGACAAAAGGAATCCGCTTGACAACGGTCGAAAAAGCACCCTAGGTCCATGGTAGAACCGGTGGCAGAGGTTGGATCGAACGCAACGGAAGACGGTGAGTCGTATTTAAATTTCAAATGTTCCTCGAAGAAGCAGCATGGCCGGATATAATCGCATATACAGACGTTCCTGCGGAAAGTCAGGTATTACGTGGATACCGATTTACTCGGGTAACCAGCTGGAAAGCAACTAGAAATAAACTATTCTCTTCGGTCGTTTTAACCCCGCTTCAACATATCCCCTTTCTTACGTCTTCCGTTTCCTCTGCTTGACGTCTCATTTTTCTTTTGGATTAAAATCGACGGAACGAGAATCTATCGAGAATCTTTTCTTCCCCGTGATTACACTTCCACGCGAAATCTTCGCTCCGCTTGGGCCCGCCTTTTAGCTTCCCTTACGCTTTTAGAAATTTAATTTTGCCGGACGGGAGAGGAAGGAAAATTGTTTTGAGACGACAGGGCGAACTTGCGACCGCGGAGGGATTTGCGAGATCATTTAGGTTTGCCGAGTAAAAATGTTCTGGTTGCGAAGATGAAATATTATAGGGTTTGAAAGAAATTGTTTGTAAGAGGTGAGACGAAAGTAGGTTGGAAATTGAAAAGAAATGTTGGAATTGCTTAAATTCAAAGTGAAGTATTATAATGTTTTGAACTGTTTTTCGTTTTGCGTAGTTACAGCGTGTTGCATTTTCAAATGTTAAATTATAATTTTACGACATGGCTAATACTATTTGACTGTTTTATTTCTTCTGAAGATACAGAGTTCAAGAACTTATTTGTACCGTGAATTCTAGGTATGTCTTAGTTTTATTCTACTAACTTTATTAGGATATGGTAGATTTTTATATAGAAAGCAAAATCTAAATGTTATTAAATTTCATAATATAATAATAATAAGTAGAAAACTGTTATATTATTTAGAATAGATAATTAAAATGTTCTGTTTACGTTTTAGTTATTATACGAGTTCTATTTTCTAGTCTCATAAAATATTTGTAAAAATCTACATTAATATTTGACAATTAATGATCGAATATTATTAATTATCTAATTTTTTATTGCATTACGATTTTTTTTTTCTGTGACGCGTATCCTATCACCTATTTTTTTAGAAATCTTCCTGGTATAACAGATCAATTTTCTGTCGAATTCAGCCGCGGTCGGGTTTGATTTTTTTTCAAACGTAAACGATCAGCAGAAATACGCTTTGTGTTACGTGTGCGTTTGACGTGCGCCAATTACCGCGTGTCTTTGCCAAATTCGCCCGCCATAATGCTCGGCCAGTAATCGATACTGAATTTTCCGTTCCCGTTGCGACTTTGTACTATTATTATGCTTCATTGTGTTTGATTCTTTATACGATTTTTCTTTCGAATCAAGAACATCCTAATTCTGAATTTCTGAAAAATAATTATTGAATCGTAGGAAAGTTGAAGACTAATCGAAGGCTTCGTAACGCATAATAATTTGTGTGGTATAAATTTAAAATGTTTTTTGATTTTTGAAAAATCTTTATATTAATTTGTAATTAATTTAGAGTAAAAAGGCGATAAAACTGGTTATTTTCAACAGTATAATTCTTTTTTAGTAAATACATACTTCATAGTTAGATACCGAACAGAATTTTTAAAGGATAAATTAAAATAGTTTAAAGTAAAGTGAACAAATCTTATAGATGTAATAGGAAGAATATTAACGTAATACAATGATTGCTCTAATAACTAAACCTGAATGAGATAAAACGAGATCACTAATGAAACCTGTATACCATATTGCATTTTTTTACTATGACTTTTATAATATTTTGGGTCAGATATATGTAACACTCTAGCAAATACTGTAAAATTGATATTAGTTGTTTACTGACATTCGCCTTTCGAGTAAAAATAGGTAAAACAGCAAGAAGTACATATTTACAGTAGAACCTTCCTCATCTGAGCACCTATTATCCGAATATTGTAGCCAGAAATTTTTTATTAATAAATTAATGTATTTTATCAATAATAATTTTCTATTTTTATTATTATTAAATTTTTAAATATATATATTAATCATAATAATTTTATTCTTAAAGATCATGAAATTTAACTGTGAAGGAATATAGGATACGCTGATATTTAAACGAACTGTGTCAACCTCCTTTGCATGTGTTCAAATAAATGAAGTTTAGCCTGAGAAAACATGATTAGTCTCTTAACCAAAAATTCTATTATCGGAACATGTTTGCCGCCCTATTAGTTTCGATAATCGGGGTTCCACTGTACTTTCAGTTTCAAGAAACCGTAAGACAAGCAACAGCGATGAATTCGAAACGGAAATCTTGTCCATTCCCGTTTAACTCTCGATTCGATCGAGGCAATCGAGTTTCACTGGCGAAGAATCACGCATGCCCGGCGAACGCGTGTCGTCGCGGTTCATCAGGACGTATCGACACATTCCGTCGATACTCGCAGCCGATATTCGATGTGCTCGATAACGAGGCCGAGCGACAAAGCGATCAGCCTTTCCTCCCACCCCGATTACCGGTCGCCGGATGCACTCCAGTTTTCGTGTCCCTTTCCACCCTTCCCCTTCGCCCCTACCTCCTTGATCCTTGCTGCCTTTTGTCCGGACTCGCCTCTCTCGATTTCAAGTGGCATGTCGTGTCCTCGAGTGCCACGATTAATCTCCTCGAATCGTTAATTAACCGTTTGATGTTGGACCCGTTTGTTGAACAGTGTTTGCCTACACGAAACTGGTCGATCCTCTGGGCCCGTTGTTTTGGAAATTGAGAATTTGCCGCAACGTTCCTTGGGAAAACTGAGGTGGTTCGTATCGATTCGCAGGAAATCGTTTCATCGACGTTGTTTTAACCGGCATCGATTTCGCTGACGGTATTAATTGACCGACACGGTGTTTATGTAGTTTATATTGGAGATTATGGATTAAAAAGGTAGAAATAATGATAACTCTTCTGTTAGGTGTACAAGTCAATTTTAGTCTTTTTTTAGCAGGTTCAGAGTTTATTTAAATTTTTACGCCCAAAAGTTAGTGGATGATTTCCCATACTTTCTATAACCTTTGCCCATCTTTCGGACGATGGATGCCCGATTTGAAGAAACTAGGCTGTCTTATTTCAATGAACTCATCTAAAAGTGATTGCAATTCCTCATTCTTGAATCGTTGCGGTTGTCCAGGTCGTTTTTTATCCTGGAGATCGAAATTTCCTTGCTGGAATCTTCTGTATCTGTATTGGAAACTGTTATTAATAGTCTGCTCTGTCCCTTCAGCTTTACGTTGAACAACGCTTTCTTCACAAATTTAGGAGTTCCTCTTTATGAAATTAGAGAACGATCGATCGCAGTAAAATCCAAGGAACGCAGCAGGATTAAGGACAAAACATTTGCGACGCGGTAGAGGTTCGATCTTAAGAGTGTTAAAGGCGTCAAACCGATGTATTCAGTTTGTCCATCGATCGTTGAAAGCTGATCTCCTCTGGCCAACAAGTGAAACGGACCAATAGGAAATCCGAGAAGCTTAACGGACATACGTCCATCAATGGAAGGGCCAAGATAATTTAGGTCAGCTTAGGTCGGCCCATCAGAGTTACGTTCCTACACAAGGATAATGATCGTTCACATCGATACGTAACAATAGTTATTAGCACGTCAGACGTTCCGTCGATGCTTTTCAAAATCATTACGTCGATGAACAACATTGTAATAAAATGGTAGAGGGCAAAGTTCGCTTTGCGGTTTATGGAAAGTGAAACAGGTTTACGTTTGATCGAGCACTCGCGAGAAATTCTGATTCCTCATTAATTTACTTTCCTGGATCTGGATTGAATTATTGGTCTGGACCTTTCTTATTTCGATGATTTCTGGAGTGAGAATCGGTCCTGAAACCTATTCTGTAAGGGTATCTTTAATAAATTTTTATTATGTGCTCGGTGGTGTCAAAGCAGAAGATCGATTGTTAGATTCGTATAAAAGAATATCAAAAGTGTAATAAAGTGTTATATCAACGTGTTACTCGGATCTCTTTTTATTTTGAATCAAGTGTAATTCAGACTTTCCCTGATCTACACAGTTGTCCTAAAAAACTCATTATTCATCAATTCTTCACTCATCCTGTTGCTCATCCGAATCTCAACTCCCTTGCCTCATCCTAACCCTCGAACCTAAGATAACCCCCAATTTCCCAGTTCCAAATTGATGACAATGATTTCCTTCTAATCGATAGCTTAATACTTTTTTACAGTAAATATACGAAATCGCTCGTAACATTCGTCTAGGGAAACGTTACAAAATTTACAAACTAAGCATGTAAAAGCCGATTAACAGGCTTCCGGTCGGTAAAGTGTTAACATTTTTGTGTTTTCTCATTTCACTGTCCGCTGCGAAAGCGTTAACCCGAAGTTCTCGTCTAATCCGCCACGGTTTCAGCATATTTACCTTTCCACCGACTATTCCGGGCCACGAAGCTCCGAGCTCGCATCTCATGTTTGAGGATACCACGTTCGATAAGGGTCTCCACTTACTGGATCCTCCAGGTTCATGCATGCACATTATGTATAGGGCCGGCGCGCAGATCATAGCGGCGCGGTGTGCATTAAAAGGAGACCGGACACCTTTATGAAACATTCAGACCAGCCTTAAAGTACACACACGTAAATCTTAGCGCGACCGCATGCAAAACAACCCTGGAACCCGCTCTGGCTACCTTTGCTAATTAATCGTGGGTTCGTGTTCTGAATTCAGAAGTGTACTGCTGTGTACGTGTACGTGTCGTTTTGTCGTAGGTGTGCATTCGTAAAATTATGGATAATTGGTGCAATTTGTTTGAGCAGAGAAAGTTCTGTACAGAATTGCGTGAAAGGTGTTTTGTGAATTATAATAATCGTAAGGTGAAAAATGATGATATAAACGAACGTTTATAGGATATTGGTTTAAAAGTCTTTCTTATATTTAAGAACATAGATTCGAACATTTTGTCGGTAGTTTATAAAATATTTTAGATCAGCTGTTAGTAATAAAATTTTATTTATAAACATCTTGCATGCGTAGTTGTGCTCTTTCGATACCCTATAATGCTAAGAACAGATCATTCTTTTACGCAATGATTTAAAATAGTAAGTAGCAGCTTTAAAATAAAAATTCAATGACACGTTTGTTAATAATTAAGAAAATTTGAAGAGGTGTGTTTTGCTTAGGAAAATATCCTAATGGCAACATTTACACATTTACTAGCTTATTAAGTAATGCATAAGAATAAACTTCAGAAATTAAATAAACGACTTTGATACTATACTCGTAAAAAAACAATAATGGAAAGCTTCCATTACATTCAATTATTTTTAATTCATTTCAATTTTAATCCAAATTTTTCAATAACTAATTGATAAAAGAATGAACAATCCATTTCTTTTGAAAGCTACAACAAATCATTAACGTAAGAAAGTACACGCACGAAACACTTGATAATGTTCATGTAAACTTGACAACGTTACGTGTACAAAAAGTAAACGAATTATTTTTCCTAAAATCTCGTCAACCCATGGAAACCACCGTCTGAATTTAAACAAATTCATACGATCAGCGCTACCGCAATCCTCCTAGAATATCCTATCTCTTCAAAGAAAACCGCATTCCGGACGAGCGCTCTTCAACGAAACATGTCCCATTAGTTGAAATCCAACCCGGCTTGGCTCCACATAACTATAATATCCTGTATTATGTATTAAGTCTTTTCGTTCTCCGGTTTGGTCAGGATCTTTTGTTGTGTTTACCCATCTAACGAGCTACGTGCCCTCGAATCAAACAACGTCTCACATTCCCTATACTTTTCGAGTTTTATAGGAGAAACCAGTGATTTCATATATTTGATCGTGTAGATGGAAAAGGACTTGATAATTAAATTTGTTTATGAAGTATAGTAGTCACAGGAAATTGTTAAATGAAAGAAACACAATTATTAAGTGAATGATATTGAAATCTGTAGATGTTAATGGGGAACTGACAACAGATTTTGTTGGAAAAACAGACGAAAATATTGTATATTATAATACGAGATTGTTGAAAGAATTAAATATTTGAAACTTTGAACATTTAAGCTTGAATGTTTTAAAAATTGAGTATTCGAACGTTTGAATGTTTTAATATTCGAGTGTATAATTTAAGTAGGAAAATATTGAATAGTAATTTAATAGACTATTTGAACTTCGTGTTATTCGATTATCATTGAATTAATATTTTGTTTGCAGGTTTCAGCACTTAAATATTCTATAGATTTATTTACTTGATGAATTGATTCAAATATTAAAGTATTAATTTATGAGGATTAAGTTAAATGTTTGAACACATGTGGATATTCAGATACTTTGGTTATTCGAGTATTTGAATATCTTATTCATTATTTGAATTCTTATATGATATTTTTATGTCAAAGTATTTAAACATCTGTATATCTCAGTGTTTAAATGTTCGATTGCTTGAATATTTTCACATGTTGAATGATTTAAAATGTTAATCTTTTGAAATTGTGAGAATATTGGAATACACAAAGTTATTACATTTTTTGAATTTTAAATTATTAATTGTTTGAATATTGAAGTTAAAATATTTCCCTATGTTTAAACTTTGACTCAACATTTAAATGCTTAATGTTTAAAAATCTGAATATTAAAAAATTCAAGTACATATATACTGTATCACGGTTATTATAAGATTATTACAAATTAAAATACCAATCTTCTTTCAAGCTACGAAATCAATATTCATTCAACGAAGCAATTCCTCTATCTCGTTTATGTTAATTTTTTTCGGCACCATTCCATTCATTTCCCACCAAACTCACCAAAAAGACTCTGTTATCCCCTCAAACCACAAAAATTCATTCGATCCCATTAGTTTCTTCAAATAAGAACAACACTTTCTACTAAACTCCCCCTCTCTACCCCAATAAACTTCAAATCTGTCCGTATTCAACAACGAGTTGCCGGGACGCCGATTAGCCGTTCGTGCAAGCGTAAAATTATTGTGCAAAGGAACTGAAAGCCGCTTAGATAAGCTCGCTGCTCGCAAATCTGCAAGACGATTAATTCCTGTGGCCCTTTTTCACGGTCGCGTGCCGTTCGTTGTCTTTCAACGCCGCTTCGAGTTGCACGCAAACAGTTTTGGCGCAAAATTACCCCCCGTCGCGATTTATTCGTCGAGCGAGGGAGGAACCGGTGTTGCGTAAAATAAAAGTCGCCCTCCTCGTGGAATTCAACCCCTTTTGGGCTCCCCATAGCCACTTGGAGCCCACGCGTTTGAGCGACCTCTCAAAACACCCAACGATCGGCTTAATAAACCGCGTGATATCTCGTTTCGCTGCTGGGCGTAAGTGGAATTCCGAAATCGGATGAAACATTTTAGAGTTATTCGAATTATATTTATATTGTTCCACTTGGGAATTTATATGGATAATATTTATCATTGTTGTTTATATAAATTAGGAATGTTGGAATTTATATAGTACAGTAGAACCTTCCATATAATCGGTTGGCACTAAGTTCCTGCAGCTTTTTAAAATTTTGTAAAAGTTCATTTTTCAATAAAAGTTAACAACTAATTAATCAATAATGTATTCTCCCTTGTTGTTTACAACTTCTTCCCAACGATCGACAAGATTTTCAACACCTCGTTGGTAGAAATCACCCGGTTTCGACTACAACCAAGCTCGTAATTCTGCATCAGTATTGAACAAAATTTCGCGTATAGCATTTGAAAGAGATCGAAAATGGTGGAAATCTTCTATCTTTTTTAAAAGAACGACGGGAACTTAGTTGGCAACCTAATATGAACTAATAGGAAGACAAAAGTGTTCAATTAAAAGAATTTTCGGATAATAGAACAATTACTTTTTCTTATGCTAAACATTATTTATTTAAGTGGGTATTAATTTCTTACAAAATCGTGCATGTAATCCCTCTTTGATTATTTATTAAAACCACGATTTTCGAAGAAGGAACTATAAAGTTGTTAAATGTTGATATGGATTTTGCAAGCTCAAAGGTCTCACTTTCTTCGTTGACGTTCTAATTAACGCTCCTGTCACGTTAACCGAAGCTACAAAGACTTTCGAGCGTGAAACATGTTTTCCGGAATTTTATTCCTTTTAAAGATAACGATATAAGCTACGTCTATGAACGTTATAATCTTTTTTCTTTATCATTGAACGTTAATTTTATTTTGGTTTTTTCTTCTATCCTACTGTGTACTGAATTATTTACGCACACGTATTTTAAGAATTTATTTTTATGTATTTGTTTAGAAGTCTTATGCAATGGTAATTACATACTCTAACACAAGAATCTGATCGTTTTACCTTCATATGGATAAACCTTCAGTTTACCTGAACATATTCAGTTGGAATGAACATCAAATGAACACACGTTTGAATAATGGGGACGACTGGCCGAATCGTTTGTTTTGTCGACGGTCGATACATCAAAGTGAACGTGTGATCGCTTCCTGTTTATGCAAATGCTCAAGTGAGTACGCATTCAAACACATGAATACCAACCATTTTTCACCTTGATGATTAATTTTAATTGTTTAATCAAACAATAAAATTTAAATTCGATTAACACGTTGTATACCAAACATATTCAGGAAACCAAAGTTAATTTTTTCATAATTTTAGTCGTAATATTGTCTGTAGTCAGTGTAATACAGAAATGAATTTTTATTAATTTTCTTCAATGGTCTAGTAATTATTTATCGACATCGTTGCTACTTAATAATAATTATATTCATACACTTATCCATTCAAGGAAATTTTTGATGAGCGATGTAGTGTTCAATGTGTTAGAAAAAAAGAATTATGAAAAATGTGCTTAATTACTTAGATTAAGTGAATAATTATTTGAGTCATTTACTTCACTCACCATTATACACATATTTATCTCTTTTTTTTTAAGAATTATGAAAAGTGTGCTTAATTACTTACATTAGGTAAATAATTGCTAATAATTTAAATTATTTAAATTATTTATTTCACTCTCCATTATACACATATATATCTCTTTTTTTTTAAAGAATTATGAAAAGTGTGCTTAATTAGTTAGATTAACTAAATAATTATTAATAATTTAAATTATTTGAATTATTTATTTCACTCACCATTATGCTCAGATTTATCTTTTGTTTTATTATATTCACGCCCATAAATCATCTATAACTCATACTTACAAAGTATCCTTTACTAAATTCCCTAAATTTTCGATTCCACCGCGTAATAAACGAGGAACAGTCGAACTCATCGCGAAGCCATCGAAATTGTGATAAAATTATATGCGCTCTTCGGCCAGCAAAGAAGCCCGCTCTCATCCCCTTCTCCGTATGTGTGTTATGAAGTTACGTGGCTGTAGTAACAGTAAAGTCTGGCATCAGAAGCCCTGCGAGATCTCCGTTGTCGTAAATTTAATGCGATTGCAGTAAAATGCTCCGACTACCTCTATTAACTTCCGACCACGCTTTTCTATCCCTGTGATGGGGTAGATTCTGCAAAATTAACGCCAGAGAAATCCCTTCAACCCGAGCCTGATGCGTTCCTGATGCAATTTTAGGGTTAATTGTGCGTAATTGAGCGATTCAAATCATATTTCGTGCATTGGGAGGTCCAACATAACTGGCAATTTAAAATTGCCGCGTTTTGTGTCGCCAAGTATGTTTCTCTCGCAGTCGTTAAATGTTTCCTCATGGTTCTTTATGCGTAACCTTAGAAATGTCCTATTAGCATTTTGTTTTATTTTGTGCTTTTCAGTGTCGAAGGAGGTTCAAGTAACGGTATTGAATTTGTACAAAAATTGTTACCATTGATTAAAATTATTATTTACACATACAGTCTTCTAATTAGCATTAATTAGCTCTATTTCTCACTATCTTACGATACAAACAGCAGGTCGTTTTATGACTATCGCAAGTACATCGTAACCCCTTCTTTTTACACGATAAAAGCATAATCGAGTGAAAGGGAATCACGTAAAAGAAGTCATGCAAACACTGATTGGGGAAAATGTATAAAACTTGTTTTAAAGAACGCGAACTACATAAAAAGTAATTTAAAACATAGGAATGCATTCATCAAGGTAATTTATTCAATTATAACAAAAATTGTATAACTGTGAATAATTTGCTTTAAAAGAATCGTGTAAGTGTAACTAAATAGTGTTAATGAAACCAGTCTAATCATAAAATCATATGACAAAAGATATTGTGTATAGGGAAAGTCAGGCGCATCCAAGAATTTTTGCAACGAATGAGAAGAATTTTTGCAATGAGAAAAATGTAATGGCAAAAGTAAAAGTGAAAGAATTGGTAAGGAAATCAGGAGTTACTGAACAAATCCTCGATCAAAACCAAGCTTTGGGTTCTATTAAACTATTTAACCCTTTGACATACAAATAAAACAGAATTCGATGCGTCCAAAAAATTTAATTTAATTAATTTGTTTGCTTAATTTAATTAATTTTTTTAAATTATTTATTTAATTTGGCTCAGCTGAACAATTACGTGTAAGTTTAGAAACAGAACATTTTGTTTGGAAATTTATTCTGAAAGGGGGGAGGAGGAAGCACGTTGAACATTCTAAAGAAAACAGAATCGATGCACGAGTGAAATAATTGAATAATCTAATAATATACTATACTAATAGTCATAGTCAATAATAGTCAAACTCGTCAAAGTCTACAGTGGCACTTGTAATGAATGACGACCCTAACTCGTCATTGTATGTCAAAGGGTTGAAGTAATCTTAATCTGAGCAATTAACGAAATCTCTTTATACACCTACGTATAACAACGTTACGATAATAGGTTTCGAAAAATTCTTATATCATCTTTTTCCGTGCACACTCTACCTATGCATCGCTCTGCGGAAGTTATTCATAGAGAATACATTACGAGGAAGCTGGCTTTGATCTGAAGCAGAGTTCGAATTATGCAGACCTCTCCGTGTGCTCGCGCGCGCATCTGTTTCTAGAGTGACGCGTAGCCGACACACACACACACACGCGTGCATGCGCGCACACAAATAGAAACCCCATGGAAGCCTAACCAAAGCTAAACTGCATTATTCGTACGGAGTAATGCAGGGAATATAGTAGCTATCAGAAATTCGGCAAGGGCTTAGAAAGCCCTCCAAGCCAAAGCATGTCCGCGCGTAAATCCTTATTAACGGGTTTCCCCTGACCTTGTTTCCCACCCAGATATTTCTTTCGTTCGACCGAAATTGTCCTGTCGTTTGCTAGAACGCGAAAACTGCTGTTTCACGATACACATTCACGTTAATCGTATCAAGATTTTTCATTCATAGAATATGATACTCTATTTTAGGTTGAAATAATACAAATTGACTTTTTAATTGTGTTAACCCTCTGTGACGCTGAAGTGTTTTTTTTTTCAAAAAGACTGTGGTGACACAGAATCTCTGCGGGTGTTCTAAGGGGCTGCATCAAACACTTTACAACAGGGCCTGAACATCGGCCCGTCATTAGGCCCAAACGGCCAGCCGATCGTCATTACCACGGGTGTTTGATTGCAGCCTCATTAGAATACGGAAAACACTCGCAGAGAGTCCCTTCCATGTCACCACATTTTCCTCTTCTCGACGCGTTCAGGGAATATAAAACTCAAACTTCCCTGGGCGCGACACAGTTTAATCAATCGCAGCATAGCAGTCTCAGTATATCAATATAGCAGTCTCAGTCGCAATATATCAGCATCTCAGTATATCAGTATAACACAATCCAGATCAACCTTGTACCGTACAACAAATAAACATACTCTACAAGACCATAGCGAGTAACAAACCCAAGGAGTACCTTGACATGAATGAAAACTGCAAACGAAGAATCTACGGCTAAGGTTAAGGGTTCTGACACTAGATGTGACTGACCATAAATCAAGGGAAAAAACGGGCTGGAATGTAATGACTCGTTGGGTCCTATTTCTGCTACGACTAGCGAACTATGGGTTGTAAAACGGCAAAAGTTTTCTAAAGAAACAACGAAATATATTAGGCTATTGTAATGTCAGAAACTAGACTCATCCTCTTACTGTATGTGCCTTTCAAGACCTAACATTAGCCAAAATATCTTTTTCGATAATGTGTTTGAGCCGAAACGCCTGTGTAAAGGAAAAAAGCTATATTTTTCTTCGTTTCACCGATTGGATTTGTCGAAAACGGAACGTGTTAGAACGCCCGATATAAACGGACCTTTACTCGTCGATTCTGTTAATCCGAAGCATCTCCGATAATTTATTCACGCGTTCCATTTCCGGCTACGGTTACGAGTGGTCTGAATCACGAATATTTATAAGTTTCGCAGGTAATAATACGGCTCGCGGCGTGTAATTCGACGCTCGTCCACGGGCTTTTTGGTTAAACAAGCCTGCTCAGCTGTTTCGTTCCCCGAGTTTCGCGTTTCAGTTGCATTACGTCGTCGTCTGACCTGCGTTACGTGCACACGTCACTGACGCACGCAGCCTGCGTCAGTAATCGTAGGGTCAATAATCATGCGATCACGGTGTGATTATGAACCTGTCTCGGACATACCAAGCTCATATTAACCGACAACAAAACAACGATGTTGCATAGCCCCTGTTTCCTTTTTACCTTCTTGTTCATCTATTACTCTGTTGGAAATAGACCGTAGCAAAATTTATTTGTTACCTTCGAATGTGAAGTTATGCCAAAAAACGAGGTTTTCTAATCGTTTGTCCCGTTTTGGCGAACTAATGGAATTTTGATGGTAATTAAACAAATACGATAAGGTGTTTTGTGAAATACACAGTTTTGGACATTGTTTTATAATGTTTAAACGATGGTAAAGCGAATTGTTGCAGGATATCTATGTTTTTTCTTTGTATCTACTGTGTATATTTTTCAGTCGAGTCTGAGGTATTTATTTTATTTCGGTTAAGCTAAATTTTTAATTATTTCATTTTTAAATATAGGTTAACGTCGCATCAGCAGCTTGGTTTTTAGCGACGGCGATGCTTTAGTCGTTATTAGAAAATGGCACTTAAATGTATTTAAATTGGAATCTGTTTTGTTATAAGAAATGTATATTTTTATTCGTTTACTAATATACAGCAATGATCTTAAAACATTTTACAAAATGTCTAACACACAACATGTATATCAATTAGGTCTTTTTTGTGCCACCTTTCACGTGTATGATTACTAGAATACCTCCAATCGTAGCTTCAATATTTTTCCTACAATTTATTTTTATTCCTCTGTCGTAATACCGTGCTAATGTATGTATGTGTAGGTGAAAAAGACACGCTCCACACAATGTAATTTTTACGTAATAAATATAATAAATGTATCCACTTTTGGTGCTAAGAGACTTTTGTTACGCGATACATTTTATCGCCATAAAGAATTCGAATGAAAAAGTCTTGTCATTTACGTGCCTAATAAAACAAATTAAATAAAAATATTCGAGGAGTTGCTAGTTCACCGTAGAGCTTGTATCTTAAATTCATCTGTTCATGATAATTTGATCACCCACTGTATGCATCGCGTTTCTCGCTCGGATTTCCAACGAATGCGTACAAATTCACAAAGCCTAACGATTAGCAAGTATTAGCTTCGTTTCGCGACTGTTACATAAATTGTTCTTTGTTTCAAGTTCGTTCAGTGTTCGATGAATTACCGATTGGAGTGTAAATCGACAACCTAAACGAACGGGTTAAAATGTTTCACCATCGGTGGGGCGGCCATTAAGGGTCCACTGGAAATAAACTGGCCGCCTGTTATAGCAAAGCGTCGCGTTCTACCAGCCCCGAGGGTTGATACGGTTTCTGGTTTCTATTGGCAACGCGATATGGAGTTCCACGTCGAATCCGCAGTATCCATAACAGTAGCGTGATCCTTTCGAGACTGGTAAATTGAAGCCGAAATACACGAGCCCGGATCGCTTTTCCAAATTGAATTTTCCGCGTTGCTTAAACGTCCACGGCACCCTCTATGGGGTTGCTCTCTGTGTCTCTCTTCTTCCACACCTCTTTCTATTCGTCCACCCATCTATCTCTGTTTCTTTGTCTCGTTTATCGTCACCATTTTCGTGGAATCGCGAAAATATTCCTTTGTCGTATGGTTAATATGTAAATTTGGCAATAAATATTGTGAAAGTACGATTTCGAACGTGATTCGAGGATTCCTTTCGGTTTGACAATGTTCGATGTTTGTTTGACGAGATTTGCGCAAACCTAGATCAACGGTTGGAGATTTTTGTGGAAACTATTTAGCACGTACCTCAGTTTGTGATTTTTTGGCGTACGTTAGAATTTTTTATGAAAGAATAGTAAGTGTACAAAGGAATAAAGATATTATTGATAGTAGCTTTTGTTATTTATACGAAAATTTTGATTA
Organism: Tetrapedia diversipes; assembly: GCA_033822845.1. NCBI lineage: Eukaryota > Metazoa > Arthropoda > Insecta > Hymenoptera > Apidae > Tetrapedia > Tetrapedia diversipes. The sequence goes on along the minus strand of JAOPTO010001467.1, from coordinate 168,251 downwards.
TAAATTTGCGGGGTTGTTTTATTTCTTATTTCAAGAAGTTACGATGAAAGATAAAATTAGGAATTGAAATGTATGAAGAGCAAAAAACAGGTTTAATATAATTACGAGAAACATTTAATTTTGTATATAATTGATTGGTTGCATTTTAAATTAATCAGAAATGTAGGAATCGGTAATTGTTATAATCAAACCGTATAGGATCTATACGTATAATAATATACAGTGAAACGTTGATTATTCAAATTAATAGAGAAACAAATTCTTTCTAATAAATGGTTTAACGAAAGAATATTTCAAAATGGTAATCATCGATTTTTATAACATTTTGATTCGTTATAACTCTAAAGAAATATTTCACACCAATCACTTTTCCAACAGATTAATGTTTAACCACGTTTGAATAATTGATCTACTCGATTTAACGTGTCAGTAAAATATAATACAGACACACGCTACTGGAGGGGTTTAATACAGTGACCGACATGTTTGTTCAAGTACAGTAGCGGACAAAAGTTTAAAACCAAAGAGTCAATGAAATTAAACTAACTAATTTATAAGGAATAGCATGATAAATAAAATTTGCATTCTGTGCTAATCAATAAATAGTGTTCTATGTATCGTAATAACAATAAAAATGAATGTACGGACAATATTTACGGACCATAAAACTGTGTTCTACATTGTCTTCTCGTCTTAAACTTTCATTCGTTACTGTACATACAAATTTGGCTTTCTTTGTATTCCGTGGTTAAGCATCGTGCCTTTGACGATAAAAAGTTTGAATAAAGTGAGCGTTGACAATCCCCGTTCCTGGCACCGTACGCTTTATGCATTTTTAAAGAGGCTGATGAAGCTACCGATGCAAGAAAAAAAGTTTGTTGGGACGTGTGATTGCGTTATACATATTAAAAAGCGTCGATACCGTTGTGTTTGGGGTTATGGCGAACAGCTGGTTCTGATTTTTTTCGTGTTTTTAAGCCTCTTTCGTGGAGTACTTCTTCCATTGATGATAGTTAACTTTGCAATAACTTTTGCAATTTGCAAAAGAATTTTACAGAAATTTAGCGAAATGTTTGCAGATTTTTCACTTAAGGTTATAAAATCAAGATGTTTGAAAGGAGTTGAAAAAGTTCGGAATTTGTTAGATTGGCTCTTTATCTCTTTTTCGTAGCTAACTTAAAAAGGAATTTGTGCGATGCTTCTGAATAGATTATGGTATTATCGTTCTCCAACAAGTTGTCACGACTGGACTACAGGGTTTTATACAAATTCATAATTTTATCATAAGTATAACTAAGAAATAGAATCCAGTATAAACATACTCAGGTATTCCACCCTCTAAATATTATAATACGAATACCCATTATCTGAATATTGTACCCAAATATTCAATAATAGTTCTTTAGCTTAAAATATAATAGAATTTTCCAATGGAAGCGATACAGGATGCACAAATGTTTAAATAAACTATTAACTGTTTTAATACCCACTTAAATAAATAATGTTTAGTATAAGAAAAAGTAATTGTTCTATTATTCGAAAATTCTTTTAACTGAACACTTCTGTCTTCCTATTAGTTCATATTAGGTTTCCAACTAAGTTCTCGTCATTCTTTTAAAAAGATAGAAGATTTCCACCATTTTCGATCTCTTTCAAATGCTATACGCGAAATTTCGTTCAATACTGATGCAGAATTACGAGCTTGGTTGTAGTCGAAACCGGGTGATTTCTACCAACGAGGTGTTGAAAATCTTGTCGATCGTTGGGAAGAAGTTGTAAACAACAAGGGAGAATACATTATTGATTAATTAGTAGTTAACTTTTATTGAAAAATGAACTTTTACAAAATTTTAAAAAGCGGCAGGAACTTAGTGCCAACCCATTATATAGAAGATTCTACTATACTATATAAATTCTAACATTCCTAATTTATATAAACAACAATGATAAATATTATCCATGTAAATTCCAAAAATTCCTAATTTTTAAATTTTCCACGAACGCATCAAAATCCGCTGTCTGATCGTAACTAAAATTATGAGATACCTAATTTGCGTTGGAAGTCACGCTTTCTTTTCATTCTACCTTCCGACTCCCGTCTTATGCTTCGTAACGATTACCCATTCAGGAAGATGTCCAGGAAACAGAATCGCAGTTTGCACTCGAGCTAATCGATACGCCAAATAAAACATTAACAACGCTCCGGCGAGCCCTATGCTTAAGGACGGAAGGGAGGAAAAATTTTAAGGAGCACTGCGAGTTACGTAAATCCGCAGCTATTTTACTTATCCAGCTTTTGTATTCATCCTTTGTCAAGAATTTCCGTTTTCGATTAACGATATCGATGGCTTGCTTCAAGCCTCCTTCTTCCCCTCCCCCTTTCTCTTCGTTGCACAAAAGAATGACTGTATAATGCGATATTGTTCGTACGGTCCTGGCCCTTATACACGGTGATTCAGAACATGCAAGCATAATTTAATGGGTGTATTCAGCGCACTGAAGGAAGAGAGAAGGTTCAGAAAATATATGTAATCTAATATAACCTTCTTTTACACTGTATATTTCAAGATTATTTCTCTAGTGTACCAGTTGTTCACCTGTCTTTATAGAAATTGTTCAAAATGAGTGTCTTATAAAAGATTTCATTACAGACCTCTTTATTAGTTGAATACTGACCAGCGCTAAAAATTGAAGGATTATCAGTTTTCTTTGAATTCAAACCTTCAATGAATTTCTTTTCAGGCACACTCTAACTCATTGCAAGTTTTACATATTACTAGAAAGTTAGGTTATTTGTCATACCTAACTTTAATCATTTGTTCGCAGTCATGTTGTCTGAATATTATGTCAAACAATATTTGTATTAAAAGTTTGTTTTAAAGTGTTAAAAGTAATTAATTAAGTTATCCTTACATTGCCATATTAATCATTAGATTAGCAAGATCTAACAATATCAATTAAGTTTAAGAAATAAATGTTGCTGTATTTATTTAAAATGCAATTTTCTTAATCAATTAGAAACATATTATTTTTGGATTGGATCCATTAACGATATAATGTAATCAAAATTATGATGAAGGCAGGAGCAACGTTATAAATATTCACACAATTATCCTTCAATTTTTCTTTTCCCTTGCATCCAGCTTTATGGTAAACGCCAATTTAATTCTGTTTTTTATTCATGTTTAGCATAATCCAAATTTCAAGAAGCATAGAGATCGGGTGAAGGTTTCTAGACTCTTAAACGAAGTTCATTTACATTTTTATTTGTTTGATAAAAGCTTTGGTTGTGCCGATTAGTATGTGGCATGGATTGCACTAAATAGGTGTTAAAACAACGCAACGTTGGCTTATTTATGTTTCTTATCTAACAGTTAAATCAAATATAATCACTTTACTTGATTCGACAGTTGAATCGTTCATTTTCAACAACAATCTCATGAAAATTAATTGTAAGTCTTTATCATAAATTGTCCGAAAACAAAATAATTTAATTAAAACACAATGGCTACAAATAATATTTGTAATCTGTTCATATCCAGAATTTTTGATGAAGCGTCTTTTCATCAAATTCTGCATCTCATTTTTACAGTATCAAATTTTGTAATTGCATAAAATTACTATTAACAGTACAAATATCGACGACTAAAGTACATTTTTTTACAACAAAGATATCAAATTTAAAATTGTATGAGAAAATACTTAATAATAGGGATACAAATCTTTATTTACACTTTTTATAGGAAGTAATTAAAAATTTCTAAAGTTCGCCATAGTAAGTTAATTATGAATTGATCACATTGACCTTATTGATTGGTTTTAATAGTGTTAAATAATGGAAAATTAAATGCACTTATTGTTAGACCTAATCAATCAGTACATAAACATGTACAATGGTTTTTACAAGTACTTTTTGTAGCCCCTATATATCTTTACTCACGTATAAAAAATTGTCTTCACTTTTTTCTTTGCGCCTCTATCGCTAATTTTCTTATCAATCCGAAATAAATACTATGATGACTAATGATAGTTTTCTATATTTTGACAGATTCTTGACTGAAGAGTTTATCAAGGTAACGAAATTTTGAGTTTTCTTCTTTTTTGAAATCGTTGTGTTCTTTGACATGCATAGTGGTCCTAAACTTTTAGGCAGTAGTGTACACATCCTAATTACTCCCATCATATTAGGCTGTATTTTAATTAATTACCGTCTTTTTTTTTTTACGTCAACTTTAACCCTGCAAAATTATACACTGGGTCTTCCATGACTTCAGACAAAGGACTAATTTTTATTATTTATTACAAATTAATAACAAATATGAAACTTTTTTAACTGTTTTTGGATATTCGAGTTTTAAAGCTTTGAACTATATACTCGAGTGTATTTCATTAAATTTTGCCGGTATTTTTCACGAATTTTGAACAGATAAAAGATCAGCTAGAACTTAGCAAATCTCAGTGTGATATTTTTGCAGGGTTAAGATAGTTAAAATGTAACGTAATTTAATACGTGTTTCCCGTTACATTTATGTGGCATTTTGACAGTGCAAGCTGTTGCAAATAGACTAGCTTTTTGTAGAAAAATGAAAAAAGGAAGAAAACAATGAATTAAAACGTTTCTGTAGAACGTCCCGCTTCGCAGAGTGAAACATGGCAAATCAATTTCTCATTGTACGCTCACAAAAATGTCACACATATTTTTTACAGTATTTGTTGTACTATTACCATTTTGAAACTCCTGCAATATTGTTTACTGTAGAATTCATAAATCGTTGAATACTTAATATACATATTTAAAATTAAAATAAACTTGTATTATAGTCACAGAGTAGAGTTACTATGCACTTATAATTGGTTTACTTTAATGGGTTCTCAAAAATTTTTAACGCCTTGGATTTTTGGAGGCTAAATCCGCCACTGAACAGAAGTATACGTATGTGGAATAATTTGTTTTAATGTTTCCACTCTAATTATATAAAAAATTTCACTGCTGTTCCACCTACGTTTACTGATTATTGTTTTCAGGCCTTTAAAGGTAAAGTGAACAGAAACATGATAAGGAATCACTGGTCATTTAGAATTCCAAGAAAAACTTATGACCGACTGTTTACACTGACAGTTACAGTGTTCCTTTATACAATTCCCTCTTTTTATAAACGCAACTAAAGAAACAGGAGCCAAATAAACTTATTTTCATGTTTTAAGTGTAATTATACAAAATTTATTGTGGATGTTTTGTAGCCTTTAGTGGACTATTATACATGCATCCGATATCCATTGTTTTGTAAATTTAACGCTAGAACTGCTCAAAGTGTCAAAATGACCGAATCGTAACTTTTCACAGAATTTTCTTTAACCCTTTGATTACTGAAATACTCCCAGCTGAGATGCTTTGTGTTTACAGCACGCTCTTAACGGTTGCGATCACTGAAAATGGAGTATTATTTCTAGTTCACTGGAAATTCGTTTAAACAAATGAAATTTCGTATAAGAAAAAATAACAGTTCTATTATTCGAGAATTCTTTTATCTGAACACTTGAGATACCCTACCATACATATGCATTCACCATCCACATAAATAGCTTTCGTCAGACGTATACATACGTCCATAGTACTCAAAGAATTAATACATGCATATATAACAAGATTAGTTTCTCTTATAATCAAGACTGTTCATAATTATCTTCGATAATATTTTACTTAATTAATATTAAATATTAAACGATCTCTTTGTTGCAAATGAATGCACCTTAATCGTAGATACCTTCAGCGTTGAACCTCCCATGGAACCATAAACATCCGCGGTCTCGATAGAATTCGAATGATTTCGAAGTTGAAATTTTGCGTGCACAAAACATCGGCGAGTGTGTTGTCGATGAAGAATTGTTGCAAATCAGGGAAATTGTCGCGCTAGGCAATACAACATGGGATGGATAATCCGAGCCTTGGGTACAGGGACGAATCATATTGCGATCCATGGTGGCACGGGCCAATCTGGCCGCAATACGGACGCATTTCATGATTCCCTTTGTGACTTACCTCGACGGCTAACGTCACCGCATTGATTGTCCATACCGGCTGCCGTGTGTACAATACCAGATTTGCTTTAGAGACAGCGTCCGCTGACAGGTTGATTGCGAGCATCCGAGGCTGATTTTGGGCCGACTTAGCTGGATAGATTCAACGTGTACCGTGATTCCGGAACTTTGAGAAATGTATCTTTCGCTTTGTCTACCTGTCTCTCTCTTTCTATACCTATCTCTCTTCTCTTTTCCTCCTTTCTCTTTTCTTCCTTTCTCTTTTCTTCCTTTCTCTCTCTCTCTCTCCTTTCCACTTTGCCCTCCTATTTTTTCTTTTCTACTGTTCTTCATTCTTTTCTACTGGCTTATACTCTCACTTCCACAACTTCTCTTTTTCTGTCTCTCTTTCTGTTTATGGCTTGTATTGTTCTTCCTTATCTATCTGTTTTTGCGTGGATTTATAATTGATAGAAAATTAGTGAACGAACTTTGGTATTTAAAAAAGAGATTTGTAAAGATGTTCGATTTCTTGATGCAGAATTCCTTTTTAATTTCCAAGTAAGGGAAAATGAATTATTTGCGCTATCAATTTGTAATGTAATTATCATATTTTTTAGCTATTCGATTAAATAATTAGATTATTCCAAAAGCGACACAATTATGGATTTGTAGGCAAATTAAAAATTACTAAACAGTAAAAATGAATAGGTTTTTGTCATTGCCGATTATAAATTAATTCTGATGTTTAGTTCTTTTAGTCCTTTAAATTTACCACGTCTCTCACAGCTATACGTCATCGTACTCTTATATTAGAGAAATCTCATACTACGTTATACGGTACTAATAATAGTCTTAACACTGTCAATTTGCATCTGACAGGTAATGGGTTAATATTATAAAATCTGTAACGTTCCATTTTGCACTTCCAAACGTTTACACTTATACATCGTTACAAGAATTCACACGATTCCAATATTTAGGCAATCTCGCAACATTAGGACAGCCCAATTCACCTCTGTCGATCTCGCGTTTTCGGTCAATACGAAACAACCATAGACACATAACACGTATGCGCTGGCTCGTATGTGACTTCCAGCCTTCTGCCTAAAAATCAACGCAACCCACCGTTCCCTCTCACCTGCACACATTTGTTCGCGATTAAACGGGAGCAAAGCGCCGCAGGCATGGCAAAATTTCGCCGGACATTGTAACGACGCTCATTGTTGCCTCGCTAATAATAATCAACCGGCCTCCTCTCCCCCCCCCCCCGTTTGAAGTGGCTGCATTATTAATGAGTCGCGTAATTAACCAGGCAGCTGGATCCTCGCGAGTTCCTGGTCCCGTACGAATTTCGTGTTGCGATCCCTATGTGTTAAATTCGCGTTTAGTCCGCCCTCTGAATCTGCAACGCCATCGCAGCTCGCGTTTAAGAGCTTTAAACGGGACGATCGATGTTTAGGAAATTCTTGTAGATTTTATTGAACGTTATCGAGAATTACACGTGCTGACTTGTGAAATTAACACTAGGTTTACGGAACCCGTTAATTTGATGGGTTTCGGACATCATGAAAACAATTTGCAAATACCATTACCGTATTTTTTGGACCATAAGACACACCTCAAATTTGCAAGATAATTTAAGAAAAAGGAATATTTTAATGTTAGTTTCGGTTCAAAATTTTTATTTATTGTTAATATAACTCATACTAGCAATGATCGGTGGAGCTTCAATCTTGGTATGTTAATGTTACCTTCGGACCATAAGACGCACCTAAAATCTGAGAGCATTTTTCTTTGTAAAAAATCGCGTCTTATAGTCCGAAAAATACGGTACTATCATTCTTAGCAATCTTTGTTGATTTTTATCGATGGAGTGATACGAATATATCTTAATCTATTTTCCTCTTAGCTGTGCAATTTAAAATTCTGTATAATGTATTATTTCTTAATATATGTATATTACAAATAGATATACAAGAAACGTCTGTAAATCTAGTGTTAAGCACGAGGCATAACTATAAGATAATGCGTAATTTGAATTCATAGAATGACAGAAAAATTGTTTGGAGAAAATCCAAAGCAATCGTGTCACTGTTTATAATTATACAAATTAATACGAATATTCCCTAATCTATTTCCCTCTCAGCTCTGCAATTTTAAATTCTGTATGTTGTATACCTATCTCTTAATATATGTATATTACAAATAGATATATAAGAAATGTCCGTAAATCTAGTGTTAATCGAATATTTTCCTTTGTATATATAATACGTATATGATATAGATCAATAATCAACGCAATGGAAGCAACGATTATGCTCCAACGATGTTAAATTCTCACTGTTTTCCATTAATAAACGATTCATACTGTTGCTAATAACTATTCATTTCTCTAATTTCTTCAACGTTCTCACGCATTATTCTCACTTGAAAACGCTTGAATTCCACGAAGCATCATAGAAACGTTTTTCGTCGTCTCGAAACGTTTCATTTACGGTTGAACGTAATCGTGGAAATCGGGAAACAAATCTTTCCCCTGACGCAGCTACCGAAGACACAACAGAGAAACTGCGAAGGTAGATTATGGGGAACTCGAAGAAACTCGTTCACTTCGCATGATTGCGGCATCGCTGCTCTCTTCTTCGCGAGTTCCACGGATTATTTACGTCCGACTCGCTTCCGACCCGTCTTATTTTTTCGCTGCCAGACTATGCAGCTGGAAACTCATCGAAACTTTTCGTTTTTCAATCCTCCCCTCGCTGTTGTTGCTATAAAACGTGGCCTATGAGTTACTACTGTCCCCTTCGTTTCAGTCAACTGTTGCTGCCTTTCGCTGTTTTCCCTTCGACGCTGGAAACGACTGTTCGTGGGTTTTTACTGTCGGCGATTTATCGTTTTTCAAAAGAAACTGAAGTCCTCCTTTATGAACAATGTTTATCGAATGAATAAAATCGATCGATTGTTACGATAAGCAGTTTCATCTTTAATCTGTCTGCTTAATTTTTCTTTCCTCTCGTTAGGTCCTTTTAAGGGCCCTAAACGTTTTCTGTTTCTTGTCTTCTGTTTACAAGGATTTTCTTAGATAATTTTCTTTCTCTTATTATTAAACCTCTATTGGATCCTTGCCTATTGTTATTCTTGTTACTTTGTGAATGTTTTCATTCTTTTAATTTGGTTTCAGCAACTCAGTATTTGGCACTTTGTATTTTAATATTAAACGATGGCAAATGAACTTTATATTACAATATTAAATGCTATAGTGTATAATTATTTAATAGTAAATTAATTTTTGATATTATATTTTATATTATGCATAATCTGTGAAATTCCTTCTTAATGTTTATCAAAATTTGCTTAAATTATTATTCAAACCTTGTACTATCACTTTATAACAATTATTACCTAAAAATTGCACTTATATGTATCAATTGATATTGTAATTTAATTATTTGTCTTTACTTGTTAAAAATATGAAAATTTTCGTTGTTGTTCAAGCACACATGTCATTTTACAATATTCTGTTGCAAATTATCCAACAATCTCTCTCTCTCGAATGTGTGCAACCATAAACGAGTATGAATTTACTTTAGCTGCCATTTAATACCACGTCTCATTATTAGATTCATCAAAGCTTTTTTAATGAAAACATTCACAGAAATTTTACAGAAGAATTAAATCCAACATAATTTCATCCAGCGTGAACGATTACATAATTGCAAATCATCTTCACAAAATCTGATATGAAAGATAATTACCGGTTGATCTTCACGTAAATAGTTATCCTTGAGAGTTGAGATGCAATGCTTGGCAGTTACCATAACTAACTTACGTTCACGGTGTTCAGTTGATAGTATAAATAGCGTTTTACACCTTTAAAGCGCCATTGAAACGCGTAGTCTCTGCTAACTAGCAGTCTTCGTCTTCCTAAACCCCTTCCAACTTCTAATCAACTAATTAACGTGTATCTACGGTGTCACTCGTGTCTTGCTCAGGCTGCGTGACAATATGGACACTGTTTGTAGATTGAACGATGTAGCAGCGGGTTTGAATGATGGTTGGAAGCATGAGGTAGTTCTAGTTTAACGTAATTTAGTTCTACTTTGTGATGAGAGAATCTGGAGGTTTGATTGATTAATCATTGAACGGAGTAGAAGGATAATATTATTGGTAAAGGATAATATTACAAATTTTTAATATACAGTGGCTATAATTTAATTGTAATTAAAGAGTTATGTTATAAAGATGGGATAATAGGGTTTTCCCAGTTTACATTTTTCAATTAAAAAATGTAGCAATGTATTTGTACTGCATTGATATATACATGTTAATAATGTAAATAAATCTGCTTAATTATTATTTAATACTTGTGTAACAATTAATAAAAATCTGAGAAATTTATTCCGTTCCAAGAATATTTTCAGCATCTTATGTTAATCTTTAAGGAAATAAAAAAATATTGGAATTTACTTGTATATTGAAAAGATATTAATAATAAGTATCAAGAAGGAAAATTTTAATAACGCAATTTATCTTGTGTACCAGTATAAAGCATCGAGGAGGAAAATTTTAATAATGAAATCTGTCTTGTGTACTAGTAGAAACTCCGACAAATGTATTATTCATTTTTATTCGATAATAATGCTCTAAGGTGAGCCTGAAACGATATTCGAATGCTTTTACAGCGGTTCCTCCGTAGAATCTTGTTTCCCCGAATCGATCGACTTTGCTTGCTACATTTGAAGAACGATGGATATTTCCGCTTTGTCTCGCGCTCGATCTCCGTAAAGAGGGTCAAAGTGTTCTGGGGGCTTGACTTTGCTTCTGTTCAGCTTTGTCGTTCCTTCAGAAGTGCGCGCGAAAGCAAGACAATGTCGAGGACGAATCGGCGTGCATGAAATTTCGCGCTCTTTGAAAGAACAGCCGCGTTCTACGTTTGAAGTTCTCTACGTTTTTCCCTTTTTCCTCTCTTTATTATACTCTACGGTATATTGCATTCGAGATTTTGCTTTTCACACGCATGGATTCGATGTAGCAGAACGTTGAAACGAATAGAGACGGCTGGCAGATGTATTCGTAAGCGTAGATTTAAAAGAATTGCAAAATTTTCGTTTCTTTGCTGCTTGAAACTTCTGAGCTTTTTTCTCTTTTGTTAAACGTTTGTTAATTTTTAGTTTCTTTACAAGAACCATAAATTATTTATACCGTGCTCTGTATATTTTCGTACTTAATTTTCCGCACAATGTTTTTAAATTCTGTTTCATATATCTTTATTTTTAATTTATGCCTTTAAAATTTTAAGTCATTTGAAGATAATGGATATATGTAAAGTATTATGTACTGCATTATGGTTATCCCTGGTTTTACTTTTGTTATGTCAAAGGATTTTCAACCGAAATGTCTTGGTGCCTTTCGTTTTTGTAGACTGTATTTCATTCTAAGTTACAATAAGATGGTTTTTTTCGTCACGTGTATTATACCAAGATATCTGGCTGATTGTAACCACAAAGTTTGTAGGACCTAGTTTAAAATGATTGTAAAAAATGGTAAGATGTAGGTAACCAATTGTCCCTTAATTCTATTTTCGAGGATACAAATCAGTCAGGTCAATAAGGAAGTGCTTTAGCAATTTTTGTAAATTAAATATTAGGAACAAATATCTACGTGAATACTAATATTACGTAAATAATAATTAAGTAACATTTTGTAAACTGTATGCAATTTTACTACAGTTCAAGAAGTGCTTCCAAAATGTTTATAGTAACAAAATATAAACAATAAATTTTTGCCATCATACTTAATCATAACTATGTCAACGAAATATTTTACAAAATATTAAATTGCTGTTATTAATTGGGACGACTTTTGACCAGCACGTTTTTCGACGGGAAAAATTAAGCGAATTAAAATTCGCCAAAAAAGTTTAGTTATTCTTGTGTGAATTGTCATAGCAAAGAGGCCGTTTCATTTCCAGCCTCGAAGCTTCTATAGCAGGTGGAAGTTTGCAGAAACGTTGCGGTCGAGGGACAAAGTCTTGGGCAAGTCGGAATCGCAACACAGCGTTTTGCCGTGTGAAATCGACAGCTCGACCGCAGCTTAAGCGACCGAGGAGGCAGCAGGGAACCGCAGCCTCGTTGAAACCAATCCCTCTTCGCCTTATCCGCTTTTACTTTCGGTCTTCGTTCACTTCTCGGTCAGCTAATATCAAAGCGAAACGATGTTATCTACTATGTAAGTTTTTCGGGGTGAAACATTCTTCTGAGAATCGTCTGGCAGAGTTTTCGTTTAACACTATTTTCATCACAATCGGTCAAATGACCGTTTTTAAAATTTCGATTAGAATTTCATGGATACAATGTAATTGAATCGCCTTTAACACTATTCCTACCACAACCGGTCAAATGACCGTTTTTAAAATTTCGATTAGAATTTCATAGATACAACGTAATTGAATCACCTTTAAACTTCAGACTTTTTCTCAAATATACGTATAATACATTTTTCAATATTTACTTCTTTTTTCATTGTTTATTTTTTGAGAAAAATTTGTAGTCTGCCTTACATGGGAATGTCGCGGTAGGAATAGGTATACGTGAAGTGTCGGTAGGAATAGTGTTAAACTTTAGACTTTTTCTCAAACATACGAATAATACATTTTTCAATATTCACTTCTTTTTTCATTGTTTATTTTTTAAGAAAAATTTGTAGTCTCTCTTACGTGGAAATGTCGCGGTAGGAATAGGTATACGTGAAGTGTCGGTAGGAATAGTGTTAAATGTTTTGTACGTGTACGAGAGTGGTCCCAGAAGTACCCGACCCGACATAGAGAACACAAAAATTTTTGAAAAAAATTGTATTTATTTTTCAACATAATCTCCTTTCAGCTCTGTACGCTTTTCTCCAGCGATGTTCAATAAGTTCGATACCCTTTTTATAATAAGAACTGTTTCGCTCTTAAAAATAAACGTTAACTGCCGACATCACTTGTTCATCATTGGAAAATCTTTGACCACTGAGCCATTTTTTCAAGTTTGGGAACAGAAAATAATCCGAGGGGGCCAAATCTGGCGAATAGGGTGCATGAGGTAGCAAATTCAAAAAAAGAATAATCGCAGTATATAGTCCGTTTACACGGCACCCAGTTATTTATATACACTATTATGCTATCTGTGTCCTATAATGGATGTCGCGATTAACACTATTCCTACCGACACTTCAGGTGTACCTATTCCTATCGCGACATTCCCACGTGAGGCAGACTACAAATTTTTCTCAGAAATTAAACAATGAAAAAAGAAGTGAATATTGAAAAATGTATTATAGTTCGATTACGTTGTATATGTGAAATTCTAATCGAAATTTTAAAAACGGTCATTTGACCGGTCGTGGTAGGTTAAAGTAAGTTAAAGAAGAAATCTACGGCCTCGATAGCGTCCTTTTGCGCTCCGTACCGCGCACGAAATTCCGCCCGGAACTCTCCGGTTTCACCGTTCCAAATCTATTTCGAACTTCCTGCCCCGCCGCCGGTCGTTTTCAACTCCCAAAGAACGATCTCCTATCACAGCAAGAACTTCCCGGCAACCAACGAAATCCCTCCATCACCCGGTCCCTTTCCTCGCCCGACAAGAAACACTGGCTCCGCTAATAGTCGGAATAACGAAGGAACTTCCGTTTGTACGGGGCCGTTTCCCTTTGGCCCGCACCTGTTCGCCTCGTTATTCCATCGGGGGCCTGAGCTCATTTTGTTGTCACGGTTATTGCGATCCGTCGGGAGGGACACGGCCTCCGTTTTGCAGCGCGTCAACAATTTCGTCATTCCGCGATAAATCTGGCCGCCTGCTGTTTTGCACGATCCCCTTCTCCGCGGCGAACTTTCCCGCGCTTTGTTCGCCGGAGCCGCTTTAACAAGCAGCCGAGATGATAATCTCGTCGAGTCGCGGTGAAAGAAGGGCCAGCGGTTTGATCGAGCCCGCTTCTTGCCGCCTGTGCAGCTACGATTGCCTAGCTGCGAGGGGTTGAAGGGGGTGGGTTTGTTAATTTAACGCGAAGTTCGGAGCGGTTGGATCGGTTCGAGAGCTATGGGTGATCTTTGCAGATTAAGATTTACCTAAGGCAGTGTTTCTCGATTGAAATGTGATACTAATCACGACTTTTGTTAATTGTATTCGCAACTTTGTCCTAAACTATTTGTTTTGTTTGTGTAAAGTGGCTCTAAAAACAGTACACCATATTACAAAACAATTTACATACTCTTGAGATTCTGATGGTTCGGACATGGAGCAATTTTTTTTTTTTGTTAACAAAAAGCTTTTCTGGGGGGGGGGGGTGAAAATAACCCTTAAAGTTCTAGTGATTCTTCATGCTTTGAATACAAGTTTCTCTGGGATTTTTTATCTGTAAAGTTTTGCGCCATCATGCAGCGTTAAAAAGTTATGTTTAAAGAATGAAGAGGAACACTGAAACTGTTAACGTTGATTTCATCTCTTTAAGATGGTGTTTCACTAAAAACAAAATATTAATCCATACATATACTATTACGCTCTAGATATTCATAAGATTTTATTAACAGATCTAATTGAAATAAGAATTTAAGGGTTAAATGAATTTATTTGTAATGTAGTACATATGGCAGAAAATACTTTTTGGTGTAACTGTATACATATTTCCTTAATTCCTATTGCCATTTTCTGTACTACGAAGAAGTATGTTAACATTAAAGTGTCATACTCAATAAATACAATTTACTTTAAATATTCCAAAATTCTCTTAGAATTTATCAGATCTCTTTAAAGAAGGAAAAGTTCGTTACGTTAAAAATGATCTTAGGACAACACCATAGATCTATCCACAAAAATGTAAATTTGTACAGATTCACAGTCTACTTACAGTAAAAGTCAAAAGTAAGCATACATTTTGAAACAACAGAATTTATTCAATAAACCTTACACCCAAGTTACGTAACTTTGAAATCACTTATACAAACGATAAAAAGTGTGCACATTAACAATAAAGAACATAAATACATTTGACGCAAGTTGTATAATGTATTTTAATACGATACTACAGAAATATCACACAAATTTCACTTTTGTACAGCGTATACTAATTTTTGTCCCTCATCGTACAACAAATCATAATTACTTATTGTCACATTCAAAGGATCTTCATTAACGTTCGCCGCAGACATTTCATCTCATCAATTCGTACACCATTTTTCTTTAACTGTAACAAGCGTGATGCATTACTTAACCTCTCCATCCATCCATCCATCTATCCATTTCACGGTTTTAGTCGGCAAGACAACCGAAGAATGCCCTTCGAATGAACGAATTCGAGTCACGTGGCGAGAAGTCGGCGTAACGAGCGCATTTATCATTACCTCGCCTCCATACTTCATCTTCACCTGTCCGCGTAAAAGTTGAGGTTAGGCTCGACGCGGAAATGGCGCGAAGGCGGCCATACTTGATACTTGTTAAAAAGACCCCGTATCCACGGCTTGTAATCCTACAAACGCGAGACAGGCGAATTTCTGTACTCGGTTTCATCGTTGAAAACGTTTTCCCTATAAAAAAAAATTCGTTTACGAAAGCTGGCTTAGGTTTTCAAGAAGAAGGCGACGAGAAAATGAGGTTATGTTTTCAGGTTCGGTGGGGAGTATGGTTTAGAGGATAAGAAGTATTCCGTGTTCTAATTGAAACTCTTTTATAAACCGTTTCGCTTCTTGTGGCCATCTTCTACAGTCATTTTCTCTTGAAACAGCCTTCTAATCGAAAGTTGTAATTTTATATGTATTCATGGCGTGTGTATGCTTTGCAATTAAAGGACTTATTATCTCGCGAGAGTTTTAATTTATTCTACAGTTTTTATGAACCGCATGAGCTTATGCTGTTTTGTTTCCTACTAAGATTTTATAAATGGAAACGCTATTTGCAAAGGATGAGATATGGTAACGAATATACTATTTCCTATGTGGACAATTTAATTTTGACCTTAGATAAATAAATTAAAAGTTTTACTAATTACTTCGAAGTTGAGGCTGTAAAATTACAGTTTCTGATACAACCAGATTATTTCTATTTAAATATGCTTGCCATGAAATGTTATGAAAACAGGCATAAAGGAATTATAATCATCGCTATATAAGAAAGTTAAGAAAAAAAAAAAAAAATCATTTTCAACACATTTTTACAAGATTTTGGTTGTTCTTCCAAATAGCATTTGTGGTCGATCACAATAAAGTAGGTTAATGGAGTAAAAGTGTAAAATGTTGGTTTCGAGAATTCATTAATTTCCAAACTATGAGAAAGAATTTATAAGGTATCGTACGTTGAATTTTCTTTGTTTCTGCGACATCACTGCGACCTAAAATTATATTTATTTTTCGCGTTGTTCACAATGCCTCTGTATTGTAACCGTTAAAACACCTAAATGTTGCCTGACCACTTATTCTCACCAATCTGTCGAACAAGTTTGTTTCTCTCATAAACATGCTAATTAAAAAAGGCTTCGTCTAAAACCCCATCCAACGTTCATCTGCCACGCAGTTCTTTTGCGTATTAACGTAAAGTCTTGAACCTGCGTTTCGTTTTGGAAAAGGTTCGATTTTCTGTGGACTCTCGCGTATGGACAGCGTTTATAATCCTTTGGCCAGTCGATTAAATCCGCGGGATTTGTATTTGTCGCCTACGAGCGAGAGTATGGCTTCCCTTGCCTACGTAATTTAC
Organism: Tetrapedia diversipes; assembly: GCA_033822845.1. Classification (NCBI taxonomy): domain Eukaryota; kingdom Metazoa; phylum Arthropoda; class Insecta; order Hymenoptera; family Apidae; genus Tetrapedia; species Tetrapedia diversipes. The sequence goes on along the minus strand of JAOPTO010001467.1, from coordinate 151,509 downwards.
CGCATGAATGGGGCTCACGTTCTCGCAGTTACGAATTCGCCTTTACACAACGTTGTCCGCGTTCAAACACAGTATGGAAAACGTGGCCAGATTACCTGAGGGTTTAAATGTAATTGCAGGTGAAATCGAGTATGACTTCAATAATGCGAGTTAGTTACTTTTTCTCCCATAATTATTGCGATTTATTTCTCTGCATCCGGTGTGATGACGTATGTACTTACATGTTTCCTTGCGCCAATGGTTTCGTTACGGAGACATAACAAGTATTTGTTTTTAAAAGTTACAGTGGCTCCAAGAAGTATTCGTACATTATGTCACAAATAAATTCGTTTAACCCTGAAATTTTGAGTCTGATGGAAGTATTTGATAAAACTTTGTGAGTACGTAGATCGTAATAGTATACGTATGAATTAATCTCTTCTTTTCATCTAAATGCCATTTTGAAGGGGTGAAACCAGCATTGAAGTTTCTGAGTTTTCTCTCATTTTTTAAGGATAACTTTGTAATGGTACTTGATGAAGCAAAACCTTTCAAATAGAAAATGTTCAATTTTTAATACTCTATCGTCCTGTAATCAAAAAAAAGAAACACAAAAGCTTGTATTTAAAGCGTGAAAAATCGCTGAAACTTTGAGATTCGTTATCAGCTCCCTTAAAAGAAATTTTGCCGCCAAAAATATTGCTCCATGCAAGATACACCATGCTCTGATACACGCATAAAGTTTCATTGAAATCAGAATTTCAGAAGTAGATGAATTTCCTTATAATACAGTGTACGAATACTTTTTGGAGCCACTGTATGTTAGTCCAAACAAAACGAATGCTAGAATAAGGGTTTTTGTGGAACCAAAGAAAGCTACGTATTATATATTATTATCTACGATATTAATTTTAACTCGATAAAGATTCACTGAAAGGATTCATATAACTGTAACCAGAGAAGTGATTGTAAACTTTCAAGTCTCCCAAACAAGTAAAACTTTTGTGATTGTAAACTTTCAACTAGCACAAATATGTTCCCAAATAAGCGTCCTTAATCAGATCAAATCCGAATGCTTATATGGGGTGAATTTCCGAAATTGGATTCAAGGAAGATTGATTCTTCTCTGTGTCGCTTCATTTTAAGATCTCATTTCTAAAAATTGACAAGGATAGCGATGGATGCCAAAACGGGGACTACTGTAGCTTAACCTTGAATAAAATTGGGCTTGGGTTAGTCTGGCTCTTAGGTGGAAAATTAAGCAGCACGAGTTAGCAGCTCTGAGACAGAATTATGATACTCGATCCTCGAGCTGTAGCTGGCTTGGCACACTTGACGACTTTTACGATCGCACTATTTCGTTTCCCTTCGCTATACAACCGTTTCTCCTTCATCATTCGCCTCGCCATTGTTTTCTTCCCTTCTGAATTGCGAGCAGATCTCGTGTCACCGTCTTGACATGCCCCGCAGTGTAGGCTTCTGCATTAGCACGAGACAGATTCTGTATTACGAGCATCAGAGATTTCCAGTCATTTCGATTAACGTCAGCTGGGGAAAACGATATTTTACCACCAGTGAGAATGTTTGTGCGAGCTTTTTTGAGAAATCCCGTTGAAAATATAAGTAATCATTCTTTTATGCGTTACGCTATATTCAGTGAGTTGTTTTAAAGGCTTTAGAAAAATATCGTGATGATTTGCTGTTTCTTTGGTTAGTACTTATGGCTGAGTTTCATACTTGAACTTTCTACTGAGTTTCTACTAATTTGAACTGCCACATGATTAACTCAGAACTCAAGAGTTTCAGGCTTAAAACAATTATAAAAGGGATGACATTAAAGCTAAGGAAACCATGCACCCAAAGATAATTTCATTTACTATGTGATACAGTAATCTCTCAAAGTTGATTAAATAATTTTCATTATTATACATTTTATTTAATGTATCTATACATATGTTTATCGATGAAAATTGTAAATTACATTAATTAACTGAAAAGTTTGAGAAATATCGATAAACACGTTTTTCGGAAAAATAATTAAACAGAAAGTTTGCAGTTAGCTATAATTAAAAATACTTTTTAGTTATTTAATCAATGGCGTAAGCCTGTATAAGATAATGTTCAACTATCCCAAGCTACAGTACCTTTCATTTCAAATCACAATAGCAAACAGATAATAGTTTTCAATTACCAATCAATACACTCGTAAATATTACTCTTTGCAGATGTACCTAGAACCGATTATCTTCTAGACTTAAATAATACCGAAACGATGACTCATGGCTTCCCATAATCCTGAAATTTGTCGCGACTCACAAAATGCCGTTTGTGCACGAAACGAATCGATTTCGGAGCGAAATTTCGCAGGGTGTGGTCCCACGGGGAATCGTACGGCCGAGTTAGATACAGCCAGATTAGGGGAGCTAACGGGGACATAACGCCGCCTTCATCCCTCCAGATTTTCAAATATTCATTTCCTCATAGTGCGCGTTGGGGAATGCAACGGATTACGGGGGAACGGCCCAACCCCCATGGCTCGCGCGAGCCCTAAAACCTAAGGCGATGCGAATTGATCCTATTAATCGGGGGTCACGTAACGAAATCGCGAACGCCTCTTCGGCTCACGACGATCCGTGTAGCGTCCGAGACTTCTCGTTAGATACGTTGTATCGATGAAACGTTCTCGAGGCTGAGTTTATCGAAAAACGTCTGTGCCATCGTACAATGCGACATTGCTTCGCGAGATGACTCGTCTATGATCTGATACAAACAGTATCGGCGGGGCGCGACATAATGCCGCGTCCACATAGAAGAGAACAGTTTGCGAACAGCTCGCGAGCAGCACATGAATTGCTCGCGTGCGGTTCGCGAGCTGTTCGCCAACGGAAAACGCAGCATATCCAGACTGGAGCTCGCGAACAGTTACAAGCTTGTTCGCTCTGAATTCATGGGCAGTTCGCTATTAGCTTTTGCCACATACTGTGTTACAAACGCGTCCAGATACGCTTCGAGCGAACAGTTTCTTTGATGTACCGCTTCCCGAGCGAACACTGTTCGCTGTTCGCTGAGGAGTTCGCTGCTCGCTGCACGCTGTTCGCGAAAGTGTCCATACTGCTGGCGAGCTGTTCGCGAACAGCAGTGTGGACGCGGCATAACACGTCCGCGGGAGCGAAGCGGTTAACCGTTTGGCTGCTGACGTATTTTTTCAGACATATGCCAAAACTGCAGCACTAATTGCTCGTGTATGGGAAAAAACGTAAAACACTTTTCGTACGATAATGTCACTTGCATTACTTTGCAACAACAAAAATTAAAAAATACCAATTGTTTACATAAATTTGTTTTAATTAATTTTGTGAATAAAATTGGTAATGAGCACATAATTCAGTCAAATTAACACAAATAATTTCTTATAATTTTTTACACGGGTGCTAGTGTTCTGGATCACCATTATTACGCTCTCCGCAGTCTAGGCATCGAAAATAAAGAGGAGCGCGATAGCGCTCGTCAGCAGTCAAACGGTTAAAAAGATTCGTGCCTGATGAATCCGCGTCACGTCTGAATTATTAAATTACAACAGACACTGTAGCACTTCGAATCATCATACATCGCGGCAAGAATGTTCGGTCGACGAATTTCAGACACGTCCGCAGGTCTCGATGATATTGTCGGTCAACTTGCCGCTATAATGACTGAACCGGGGGCAAAAGTGGAATGGAAATCGGGCCAGCATCGATTACGATATGGTCGTGTCGCATGACAGAACGGGCGTACCCGGCCGGCACAATGCGCTAATGCGACATATTGTTCGACCCTGCAAAAATTGCAGCTCGTTACCGTGGCCAACAATGGCTGTCCACCGGCACACGTTCCCATGAAAATTATAGTCGCCATTCGGACGGTGCCGGCCATGCGTTCGATTCGGTTGCCCGGGCAAGAATCGAGTGAAAGAAACTGGAAATCGAGGGAATTTTTTAGGTTGAGATGATCCAATTCGTCCAAGACATGTGAATATGTTGCGATGTGTTTCATTTTATGTTTTTCTTTTTTTCGTAATTTTTGTGATTTGGTTTAGTTTATATGATATGGATAGGGAAATACCTAGATACAGTGGCTCCAAAAAGTATTCGTACACTGTATTATAAGGAAATTCATTTACTTTTGAAATTCTGATTTCAATGAAACTTTATGCGTGTATCAGAACATGGTGTATCCTGCATGGAGCAATTTTTTTGGCGGCAAAATATCTTTTAAGGGGACTGATAATGAATCTTAAAGTTTCAGCGATTTTTCACCCTTTGAATACAAGCTTTTCTGTGCTCTTTTTTTATGACAGGGCGATAGAGTATTAAAGATTAAACATTTTCTATTTGAAAGGTTTTGCTTCACCAAGTACCATTATAAAGTTATCTTTAAAAAATGAGAAAAAATTCAGAAACTTCAACGCTGTTTTCACCCCCTTAAAATGACATTTAGATGAAAAGGAAAGATTAATTCATACGCATACTATTACGATCTGCATATCAAAAAAGTTTTATCAAATACTTTTATTAGACTCAGAATTTCAGGGTTAAACGAATTTATTTGTGACATAGTGTATGAATACTTTTTGGATCCACTGTAGGTAGTTTTCGTAGATAAATTTACAGGGCGAAACAGATCTCTGCAGGGGATTATCAATGTCGGCCATTTGAAAGTTGATTTGTGTGAAACCATCGTTGTTATTTATCTTGAACATTTATATAACATTTTAACAAAATTTCAAATTGCTTGTACTTCATCCTTTTTTATCTCTACCCATGAAACACGAATATAAACAAAGTTTGATCTGATTTTAATATTGCAGGGTAATCCGAAGTGGCGCTTAAAATATAATAAAAGTTAAAGTTGAATTTTCTGTAACCATGATCTAATTATGCAATTAAACTACGTAATAATTCCCACATCTCTCGACATCTACGTTTGGAACACTCGCGAAAATTCTATTTACCTGTAAATACTCCTCTACCAATCCTTAACAAATTGTTGAAACATTTCAACAAGGCTCTGTTTTCGCAAACGGTTCCAGTAACATCAGAATATCGTGGAAAAGGTTTCAGAAAAAATTCCACAAACTTCAGACGAACCGATCTGCCACAATTCTGTTCACGCTCAAAGAATCGCCTTCAGAAGCGAGTGCGATCGAAAACTGAGACCTGGTGTATTTTTTTAACCAGTAACCAAAGGACAAAGGAACACCGGTCGGCGTTGGTGCGAGGAAAAACAAGCTAACGCGGATACTTGAAGCGAAACAAGCACAAAGGCTGGAGAGCTGGCCCCCACCGCTGATTGACCATTTGCATAGACAAATATGTTCGGACTGTGTGACGAGCGGCTGTTTGCCCAGCAGTCGAATAATCGTTTTCGAAGCGGTTTCAAGCCTCCCGTGTCGAAGCGTACGAAGAATAAACAGGGCCGAGTGCCTTTCGAAAATTCGACGACGCGCGAATCAATGGCGGCGCCGCGTCGACGTCTACGTGGGTTTTCTCAATTTTCTGCGGTGATCTTTAGTCTTTAGGGTACGAGCGGGTGATCAGGGACTTTTGTTGTATGCCAGCGCATAGTATTATCTTAACCACTTGCGCTACGATTTAACTTACAGCAGCTGAGCCGCGCTCTTCGATATAAAATGCGGTAAGACGTTACATTGACGCCGCACCGCGTCTGCGAGCGCAAATCTTTAACCCTTTCGCTACGAACGGTGACTAACGTCACCCAACGACTGAAGCTCGCTACGTACGAGCGGTGACTATAGTCACCTCGTGAAATCTCGCGAACAGAATATTATTGCATTATACGATAATTTTTTTAACTCTTTCCTTTCTACGACCGATTATAGTTACGCTCCGCGTAAGATTCCGCGGTATTGAATGTACGACGGGCAATTGCAATTGTTCCGTAAGTGCACACTTTTGGCATGGCGGCTTGTTCAGCGAGAGTTGCGCGCCGAAGAATCCTCGTGTAGCGACAGGATTAACCAGTGCCTTAGCGCGTTGATAGGGTCTTGCATAAAGAATTTACACGGATATGAATAAATATTCGCAACAACAATAAGATTTTATTAATTAATAATCTACTTTTGTATGGTAAATTTAAAAACAACTGGTAATATGTAATGCCACAAGGCATTTTTTGACAACTATTAGCCGACGTGGTATACACGTCGCTGGCGGTTTTGGAACAAACGCATCTCGACGTGCATGGCACGTCTTTATAGCGCAAGTGGTTAAGTTAAGACTACCTAATCACCCTCTGTTATCGACCGCAACAACGTTTCTTAATTTCTAAGGTGACATATTGTCCCGGCTCTTGCGAGGGTGCCCCTTCCTACCTCAACTTCCTTGATCACCTTGACTCTTACTCTCCGGGTGACGGGATTTGTGAATTACAAGCGTAGAATAAAGCTTCTTAAGATTATTTATTATTATTAATACGAATAATGGCAAAAATACACAGTATACAGTAAATTGTCGACCCATCGGTGAATTGTTTGTCGCTAACGGTTTATTCCGATGGACCTGGTTTTTGTCTAGTCGACCCGCACTTTCACTTTTATAACACCAGTGTAACTGAAATAATATGTTTTAATTATTAAAAATGATTATTTAATCACACCAATATAAATCAATTTATTCTTTAATAGCAAATTGACTTGATTTCACTATCGTTTCGTTTACGATGTTTTATACCTCTTTGAAATTTTCATAGTTAATATTGAAAAGAAAGAACCAAACTACATTTTATTTTACTTGTACTCAAGCAATTAGTTGTTTTAATTTGAGTTATAAAACTTGACGATGAGGAAGCGTATCAACCTGCTTTTTTAAATATATTAAAAAAAAAAGAGAAACTACCGGAAATTGTTGTAAATTCAACGCATAACCAACATCTGGCATTTCTCAATATTCCACGGTAATTTTATAGAATATTACCAGGAAGAAGAAACCGTAAAACGGGTCTGCGTCCGAATGGACAAGCCGAATTCAAAGTGTCTCAAATTTTCGTATAAATCAACAGTTCCACCGGTGAACGTCAGCTCTGTAACAACTTTCGTTAATATCGAAGCTGGAAACAGTCAAAGTTAGTCGCCGTTGCTCGCTGCGGGAAATATTCCGCTGTATAAAGCATTTAAAATCTTGCAGTAAAGCGACAGCTTCGCGGGCATCTCCACGTTGGATCCGGTTTTTACTGTCTTTGAGGCATTAAATTAAAGTTTGATGCGGAGATCTAGCTTTTACCACCGCGATAAATAATTTCTGTTTCTACATATTTAGTACTGTCCCAGAGAAAACCTGTTTCTTTTTTTTCGTTTCAGTTCCTTCTTTTCCTCTGTCTCTAATGCCACAACTACCAAATTGGGCGAAATGAACAATTCTCGTAATTTTTCGTGGTTTCGTGGAAGTTTATCGTAAACTCATCGTGATACGGTTTCGGTGAAAACGATAAATTAAGATTTGTTTCCCTTGAATTAAGTATGTTTTCGTACGATGTTCTGTTTGATTTCTTTGTTATAAATAGATGTACTCTATAAATAAATGACTGTCGGTGGGTTCCTAGCATTAACTTTCCTATAGTGTTCAGATCCATACGGTTTATCGATCCTTTAATAATTTTATTCCGCTTAAAACTTAAAGCGTGTGAATAAATAATAATATCGAACAGAAATTCTAAAAAGAAACTAGTTTGTAGGTTAAATTAAAGGAAGATGAATTTTCACACAACAAAATATGTAATACGTTTTTTATTACTATTTTCGAACGAACCAACCATATAATCATTACACATATCCAAATAAACCAATGTTCCATTATACTTTATAATCGAGAAGAATTATTTATATTTTTGTATAAACAAACGTAAACGTGGACACTTTTTTCAATGTCTGCCTAATTTTATCCTGATTGGAGTCCATTCACCCTTTGCACTCCTTTGTCGAGTGTAATTCGACGTCAGTTTTTATCACAGTAACTCCTTAACACTTTATCAACCGCGTAACTTATTGCACATGCGCTTGCGATCGGGTCATTTTGACGCGGATGCATTACTAATGAATTGGTCACAATGATTTTCTTCTAGTAATTGATAGTTTTAATATCTCTTTACAGTATACATACGATATCGTTCGAAACATTCACCTGCGTGTAAGGAAATATTACAAAATTTACAGTCTAATTGCAAGCATGTAAAAGCCGATTAATAGACTTCCGGTCGATAAAGTGTTAAGGTACCATTTTAAATACAGTAGCGGACAAACATTTAAGATCAAAGAGTCAGCGAAATTAAACAAATATTATAATTACAGCAAAGCTTGAGAGCTATGTTTAATATAATTAATGAAAAATGTTAGTACCACTTCAGGAATTATCCTTTAAAGTAAATTTCAAATAAAACACCTAAAATACTAATTGGCAACAAAATTGAAAAATAATTCGAAGTGCAAAGGGTTAAACGTTCGAAATGCTTGCTTTTGTCATAAACGTCTAAACGTTTGACAAAAGTAGTTATATGAAAATTTCTACGACCGACTTGTATGAAAGAAACATTTCTAAATAAGCGAAAAAGAAGGAAGAGACGTTTGTCTTCGTTTCACCGCGTGCTACGAATCTCCATGACCGGAAATGGCCACCGAATGGCAAGAAGACAAACACGGGGCGGTCGGATGATTAATTTCCCCGGAGCTCGAAGGAACGCCACGTGGCGCATATTTTATGCACGCGTTTAACTCGCCACACGCCGAACGAACTTAATTTCCACCGGATTCCATTGTGCTTTTCATTTATCAGAGCCCGTCTTAATAGAACCGGCGACGATCCTCCGGGAGATTCTCACCACTAATAATCTGTCCTCCCTCTAACCCCTCTTTCTCTATTATTCATGTCCTCGTTGCGTCGGATGTTTTTCTTTGGTCGTTGGTGGATGGTAATTTGGGAAAGTGTTACGACAGACCTTCTTCCTTTTTCTGAATATTTTTCTGAATGTTCTATAAATTGAGATCGATGGACTTCCTTGATAATGCTGAACAATTATTTCTATAAATTTTCTGTTGACATCAGTTTATTTTTCGAAAATGTTAAGAATATCGTGCGAAGTTTGAAAATGTCTCTTTTCAATTTTGTATTTGTGTTTTATTAATTACGAAGACTTCTTCTTTTTTCTGAATATTTTTCTGAATGTTCTATAAATTGAGATCGATGGACTTCCTTGATAATGCTGAACAATTATTTCTATAAATTTTCTGTTGACATCAGTTTATTTTTCGAAAATGTTAAGAATATCGTGTGAAGTTTGAAAATGTCTCTTTTCAATTTTATATTTGTGTTTTATTAATTACAAAGACTTCTTCTTTTTTCTGAATATTTTTCTGAATGTTCTATAAATTGAGACCAATGGACTTCCTTGATAATGCTGAACAATTATTTCTATAAATTTTCTGTTGACATCAGATTATTTTTCGAAAATGTTAAGAATATCGTGTGAAGTTTGAAAATGTCTCTTTTCAATTTTATATTTGTGTTTTATTAATTACGAAGATATAGAAATTATATACTATGCAAAATATGATTATTATAAGTTACTATTGACGTATTGTAAGATTCTATTAGCAGAGATTGGGGTTTGGTTTACCTATTCTTCCGATAACTCTACATTTTACTTTGAATTTGAAATAGTTTCAGGTCCAAAGAACAAGCAACAAATCGGAATAAAAATGATGGATTTAGAAAATAACAAAATTAGATTAAAGTAGCATGAATTTTTGCTTAAAGTATAAAAAATTATAGAACATATACATAGCCTTGTACCATAAAAGAGCCTTGTCGTAACATAAATATTACTGTTTATTATAAATAAAATATAATATCTATAAATAATTACAATTATAAGAAATAGATCGTAAACAGTATCGAGAACACAACCTCGATAGATAGTATTCAGACATAGAAAATGTGAGTCAAACCGTTGTTTGAATTACAGCATTCGGAGTTTCGTATTGACCGTCATAGTAACAGGATCGTTCGCGTGTATCGTTTACGTTCATAATTAAAAAACGTCTATCCAAAGAAATGGACTTCTTTCAGCATTTTCACAATAAAAAAACTGAACCATGGTTTGCAGGAAAAAATTTGGAAAGAGAAACTGTTACAACAATAAATAGATGCAGGTCAGATCGTTATAACCTGGCCTCCTGGCTTGCAAGAATAAACGTAGCAAAATGACCCTAAGCGTTCGTGTGGATATGACACACAAGACTTGAATCATGTATTGTAACAATGCCGCTTATGTAATGATCAAAGAAAAAGTATTATCAGAAAAGTTTACGAACTAAATTACCCACTTTCCCTATCGTCTAACACAGTTCTTTTGAAACCTACATCAGCGACGTGTAGAGCAATACACGCGTCCCTTAAGAATTGTAACTTATTGATTTAAGATTACAGCTATTATCGTACTTGTAAGTAATATGTATGTATGTTGTATTCTATGTAAAAGTTATATAGCGAAATAATCTCAAAAGAGATTTATAATCAGCTTAGAAATGAGAAATGAAACTAAAGATATTATCATAATAATAAAAAAAAACGGTAAAGATAAACAGCATCGACAAATAAACTAATGCGGTCATACAATTTTGAGAAACGGCGTCGTTTGATCGGTATTCTTCGTCTGGTGGATCGATCAGAAAATCGAGCTGTGCAGTATGTAGCGTTAAGTTTGCCGTTAATTCTTCCCAAAATGTCATTCTTTCCGGGAAAAAGACATTTTCGATGACCAGATCCGGATTTTTATCAATTCCGAATCGTAGGAACTCGTGGGAATCCTTATAATCTGGCCAGGTTGGTACTCTCCAAGCCTTCGGTACTCTATATTCATCGATTAAAAAATTCTTTAATTATGTGTAAGTTTCAATGCTTAAAATATGGTATTAAACGTTTTGTTCATTGCGTACTTATCTAAAATTTTTTAAGCAATTCTTTTAATGTCAATTATATTTTTGCATGACCGTAAAAATGATTGAAATATTAAGCTTTGATGAAATTGTAATTTAAAAAATAAATAAGAATTGTTAGTCATATCTAAAAATTACTAAAATTTGATATTTTTATTATTTTTTGAATGTCAGATATGTAGAAGCATGAGAAGCACGATAATCAAATTCTTTTAAACGAAAACGATTCATTGTTTTTGGAATTTGGACGAAATTCGAATGAAATTTCTTTCTTGAACAAATGGATGACACGAAATTATTGTTAATAGAGAAAGCATAACAGTTAGGATACAGAAAGATATCTGTTTATGTATTTATTATAACTTTTACCCTGTAGCTGCAAAACTAGCCCACATCTCAGTCATTATGTTGATTATAGTTATATCGCTTTCAGTATTGTGAAGCAATTGATCCTTGTGCTTTCTGTTTAATAATGGTATTAAATAATTTAAGTCATCAATATGTGCGACCCCTGAAAACAAATTGTTTATTTACTTCTTAAATTGCGTGTATGCGTTTAATAATTCGTAAAAATTTTTCAATTTATAATAACGGAATCTTGAAATGGTAACGCTAGTCATAACTCTTTCTGTGTAACTGGCATTTGATGTAATAATCAGCTAAATGATTTTAAGATATTTCACCAAATAAATGTTTCACAAAACATTTCACCAAATAGATAAAAAATGAAGAATAATTTGTAAATTTTATATATCATAAAAATTAATTGGGGATGTAAAAAAATTATTGACGTTTACAATTGATTCGTCGTATAATTAGAGCTTCTTTAATAATATGATATTAATTTATTTGATGCAGAATTCTGTTGATAATAATTAAAGTGAGCAGAAGGTAACGTGAAATGCGTTTTGCTTACCGTAATGAGTCGGATCCCCGGTGCTGAATGTACTAGTAAAAGTACCCTCGTATGAGAATAAATAGAAATAAATGCTAGAGTTCATTACCTCTGATTGATACTGTAAAGTTTGATATGTCGGCCAAATGAATAGAGCGTCACTTACTAACTGCAAAATTTACGAACTTGTAATAAAATTTATTAATTACATTATGTATGGAACGGTATTCGCTTAAACATAAAATTATTTGATACAAATACGATATCATTGGTGTTACATAGATAGAGCTATTTATTATGAGCGATAGGTAAAATTAGGTAAAATTTAATTATTTGGTTAATTAAATTGAATCATTTTTTGGACAAAGTTAAGTAGTTTAGAAAATTATGTACAATAAGAAAAACTTTAAGGAATCAAGATGTATACTGAATTTATTTCTTTTTCTCGAGTCAATTTCTTACTTTTTATTATGATAATAAAAGTTGACTTATTTTTATTGGGTGAATTTTTTATTTCTAAGGAGGAAATTAACATAACATTACATGGCATGACAAAATATTTCCTTCCTATTTTTTAAGTGTTATGAATTGTAATTTTAAGTATTCAGCAAAGAACATACCTACCTCTGTAATGTTTTGTTTTAACGTTGAAGAAGCATTTCCAGCAAAATAAAATTCTTCAATGCTATCGGCGAACTCAGTTGAGTTTGGCTTGAATTGGTAATATTCCAACATATAGGGCAAGTATTTTTCAAAATCATTTGATAATTTATCCAGAGCCTTATCGCTACCTGAAATGTGTTACTGTTATTAAAAACTATAATGAAATTCTTTGACGAATGTGTAAGCACATTACCAAAAGGAATAATTTGATGAACGTTTTACGAATTATTCTTTGAAGTCGGTTTTCATAATTTAAGATAAAATGTTTATATGAAAAACGAAGTATGAAACGTAGGGATAAAAATTTATATACAAAGCAAATTTCATTATCTGCTTTGATGTTAGGTAAGAAGGAAATTTTCAAATTACAAATTAAAACATGCAAGAAAGTTATTTAAACACACGATTATACATACATTTAAAGGAGTGTCTGTTTCATTCACGCAGACTGAAATTTATTTGTAAGAAAAATTATAATGTAAATGGTGTAGACATTTTTTATGTTAAGAAATGTCAGTGGTGTTTTTCAGAATTTTAAAATGGTAACTTTGGTTATTCATTGAAAACTACAAGAATGAAACAAAAGTAAATCTAGTCACAAAAGTTATAGTAAAATTCTACCGTATGAAAACTGAAATGTCTTGTTATTTGGAAGGAATTGGCAGAAAAGGTAACTTAAGATTAATTGGAAGTGTGGTATTACGTATGGAATAACCTGATCATTTTTTTAATAGACAATTTTTTTGGAACGTACCAATCGTTATTAGGAGTCCTTCGTCCTCCACGACTCCGATAATAAATGGTATGTCCCTAAAAAGATGATGTTTTATCGCTGTTAAGGGATGCATCGTCACGACAGCGTCGTCTGATTCTTCCTCGATGACGGGTCCAAAAGGGCAGCAGGGAGTCCCTTTCCAAATATCCTATTCGATAAGCATTTTATATTTATGATACTTTATAAAAGCATTGAGCCCAGAAGATATATTACATGAACCATTTTCTGTTCCCTTTTTCATTGAGAATAGTATGTATAAATTTCAATGGTAAACGAAATGAATTAAAAATGTAATTCTTCTTAAAAATATAACTTCAGATATCTGCTTTCTGTTACACAGAGGTACCATTTTTCATAATGACGTGCCATTATTCTATCTTTTTTGTTATGCTTTTCAATAGAGGAGATTCAAAAAATGGCAGTAATTTTTAACATGCTGAAGATCAAAGTCGGATAGAAAATAACGTTGAACGCTTATTCTAAATGTTCGCTTAACTTGTATATGTACATAACTATGACGTTTTTTTATTTTCAAAAGAAATTGTCAAAATCCTATAGGTAATATTTTATCGCGATTATTATATTATTTTATGTATAAGATAATATTATTTATGTAAATTTACGAGCGTAAAAAAAGCTCTTAACGCTATAACCTCGAATATAGTTACTTTGACCATTTCTAGTGTTTTTATCTTTGCAGCATATCCAACATTTGTATGAGAATTACCTACACGATTACGAAATAAATAAAAAAGCTATTGAATACATCACAATAAGTCTTATAATATCGAGATGGCTGCCACTGGGATTCTACGTAGAGAAAAGAATGACTTCTAACCTCCAGTGTTAAAAGAAAAACAGAAATCCATTAAAAAAAGATCTGAAACATGATCTTACATAACAGTTCAACATCCTAGTGAACTCTTTAATCTTAACACCCTTCAAGCACCGGATCATTTCTTCTTCCTGTTGCTCACTGTACTCCTTCTCTTCCTCCGTATCGCTTTCCTCCCTCTCAGTCGTCGCCTCGGGTTGCACCGTGGTCCCTTTTTCTTCTTCCCGGTAATCAATTTTCGTTTTCCGCTCTTTCTCTCGGGGGAGGCAGTCAAACATATTGGCTGCGTCCAACGCCACCTTCCTCGCCCAACTTTTGGAGCTCACGGCCCAAGGGCAGAAGGCGTTTCCGCTGTGTATGATGTACCTGTTGAACAGCCCTTCCGTTCTCTTATCGAGCGCCAATATGTGCACGGCGGCACCACCAGAACTGTGACCCCATAGGGTCACAGAGTTGGGATCGCCGTTGAACGAGGCGATGTTTTCCTGTATCCAACGCAACGCCATTACGATGTCTTTTAGGCCGTAATTGCCTGGACTCGCCTTGCTCGCTGTGCTGAGGTATCCTGAGGAAGCGATTATGAATCAGATGTTAACGATTGGGTTTTAACGTGGATAATTGGACGTCGGGTGTTTGTTCTTGGAATTGAAAAATGGGAATTGAAGGATGGGGAAATGGAGATACTGGGGACTGGAAAGGGAGCATTAAGGAATTGGAGGATGAGGAAATGGTGACGTTGAAGACTGAAAAGTGAAGATTAAGAAATTGAAAGGTGGGAAAACTGAGAAATTGGAGACTGGAAAGTGAGCATTAAGAAATTTGAGGGTAGGGGAATGAAGATATTGATGACTGGAAAGGGAGCAGTAAGGAATTGGAGGGTGGAGAAATTTAGGTACTGGACACTGGAAAGTTAAATAGCAGTAAGAAATTAGAGGGGGTTGGAAAATTGAGAAATTGGAGACTGACAAGTGAGCATTAAGAAATTGAAGGATAAGGGAATGAAGATATTGATGACTGGAAAGGGAGCATTAAGGAATTGGAGGGTGGAGACATTGAGGTACTGGAGGCTGGAAAGTTAAATAGCAGTAAGAAATCGGAGGGGGTTGGAAAATTGAGAAATTGGAGACTGGCAAGTGAGCATTAAGAAATTGAAGGATGGGGAAATGGAGGATAGGGAAATGGAGATGTTGGAGGATGAGGAAATGGTGACATTGAAGACTGGAACGTGAAGATTAAGAAATTGAAGGGTGGGAAAACTGAGAAATTGGAGACTGGAAAGTGAGCATTAAGAAATTGAAGGATAAGGGAATGAAGATATTGATGACTGGAAAGGGAGCATTAAGGAATTGGAAGGTGGAGAAATTGAGTTACTGGAGACTGGAAAGTTAAATAGCAGTAAGAAATCGGAGGGGGTTGGAAAATTGAGAAATTGGAGACTGGCAAGTGAGCATTAAGAAATTAGATAGAAGAAGGTTGAACTATTGGAATGTGAAAAATTGGGTTGTTGGAAAATGGGAAATTGGGAATTGAGTGTCGAGAATTGAAAATCGGAGCATTGAGGAATTGGAAAGTGGAGGTTAGATTTGTAATTTGATTTTAGGAACTGAAAATTAGAAATTGGGGAGCAGAGTCTACGAATTTTAATAGTTTAAATAATAATAGTTTCTTTAAATTAAAGGTTCAGTTTTTATTTAATAGAAGTTATAATTCGGTTTCAGCAAACTTAAATAATGAGTCAAATATGATATTGTCTTGTGTGACTAATATTTATTTTCAAATAGTACTTTGTTTCATTTCAACGTATTACCTGATACGTATTACCTTTTCCTCAAACGTTTCAATATGCAATTCTTATTAAATTAGAAGTAAACAACTCTTCGCTTTCTTTTATGCACATCTAAGTAAGTGACCCTTAAGATAATCTTACAAATATCTAACTCTTGTAAAATTACATTTTTGTCTGATTATTTTGTATCATAAAGTCATCGTTGAATAGTTCAAAGTCCAATTTACCTGCACATGGAACTATTTTGAATTATGACGTGTGTGAAGATAGAAAGAATGTAAGAGGAAGTAATAAAGTAACCTTGAACGGTAGGAATAGCTATTAATTTCGGATTCAAAGAAAAAGATTGCGCAAGTTGTGTACATTCAACTGAAAAGTATGTCGACAACTATTCTTTTACTTGAATTATAATTGAATCAATGATCAATAAGATTATATAAAAACGGATATATATTATTTGTGTTTCTAAACTATTTAAATTATTAATTACTTCTTCCTTAGATATAAATTAACATTTTATTATTAAACATTTTACGAAAAATATCAGGTTGAAATATCTATAATAATTTCTACATTAATTTATCATAATAGCAGTAATTTAGTAATTATAGTTATTGTAAACGATCAAAGCCATCTTATTTTATTGTTAAAGTGAAAACTTTTGTAATTGTTTATATGTAATACGTGAATGTATTTTTAAAATTGTTTTTTTTTTAATATTTCAACTTTGTCTATTTTATCAACAATCACTATATTTCTTTTTTGTTTAGTTGTTTAATAGTTTTATACGCCGTATCAACTAAGAGGTTATTAACGGCTCTGAATTAGAATGTTAGATTTTTTAAATTGATTTTGTTTCTGGAAATTTGATAAGTCCTAGCAGGTTGCAGAAACGTTTGTCGGTGAAGTTTCTTTTAAGTAGAGGTTCCGTATTATCATGTACACTATGAATAATTTAATCCTTTAGCGCTCAGCTTTTTCCGACAGATCGATCAAAACATAATCAGTTTCTTATCCTTGAGACAATGTTTCCTGATTACGTCACAATAATATGATATTGTACCGATCAAAACGCTAATTTTATGTTTTTAACATTGTGCAACAGTCGAAAGGAAAGAAAGCAATTCTTCGAATTTTTGTTTCTACTTCTATAAAATGTAAATTTCTATAAATTTTACGAACCTTACTCACTACACGTACACGTCTAAACAGCTTTAATAACAAATTGTAAGTTTATTGTTACCTAAAATATTCAAACGGTGGTTGATTGTAACCAGGATTATATCCTGGTCCATCAAGTAGTCTGGAGGTAGCTTGCGGTTGTCGTTACTTCCGGTATTGTATTTTCCGCCGTGCACGTGCACCATCACGGGAAGTGTACTATTCTCCTCTCGTTGCTCCTAAAATTGTATCGAATCAAATTAGAACTCTATGAAATTTACACGTTAATTGCGATTAAATTATCAATTTTATTATATTTTAACTAGCTTCTGTAATAATAATTATATATACATATATGCAGAGAATTTTTGAATACGAACATTATGATATTTTATATTCTATATTGTACTTTCAAAAGCATGCTAAACATAATAATACAATAAAAAATGAAAAAAAAAAAATATATTAGATTTTAGTAGATTTATTATGTTCTTTCAAAGTGAGCAATTGAAAAACGATTTTCAAAATCGACAATAATTTGCGTGATTGATTACCAATTATTATTAATTTGTTCACGTATTTACATTATACCAATTTCTAGAAAGATTCTTAGATTAGATCATTTCAATAAATGTTTTCCTTATCCGTTGAAAAAATATTTCTACGGCAACACAAAACACAAAGGGATTCGATTTTCGTGAAAACAGTCGAAGAAGTCACCTTGAATCGTTTAAATTTAATTAAATCAAGAGCGGACCTTGCAAACCAATCGAGCTCGCGTTTCAATGAAACTTCCACTTGTTTTGTGAAACACTGTTATAACTTGTTTAGAATTCTCTGTGAATTCTGCGTTTTACCCATGAATCGTATCGGAAGCAATATGTTCTGCTATGTTTCTAATACGGTTGCTGTATTAGAATATCAGTAATCTCTTTTTTTTATTAAACCAGTTGCTTTTGATTGCTACAAAATTTTCTTTTAACGCTATTAAGAACAATTTTTGTCTATTTACCTTTTTCTAGTATTTCACTCGTATTCCTTTTTTAAGTTACTTGCTTTTTAATTTATTTTTTTCACCATTATCTCTGTATTTACTACTTATATCTGTTTGCTTTCTCTGAATTATCCGTTTTTTAATTTCTTTTCCTTACTTTCACTCTTGCGTTATTCTCTGCAATATTCTTCGTTATATTCTCTGTATAATGTAATATATAATTGTGTGTGTTTATCTATCATTTGTATTTTTCTTTTCTGAATCATCTGTCTTTTAATTTATTTTCTTAATTTCATTTCTGTACTCTTATAGTTACCATTTTGTTTGCTAGTTTTCTTGTTATTCGTAATGTTTTACTGTTTTTTTTTTTTATCAATACTCTTTTTGAATAATATTTACTGCGGGCACGAAGATGTTCAGATAAAGGCAGTCCTCGCTTCCAATGGGGTTTCCTTCCTGGTCCAGTTGAAAGCACATGGGGCCGTTTTCCACTGCCTCGAAAGTGCCGTCCCACGTGCGGTTCCATGGCCGTGGACTCTATGAGAGAAGTATTATAATATAGCACACGAACGATGTTTCATACGAGCATAAACTTCGCAGTGATAAATTCATGATTCAATATCAAATGTACGATGAAAAGGACGTTCTACTGCGTTTTAATTTAAATATGGTTAATATATATTTTTGTACATTTAAAATAATTTTTTTCAACTAATATTTTAATTATTACGATAGAACTGTAAAGAGTTAAGAAATTATTTGTTACACAGATAAAAACAGATAGAAAGGGAGACGTTTATTTCAGAATTAAAGAAATACAAGAACAATAAACACCGCGTAAAATGTACTGTTTTTTTTTTTAATATTGTTCAATTATAACTGAATTCAATTGAAATATTTATATTTATATGTTGATTAGGTTTGTAAGGTTAATTTTCATTAATTATTCTTCATTTTGTTACATTGTATCACTGTTTGCTTTACAATAAAGCAGCTGTAAATACTTTAGCACAAAAATCACGTGATAAGTTTAAAGAAAAACAGAACTGTCTGTGGACAGATCTACAGACAAGATTTTTAGGAGAGCTGGAGTTACAATGATGCGACAAATGATGTTTTCCTGTTCTATTTATTAAATCGTTCACAAACACTTCTCAGCGAATATTTCACGAGAAGCTAAACCTCATAATAGGAATTCCATTGCTGATAAAAGGAAAACAATAATCTTCTATGATTTCTATTGTTTGACTTTAAATTGTTACATCATAAAACGGACCAGATAATTTATGCCACTTTGTAGAAATTTATGGTGCGTGATACGAAGCGAGTTACATATTGTGCTCATTGTCAACAAATTAATACCACACGCTGTCGGTCATAAATTCAGAATTACTTTAGTGTCTCTAGTATGAATTTAAGAACAAAATTACTTTAGAAAATTCTTTTGGTAAAGAATCTCTCAAAACAGAGGAAATCGCTGTTAAACCCTTGCACTATCATTTAAATCACGACACAGTGTGAAACAATTGATGAAGAAAGGGTATTTATGAAAATTGAAACATGACCGAGGTCCACAGAATGTATCACGAGTTTGGCCCGTATTTCTTATATTTGAACCACAAAATGTATCACGTATCAATCTCGTGTACCCTATATTTGAGCTTTAATACGTGTCACGAGTCTCACGCGATGCTACAACTCGAAGGGTTAATATTTTCATTATTCGTTTCGAATCTGAAAAAAGGCTACACGCAGACTCGGTTCCGTGGTAATCCTGAAAACGATTTAAAACTGCAGGTAGACAATTCAGTTGCGACCAACAGTGTCAACCAAGCCGATAAGTTCGCTCATCGCGTTAATCATCGATAATTGCCGAACCGTCAGACTCCGATGACCCTGCCCCTCATCACCAGTCCTTGAATCACCAATCCTTGTACCACCAAAAATTCCCCACTCCCCTGCTAAACCCGTATATAAAATCCAAAATTCGTAAGAATAAGCTAGAGTTCTGAACTCTACTGAAACCTTCGCGTCATTATTGTCCGAATCCTGGAAAACTGCGGTATTCCCTCGAAATGTCTACATTGTACGAACAAACGTCTATATGACGACCGTGACAACAACGAAAGCATTGGAACGTTCATAAAAGCACGAGAAATCAGCCTCACCCTGAACCTGAGGTCGCCTACAGGTGGCTCAGCGTATGGGACCCCCAAATAATGCGCCACGAGCCTGCCCCTAGTGCTTCTGGTCCACGAACCCCTTATTAGCCCGTACTTGGTCATCACTTTGGTCGTGTACGCATCGAAGCCGTTCGTGGCCAGCGCGAACACCATCAGAACACCCAGCAGCCAACATTTGCAAGCCCTTCTGTCACTCGTCGCCATGTCCGCGTCGTTTCTCGCACGTTTTCGAAAAGCGTTTCGCGCGGCCGCGACAGTCCGACTGAGGCGCGTGCCTGAAGCGGACAACGGGGTCCGATCGCGTTGATTACGGCGAGCCAAGCGAGCCCGATTACGTCGATTCGCTCGCGAAACATGGCGCGGAGCCAAAATACGTTCGGGTCGGTGTCGGATCTACCGGACGCCTCTCTTTCTTCTTGCTCCTTTCGCTTTCGTTTCATGATCGTTTCTACGTGTCCGAGCTGTTTCATCGAGGAACAACAAGTTTTGTTGGACTTGTTGGACGAGAAAATGGGGATAGGTTTGTTGGCGGAACAGGTTGAGGACCCATACGCATATTTAGGATGCTAATGAAAGTTTATTGTGTAACTGGAGAGAGGCATATTTCGCCAGTCGCGGATCGCTTTCGTTGGATGCGATGACGGTGGAACTATCTAAATACTTGGATAATACTGGGATCGTGAAGCATATGTATTCACCGTTGTTAATACAGAACGACACCTGTATAGATACTTTAAAAAACTTAAAAAAGAAAAGACACGATCGAAAAAATTCGAACGGCACGATAGCGCTTATCTTAACCCTTTGCACTCGAGAGGTGACTGTCAGTCGCCAAATGATAGTTTCGCAAATTTTCAGACTTTAGTTAGTTTGTTCATTAGTCAGATTCAGAGGTTAAATAGTCATATATGTAAATTTTAGTATATCACTTAACTAAACTAAATGACGTTTAACACGTTCGTCGCGACAGCATGATTCTTGCTGGACCCAAATCCGATTGCACATAAAACTGGGGTAAAAAAATATAAAATCAGCAGAAGTTTTAACTTTTTATCTTTATTTTATGTATTTTATATTTATATATATATTATACTTCAATCCTTATTCCATTGAATTCCTTTTAAAATTCCAATTTAAAATCCTATTTAATGTTATTAATTGTTGACAATTGTTGTTAATATAGGCGAATCCCGGTAAATATTTCGAGTTTGAAAATTTTTGAAGTTATTATTATTAAACGACTAACAGCCATCTCTCGAGTGCAAAGGGTTAACACGTTCGTGGACAGTAAAATGCTCAGGGAGGTGCAAAAATAGACAAGTGATTTTTTCTGAATTAATTTTGATATCCGAAATGCGATTAGACACATTTTATAAGAGCAGTCAGAATATCACACTTTAACAGTTATATTCAACGAATTTTATAGCATCCACGTCATTCTGTATCACAATGGAAATGAACGCTATAGCATTCACGTCCGCGAACGTGTTAACACTATTCCTACCACGACCGGTCAAATGACCGTTTTTAACATTTCGATTAGAATTTCATGTATATAACGTAATTGGATCGTCTTGAAACTTCAGGGTTCATATAAGCAAATCTTAATAAATGAAAGTGTTGACACTAGAACGGCCGACAATTAAAGTGTACTTATTTGCATTGAAGAGATGAAATTGAAAACTACATGAAAATGTATCGAATACATAGAGAATAAATCTTTATTAATGCCTTCTGCAAAAAATCATAGTAAATTTTTGAAGCTAACCACAGTGACCTTATAAGGTTACTATGAATAATCACCAATTGGTCAGTTTGACTGCTCTGGTCGTTCTAGTGTTAACACTATTCCTACCACAACCTGGTAAATGACCGTTTTTAAAATTTCGATTAGAATTTCATGTATACAACATAATTGAATCGCCTTTAAATCTTAGACTTTTCCTCAAATATACGTATAATACATTTTTCAATATTCACTTCTTTTTTCATTGTTTACTTTCCGAGAAAAATTTGTAGTCTGTCCTACGTGGGAACGTCGCAGTAGGAATACGTGAATTGTCGGTAGGAATAGTGTTAAGAAACGTTGATCGCGGTTGATAACAATCCTATACAATCAACTACAAGGTCTTAAACGATCATTCATAATTTAGTGATTTAATGAACGTTTAATGAACGCTTTAACCTCGCCTCAAACGAAAAATTCGGAATTCATTCACTGTCACGTAAATGCCATTTTTTCTTTTTCTCCGTTTCTCGTCTCAGTCGGTACAAGTGACTAAAGAGATTCGTCTTTCAATGTGGCTTGCTCCCGTAGGTAATTGAATTAAGCGGGAAGTTAAGTAATCTGGTACTCGCGAAGCGGCAGCGAATTTGTTAAGTTGAACTGCTGATCCGCCAACTTAATTCCCCGTTATCAAACTCGTATCTACGAGGGAAGGTTGAAGGGTGCTTACGAGTTCGGTCGTGTCCAATGAACCTCGCTGATAACACGAAAACTGCTTAATTTAACTAGAGAACTGTCTAAATGCCTTTCAAATTGCTAAATTTATTTATTTATTTATTTTCAACGACGTAAACCCTTTGTAAATCTGCGAATTTTACGATTCCATATATCCCCTCTTATTCTTTTTCTATAACATCTATAATTCTGATTGGCATAATTTATATTTTTATTACAACTGTGTGTCTTTTAGCC
The DNA here is from genome assembly GCA_033822845.1 of Tetrapedia diversipes. Lineage (NCBI taxonomy): Eukaryota > Metazoa > Arthropoda > Insecta > Hymenoptera > Apidae > Tetrapedia > Tetrapedia diversipes. The sequence goes on along the minus strand of JAOPTO010001467.1, from coordinate 128,556 downwards.
ATTTTGAAAAATGCAAATAAAATAATTCAGAGAAGATTTATACATTTATTATACGTATTCAGTAAATAAATCATTTGTAAAAATTGAATTTTTCTTTTTTCAAGCCATTACAATTGGAAAATCATTAATCTTCGTGCAGAGCCTCAAATTTCTGTATATTAAACCGGTTTTACTCGAAAACTTCGTTGAGTCGCGACCTGTATAACTCCAAGTTTTTCGCCCTTAAGGTTCGATTTATTCTTCAACGATTCTTTCAATTATTTATTTAGCTATATAAATGGCCAACTCCCTTTGGTTCAGGTGAAGTAAGGTTTATAGAGTTGAGTAGAAATAAAATGAAAATAAAACTGCAATATTTACGTATGATGCGTTAAAGAGAAACAGTTTTCCTATACCTAAACCCCACCATCTCTCTCTAAATGAAATAAAATCCTATATAATTATAGCGCAACAGGTTAATATTCTATATCCAAGATTGCCGGATGTTGGATATATTCCTATTTTGCCTGGAACGAGTCAATTTGACTCAAACATGAAAATTGAAGGTTTTTTAAAAAAATAAAGCTTCATTTTAAAGAAAGTTTATTCGAAACAATGTTTATATATGTATATTTTTTGTTTTTAAAATCTTTTTATTACATTTAGCAGAAACACTTTTTACTTCTATTCCTTTCATCCGATACTTGAACTTGACAAAATCATAAGTGAGTCAAATTGACTCACTCCGGCAATCTAGTGTTAATCTTCTAAATTCTAGTGCAACCTTCCTTGCTTCGCCTTCTTTCGTCCCTCACCTTCGTCCAACGCAACCAGAAGAACCGCTTCCGGCCGTGGTCCTAACAATTTCCCGACAAGGGGCTTCCCCTGGGAATTTCCGGTCCGTTTCCACGCGGAATCTCCGCACCACCTTCGTTACGCGTCGTTTGCCAGGCCGTTTATCTCCTCGTCATTAGTTATGCTGTGTTGCCTGCTCGCAACCCCCTCTGATTCTCCGCCGCTTTGCCCTCTGCTGAAAATGTATGGTTACGTTATAGCGAACGCAACGTCTTCGAAGTTGTACAGTTTGTTTGGAAAGTTTTCAGAACGCTTGACTTAGAAATCGAGGTGCGAAAGTGGAAGAAAATTTATCATTTAACTTTCGATGAAACTTTGTGTATGTTTTATTTTTATGTTCGTTGTTATGGTATTGGTTGTTTCTCATTGAGGGTAAATTTTTTAGCGATGGTAAACGAACTTGAATCGCTGTAGAGGGTTAAAGTGCTAAAATAAGTGTAGGGAATTTTCCTCTGAATTAAAATTATGGTTCAATTTAAATAAACAAAAATTATTTTAGAATCAGTTTAAATTATGCATAAATCAAGCGCACTAGCGTTCATAAGTTATTGGAAACAGAAAAAAACAGAAAGATTCTATTTTATGATTCTACCGAAGGCCTAATACAATAAGAATTTAACTCGAGGTCATTAACTCTCATTAAGTCTGGTGACCTATAAACAGTAGCTTAAATTATGTAAATCAAACCGTTCAAATATCCTTCAAAATGTTAATGATATCGAAAAAATTGTTTCACGTTAAGATTCGTTGTTTCCAAAAAAAAAATATATAATTCAAATAATTTAATATTAGTATTTTTGTTTTCGTAAACTGGTGCATAGAAAATATATGTAGATTAAATTTGGTCTTTTCAAGTGAAATACACGTTTTAAATCGTTAAATTGATTTAGTTCGTTATTTCTCATAAAAAGGTATTGAATTATTCATGATACTTTTGTCGGTAGATCTACAACTTCAGAAATGTTTAACTTTTATACGGCAAAGCAGCGCTCAATTTTTTTTCGCTGTGCATATTAACATAAAGGTCAATCGTTGACCTATATGCCACATCGCATATAACATAAGCGGTACTCGATTACAGTGCGCTACAGCGAGCTACCCGTGACATCTAACATTTTACGCGAGAACTTACTCCTAATACACGCGACATCTAACTTCTTATGCTTGTACTTATCTTGCGACGCATTACGAACGTAGCCATGTTTGAAATTCAATTTCAAGCCGTTTATCAAAATGAGGGATTACACGCACAGCAAAAAACCGTTCGCATAGTTTTAATATGTTGGGAAATGTTGCAGAAATTACGGATAAACGATATGATGGAACATGTCTAAATTGATAATATTTAAATCACGATGTAATTCATGAAAATGCGCTATACAGAACGGTTTGAAGTAGACGATACTCCTGAAACCGATTGAATGACGTGCTCACACTTTTAAATTGAATTCGACGTTGAATTCACCGTTGAATTAATTTTTGTAATAAATTTTTTGAACAGCCTCTGAACTTCTTTACTTTAATTTATAGGTTAGCAACTGTATTTCAGATGTATATATAAAGGAAAATATTAAACAGATCACAGATCAAGTAAAACTTTGTATTCGAGTCGAATCAATTTTAGGAAAATAAATATTCTATTATTAAATTAGAGAATTTTTGGCAGGTTTTCAGTTAAAGAAACAAATTTGACCTTTGTGTGTCTTCTGAATGATAACTGCAAAATAAAAATACCTATTAATGATGGTTAAAATGCAATAGAAATGAAATAAAAAATAGTAATATTAACCACTTGCACTATGATTTAAATCACGACAGTGAGTGTAACGGTTGGTAAAAATAGGGTATTTCTAAAAATTCAAACACGAGTGTTACTCATGCTGCTTACAGTTGGTCCGTGAAATAAATTACGGGTCTAACTTCTGTTTAAATCGAAAATCCATCTCGTGTTTATTATGTTTGAGCCGAAAAGCGTATCACGAGACTCACACGATGTTATAGTCCAAGGGATTAAGCCATTAAACAAATCATGAAGCAAGAGATTAAATGATTTACACATGGAGAAATGAAGTTTCTTTTTCGGAATTTGTCTGTTCCAGCGACTGCTGAAGTTGTATCCAGGGGCGGATTACTTATTCTTCGCGATTTCATAATTACAATTCGCCGAGGTAGGCTGGTTTCGATGATTTCGAGGGATTGTCCAAATTTAGGGTGTTTTAAACGTCGGCTGGGGTTGTTTTCGGAAAGCGAGGATGAGGGCTTGAGAGGATTTGCGAAGGAAGTATGGGATTTAGGTAGTCGGAGGTTCCACGGTGATGCATAATTTCGGGCAGAGCGGTTTTATTACAGAATAGTTGGCGAGGAACTTGATTAATAATATTGTGGCCTACGATGCGGACGGGCTTGTTTGTGTTTGTCAGTGTCGTGAGGAATAATGGATAATTTTGTTAGTCACCGAAGTTAGGATGAAAGTATTCGGTAATTAAAAGTGACAAAAATAATGAAGGTGACGGTTGAGTGGTTTAAATAAAAGTAAATAATAATATGATTGCTTTTCATAACTTAATAAAAGAAAATTTTATATGATCGATCAACTTGTAGAATTTCACATGTGGTTTCAACATTTTATTAATTTTGTTGTACAACACAACTTTACTGATGGAAAAATTTCAAATGATTGTATTTTAATTTTTTTTTGTAAGTGGATAATACAATTTTTTATTTTTCTAATATTATACCTATAATAAAATTTAGAATTTGTTCCAATTTGATTTCTAGGTCTTCCATTTAAATTCGATTTATAGATGTAAAAGTAATAACGAGTACTTCATAAATTGTTGTATATTAATGTAGCAACAACTGGGATAATTTATTGAGAAAAACTGATTAAAATTTAGATGAATAAAAAGAAACCTAACAGATATACACTGTTAAGTGTTTCGAAATCTTATAAAATTTGTTGATTCGTTGCTTTTAGAAGTTTCTCGTTTGTTTTACTTCCATCTACATTTATATCATTCACGTTAGCTAATTCTTCACTGATCAGTAGTTCTCAGGTTATATCTCATAATTCTTTTCACTTATAAGTAATACTTACCAGGGGGCCTACAAATACGTAAAAATTATGAGAATGTGATTGAAAATAACTGCTAAAATATTACAATACAATTTTAGTCATCAGTATTCAATGACATCTTCAATTTTTTCATTCAAATGTTCAACTGTTTTCAGATTCAATGGATCTTTTTATTCGTTTCCATTAAAATTCTTCGTTCTGTAATCAAAAATTATTAACAAAAATGAAATCGTATCCTATATGAACACGGTTCTCAGTTATCGCGTTTCTCAAATTCCCTGTCTATGAGACATCGTAAATAATTCCAAGCGATACCACATTATTTATTCACTTTCCAAGAATTCAGTTTATATCGCAAGACGTATCTTCAAAAACCAGCAGGACTCCAAACAATTTCGTACGCTCTGAGTCACGGAATTCCATAAATTGTCTATTCAACACGAAATTCAAGTAGTACAACCTCCCAATCTCCGATACAATGAAAAACTATGGAATCCATGAAATACCGTGTTGATCCAACCGAATTATTAGCGATGTGTCCGCGGGTATTCACGAACGTCTCCTCTCCAAAGCTCTATTTGTCGCGAGAAACTAATTGCAGCGCGGCAGGGACCATGTATCACAACGACGACAAGCGTCCAGAAACGCGGCTCGAGTGAATTACTGACCGGAGGATTGCTTTATCACTTTTAACGACGCCCTCGTTGACTCGATTACAGCTGCTTCCCTCTTTCGCCCCGCCGCTCCCAATAAATCCAAGCGAATTTAACAAAAATGGAGAAAGTACTGGAAGTACTCTCGCGATTTTTATTTACGAGTAAAATTGTTGGCTCTTCAACTGGATCCAGTGGAGTTTTGTAAATTGAACCTGTCAACCGGGTCAGTTATCAGTCAATTATCAATCTGTTTCGTATGCCGGCTGAATCTCGCAGCTTGATCGTATTAAATAACTTGTAAATCATTTATTATAGAGAAAACGTTATAAATACAAGTCGCGTGGTGCATTAAAGTATTAACGTGATTCACTTCGATACTATGAAGCTTTTGTTTGAAGCTTCCTCTTTTACTCACAAGTTGTACACAGCGATCGGAACTCGGTGAAAGAATAAACAAAGAAAATATGACAAAACTAATGCTTAACAGTAGAACTACCGACAATCAAAGCGTACTTATTCGCATAGAAGAGATCACATTGGAAATTACATGAAAAAATACGGAATACATAAGAAATAAATCTTTATTTATACTTTCTACGGAAAATCATAGGAAATTTCGGAAGCTTTACCACAGTGAATTTATAAGGTTGCTATAAGTAATGATCAACCAGTCCACGTTAATCCACGCAGTAAAGGATTAAAAAGCGAAGGATCACTGGGAAAATAAACGATTGTACTTGAAATATTCATAATTTCCACGATGAATTAACTCGTTATCTCCAGTTAACAGGTTGATAGTGATAGTTAGGTATAATGTGTTCCACCACTTTTACATAATAATCTATGTAAAAATATGTAATATATTTCATACAATATTTTCTATAATATATTTTGTTATCATATTTTAAAATATAATACTCCAAGTTACTTTGCAAGTTTACTGATCGATTAATCTAACTCGAGTATCCTAAACATCATATTGATTCGTTTTCGAATTATCACAATGTATATTTCTGTTCATCTAATGCGTTTTTTGTTTCTTAAATCAAAGTCGTCATTTATGAATCATTGAAATGATCAATTTATGGGAAATCAGCAGAATAAACTTTGAATCGTAAGTTACAAGCAATAAACACAGTTTAAAGCACAAGAAAGAAAGAAATTATAATAATTGTCTTTCCACATCAACAATGTATAATTCACTTAAATTATCATTGGGATCGTCACTGAGCGTTCTAATAAGATAAAATTTTATCTAACATTAGCTTTCTATATCCATAGGGTAAATTATTTAAACGGGAACATTTAAATACGTCTGTTATTAATGGTTGTTTGCGAAAATTCCTCATTTCAAATTAATATTATTTAAAAAGGAATACGTGTAACGATAGAAAAAATTGTTTTGTTATTTTGGAAATCAATGTGACGAGCTATTTCTTTTTTCCGTTCTATTTGTTAATCATATTCGGACACAAAGACACAAGATTTTAAAGCCACGAAAATAATAAATTATTTCCTTTTGTTACAGGTAAGCATTTGGGGGAGCACGGTGAGTTGACGAGAATTCTCCATGTTCTGTAATGTTTCATAAGAAGCTTAACTACACGTGAAATTCGTCCGATACAAATTTTACTAGAACATTAAACGTTAAACGTATGCTAATATGCAATTTTGAAAACATTTTAATTCCTTTCGAATTACACACGAATGCTGCAATTGCTCCAGTACACGCAACACCGTATCGATTTATTTCATAAAATTCATGCAACATTCTGAAGTAATCGTTTATTTTATTTTGCAGCAAACGATTCCTATATTTTATATCAATAACAGCGGTTTACTTCATTTTCTCCCCTTTCAATATTAAATCGTATATTGTTAAATATAATTTTGTTCATTATAGATATTTGTATTTGTATATTGTATTTTCTGTTCTCTAACTAAAATTTCTTTGCCTAGAGGAAATATGTATATAATTGAAATTTAAACATTCAATTTTTATAAATCCTCAGCTGTAACCCTTCATATCGTTCTTACTTTTCCATCGATTGAAAATTTAAAGAAAGTTATAAAAAGACCGGAAACTAGACGATTTTTTTAACTTGATTTAAAACTATCTGAAGCATTTAATTGAGTTTTTCTTTCACTCGCTGTGATTACCTCGGATAATCTGATGGCGTCAAAATGTTCTCTGAAAATCGAATCCTGTTTCCTGGCCAGCACCGTGTCCTCTGTACGCATCAAGGCATTCAGGGGTGAAATATACGAGTGCAGAGGTGAATAATGCATAGGAAGCCAGCTCTAGGGGAAAAACACCTTTCGTGTCCTCGATTCGCTTCCCGATTAGGTATCACAATTTCTATTCAAAGTTTTCATTTAAAGTTTTATCACGGTTAAGTGTTTCATAACTGCAATTATTATTATTGATTCGGTACGTTCTTTCATAAATGTTATACTACGAGTGCAAAGGGTTAATAAAACTTCTGGGGAAAACAAAGTCTTGTTCGCGTAAAACAAAGAAGAATTGAACTACAAAATATGATATAAAAATTGTAAGAGGAACCAGATAATCAGGGGTGACGATGGCCAGAGTGGTCATTAGGGCCCCCATAAATCAGAGGTCCTCAATAAGGGTTGGGACCGAGTATGCGCGAGACTCGATCACGGCCGTTAACACTTTTCAGGCCCGCACCAACGGCGGGTTTGTTTTTCGGGAAAGTGCCAAGTGGGGATGTGCCCATAAAAGCATGGGAAATAGGGCACAGTTAGTTAGTAAGACGGCAGCCGTATTTTACGAACGAAAGGCTATTTTGTAAAGGAATAAAGTAACCCTCACAAAATTGATTATCGTCACGCATGTGTTAGCGCAGAATCGTTCAAGGCACTCGTGAGGCGAGCTGGTTCACAGAATGCTATGCATCAAGCATTTTCTAGAATGCTGTCAACGGAGGAAAATTTGAATAAAGGCGGCAAAGTTCAGCCAGAGGTGGTAACGAAGAGACGGTTGATATTATAAAAAAAAAAAAAGGAACAGAAATAAATGTAACGTCGAAGGGGTCAGACGTGTTGTCCAACTCTTGAGTTTTATTTTAACCCTTAGCGCTCCGTACGTTTCTTTTCCTCATATGCAACAGTCTTTTTTTCAGACAATTTTGAATTCTTCGTGGAAAATACGTCTTTACCATCGCTGAGCTTTACCTTCTCAATATAACATTCTTCCATGTCTTTAAGTATAAAAATAGGTCAGAATATAGTTTAATGACAAAGTATCTGGAATATAGTCGTATTAAATACTGAGTGTCTCCGTAGCGGAGCCAACGGAGCGCTAAGGGTTAATAGTCAGACGCGTAGTCTTATTCTTCAGTTATTAATTTAATTTTAATACATGTATGACGCCAGACTACTCAATGGCGACCGTTAGCGTCGCATATATGCGACGATGGTCGTGAACGTGTTAAGTTGCTCTGATCAGGCACATCGTCCAGTCGGCAAACGTCCCGATTGTCACTCCGCGATCGCATCCTGTCGCCAGCAACGACTGTTTCATTTAGCGCGTAGACGAGGTTCACGATGTATTGGTGGAGGAAAACGGTGCGAGCGAGTGATGTATCGTCCGGGGAGATTAATGCATTGCGGTGAACAGTTTGTTAGAGCAAATAAAGATATTGCCGTTAAACCCTTTGAACAGTACGCCTTGCTACAAGCCACCCACATTAATGACGTCACTGTTGCGTTTTTATACTTATCTTAAAGCAATGTGAACGTATATGTTGCGATTTACTTATTTTTGTTACCGAACTACTAAATTAGTGAACGAATAATCTTTGTGTAGACGGATTTTCGCTATTTTTCCTGTTGGTTATTACCGAAATTGGAGGTTTTTTAAAAAAAAGTTTGCTTCATATCAAAATGGTGGTTAAATGACATTTTTCTCACAAAATATCAAAATTTCTGAACTAGTATAATATAAAGTATAATATAGTATATGATACAAAAGTTATTTAACGAATTTTTTGGGACCTGAATCGAGCAGGTTGAAGGTATTTTTTGGATTTTTGAAATTCTCTTTTCAAGCAGAAAAATTGACGCTTTGTTTAAAGTCTCGTGAGCTTTTTCATTGGCTCTCGTTATATCTACGTGTAATTAAAATAGTAAATATGAAACTGTAGAATAGAATGAAACATCCAGAAGAACGTTGTGAAATAGATAAATGAACAAATAAATAAGTTTTGAATGTAAACGTTTCAATAAATCTACTCTAATGCAGAATTCTAAAAGTAAGTTCAGCAAACTTAGATCTCATTTGATTACCTACAATTACCACAACAAATATAACATTTAATACAGAGTTTCGAAAGGAAGTTCGGCAAATTTCAGGTTTCATTTAATTACCAAAAATCACCCCGTTAATTGTGATTAACCGTAAGCAACAATAGCTACTTACGCCCATAAAAAGTAATTTCCTCCTCTGAAACGGTACTTCATACGTATCCTATGAACTCCGCAGCGGGTTCATGAAAAGAAAGGTGGCCGTTTGCAGGGTGTGCCGGGTTCATTTAACCCGTGTCACGATTTCCCGCTGACCAGCTGCCCACCAGGGTGTAGTATCGCGCTAATGAAGTATTTACTATTCTATTACCATGTACCGCGAATCTGTTCCCTCCTCTCTTCTCTCTCGTTTCCTCGTTTACGTCTCTGGTGACCTGCGCGATACAGTGATTCCTGACGACACCCGACTCCTTGTACCCGATGAAATTTTATTCATTTAAGACGAGCAGATGGACGAAGATGGCGCGGCGGTTGTTTCGCAGTAATTTCGCGTTTTTCCTTCTTCTTTCTCGTTTTTAACTTGTTAACCCCTTGCACTATTTCGACGAGTCTGACTCGTGATGAAAATTTTAGGCCAAACATGGATGTCACGAGTCGGGCTCGTTGTTCAGTTTCAGACCAACCATGAATATCACGAGCTTGACTCGTACTCGACGTTTCAGGCCGAACATGAACATCACGAGTCTGATTCGTGGTCTTAATTTCGGGCAAAATTGATATTTAATTGTTTATTTATATTGTGTCTTTCAGTTTTTGGTTTAATATTAGTGAGATAATCAGGAAACTTATTTGAGTTCAAATACTACTACTGCGGATTTGCTTGTACATATTTTTATTTCGTTATTAATTAATTATATTATTATTACTTATTCAGAATTTGTTTTAATCTTATGTGATAATTAAAGTACATATAAAAGTTTTTGATTTAAATTCATTTGAATTTCACAAGAGTTCCATCGCGTGGATAAGATGGATCTCAAGTTTCGGCACCGCGACAATTGAGGCAGCCGCGTTTGGCCTGACTTTTTCCGAGGTTCCGAATAGTGCAAGGGGTTAAATCGGGTTCACTGGTGTACTGGTGATTTTGCGGTTACACGAGTATCAACGATAAGCGGGATCGTTCGAGCTTCGCGTGATATGTATCTGTATCTTGTTCAATCAGATTTTATCGATTTGATTGCAAGTAATTGTAAGCGGTCTTTTTCTTAACAGTGATTTCTTCTCTTATTTTTTTGCTTCGCTGAGATGCGTTTGTTGGAACGTGTAATTTCGGTACTTGTTAAAAACTTCTGCGGTTATTCAAGAATATTGGAAAGGGCAGATATCAATTACTTTATTTTGGCGTTTTATTCTTTGTGTTATTTAACTTTTGGAACACCTACCTTCTTAGTGATTTAATTTCTATGAATTAATTGATTTTTCAACCGTCGAACCTGCTTATATAACCACAATGTTTGCAATGGTTGCAACAAAATTTGAGGAACACAGCAGAGTTAACCCTTTGCGCTCGAGAGGTGACTGTTTAGTCACCAAGTGATAACTTCGTAAATTTTCAGAATTCAGTTAGTTTGTTTATTAGTTAGACTCAAAGGTTAAATAGTCGTATATGTAAATTTTAGTATAATTAAGATCTAGTAAATGACGTTTAATATAGGCAAATCTTAATAAGTATTTCGAATTTGTAAATTTTTAAAGTTAGTATCATTAGACTACTAACAGTGCACCTCTCGAGTGAAAAGGGTTAAATAACGTTCCAATGTGCCAGCTTGCTATATCCTTCCAATTTTTACTTGAAATAGTCATTTTCTTTCTTTCTAACGAAATCAAAGGACTTTTGGTTGCATGAAAATTTGAGGAACGCAGCAGAGTTAAATAACGTTCGATGGATGAACCAATGTGCCGGATAACCGGAATTCTACTGTATAATGAAGATTACGCTTGACCTTGCTTCGAATATTAGAAGCTTACCCATTTCGAGTTCGTATATTTGATGCTGATTAACAACCTGTTTGGACGATCGAGGTTTGGCTAATTCGATCGGTATCGATCCTGGTTATCTCTGTAAGTTCCCTAGCCAACACTCCCAACTTGTAGCGCCCTCTTTTAGCCAGTGAACCGATGACGTAGCGTGACACACACGTACTACGTAAAATCGAGGACAAGCCTGTTCGACCGGTGACAAATGGCCGTAGCTGCACGCAAAATGGACGTTGGATATAAATACGTTCCACGCCGTAGTCGAACCAGCACAAAACCGCTCAATCTGTCGTCGCAGACAAAGTAAAATGATTTCGTTGTTTCCTCTTCTGTTTTTTTCTTTTTTCGTTTTTTTTTTTAATTTATTTTTTTTTTTCGTAATTTTTATTTTCTGTTCGTTATCGTGTCCCCCGGAGGGATTTCCTAGTGAGCAGTTCTGGTAGTTCTCGTTGAAAATTTTTACCCCGCAGCCTCTGTCAGAAATGACAGCTACGATTGTTTACTATTTTCCTTCTCTGGTAAATGTTTTTTTTTTTTCCTTCCGTCGAACGCTTGCACGAGCGGCGCGATTGAAAAGGAGAAATTGAATATTTTGAAGAATTTTAGCTGGAAAACATTTTCACATGTTAAAATATACGAAATCGTTTGAACGGTCTCTGGAACTTGCGATTATTGTGATTTTTGTAAGTTTATTGGTATATTGAATTCTTTAATCAATCGGTATTAAAGAAAAAGGTATGAATACGAAATATTTTGTTCATTCACTTCTTATGGAGTCTCAGTATGGTTTATACAGTTTTATAGGTTTGTGCTGAAAGTCTCTTTTATTTTTAAATATTAATTCCATTCCTATTCCATGTCCCAATACATCGAATGGCTTATAAGCAAATGAAATACGTTGAAATATTGTTTATACCTAAAAGTGATAATATTTGCTCATAGCTGTAAATGGTGGGGGTAGGTTTCCCAATATACCAAGCAATTAGGCGAAGAAATCTGTGCTGCACTCTTTCTACAGATATTACAGATTTATTCAAATAATCCAACATACTTACCAAAATTCGAGTCGCATTTTTTTCTAAATGCAACATTCGAGCGTGTTAGCGCAGAATCGTTCAAGGCATTCGTGAGGCGAGCTGGCTCACAGAATGCCATGCATCAAGCATTTTCTAGAATGCTGTCAACGGAGGAAAATTTGAATAAAGGCGGCAAAGTTCAGCCAGAGGTGGTAACGAAGAAACGGTTGATATTATAAAAAAAAAAAGGAACAGAAATAAATGTAACGTCGAAGGGGTCAGACGTGTTGTCCTACTCTTGAGTTTTATTTTAACCCTTAGCGCTCCGTACGTTTCTTTTCTTCATATGCAACAGTCTCTTTTTCAGACAATTTTGAATTCTTCGTGGAAAATACGTCTTTACCATCGCTGAGCTTTACCTTCTGTTGCGACCCTATACTTGCCCGGGCCCTCGATAGGGGAGAGGGGTTAACGGGCCCACCCTTCCTGCGCGGTGACAAGCTTGCGATTGGTCAAGCCCTGCTTTGGCTTTTTGTATAAAGGCTGGGCATTTCACCGCAGTTGAACATTACACTAAAAAATAGTCCAGTACAAGCAAATGTCGCATATTTTCAATTGTCACTATCATCGGCCAGCCCAGCTTACCCTTAATCATATCAAGACTATCAGTACGTGCTAAACCATTCGAAACGACGAAATTGGAAGCACGTAGTACGAAACACCTTCTCAATATAACATTCTTCCATGTCTTTAAGTATAAAAATAGGTCAGAATATAGTTTAATGACAAAGTATCTGGAATATATTCGTATTAAATACTGAGTGTCTCCGTAGCGGAGCCAACGGAGCGCTAAGGGTTAATAGTCAGACGCATAGTCTTATTCTTCAGTTTTTAATTTAATTTTAATAAGCGCATATTCGTTTTTGCAATCTTCACCTTTGTTAACATCACCGTTCCAACAAACCCTAATAATGTTCCCTTAGCGAGTCACGGACAGCTCTCGGTAGACGAGAGAATCGCGAATATCGACAAACTGGGCCGTTCGTATCAGAGAAATCACAAATTAGTCGCAAAATCGTCGCTTCAATCGCAACCCCTCGCATAATTTCCAGCGACCGTCTATTTATAACTATATTCATGTATGGGTGCTTCATGCACGAGTGTGCACGCGCACGCGTTGACCCGTGGCCGCGTATTCGATGCAAATTTCGTCGGGCGAGCAAACGCCAGTGAACCGCGACCACCCTCCATGTATACGTATATACACGTGTGGGTTCACTCGTTGCGATCTTCCATGTGCGACGCGAACGATTCCTCGACAGGGAACGTGAAATTGTCTCGGGCAAGTGTGATCGTTCACCGAAAAGGAAAAAGGGAAATTAACACTTTACCGACCGGAAGCCTTATTAACCCTTTGAGTGCTATGAGCGCATATATGCGTCTGACAGAAGTTGTTCGTAAGGACTATGGACGCATATATCCGATTGTCAATTTTTGTTTCTTTCACCTTATGACCTTTTCCGTGGCCACACATTTCAGCGTTAAACTTTTAGTATTGACGAAAATTACTTACGTAGGGATCATGGATGAAAATATGCGTTTGCCAATTTTTTCGATTTAATAAATTTAATTTCGATTCTATTTCGAATTTTTTCTCTTACAATCGACTGATCGTCAATGTGCGAATAATGCTCCGTCTCCAGCAATAGCGCGCCGTTCCCTCAAAGCACTTAGACCAAGAATATTCAGCACTCAAAGGGTTAAGAAGATCAACAGCTTATTTAAGCATTTATGTATCCCATGTCTCTTTCGTCGTTGAATTTTACAATTTTTTAAGACGAAATACTAATTCAAATAAATACTGTTGAAATTTTTTAAACGCGATTACTTGCACCCAGAAATCTGTAAAATTGGGGTGATTTAATTACCGATAGTCACCTTTTTTCATTTATATTATTTTAGGATTTCATTGTATCTATTAAATCAAAAGTTCTATTTTATTATGTTTAATTGTTTCCATTAAAACTAGCCGTGAAACATCTACATATTTCGTCTACCAATTCCATCCCTCGCTTTACTTAAGCAAATGCATTATGGCTTATCTAAAGCAAACCAGTCAGCCAACCTAATCGACATCCTGCTTGGTAATTAATCGAGATTTATATAACACTGTATCACTTAGCACGCTGGACTAACTCGCATAAGGTGGTCAGTAATTTCCATGGCAACGTTCGGCAGCTCACTTGTCAGTAACTTTGATCTCGGGCGAAGCATCTGTTATGATCTTACCTCGTCCCTACCCGTCTAATCGAGATTGATAACACTTGGATGATGGCAGAAGACTTGATTAGTTTCCAATATGATGCCAGCCACGAACTATACACAGGGGATGGCGTCTCCCCTTGTGGATCGAATTTTCTGATCTGATATCGACACGTTGCGCATATTTTTCTCGTAATATCTTTTTTATTGTTTTGACGATGTGGAATTCTTTGATTTTTGGGAATAAGATGGTTCAGATATACTTTTCAATTGTTTGGTACCTGGAGTTTTTGTGTTAAACTTTAGAAATGCGATTTTTTGGAATATTTTATTTTTAATTTTGTACTACCTTATACGTTCATTTTTAATCGTATTTTGAAAATTATGTTGCTTCTAAATTAAGTCATATTCAAAATTGAAAATAGATTTATAGTTGTAGGTATTATTTAGATTCTAATAATGATATAATCAGAAGATACATTCCAATAGAACGATTAAAAAATAGAAATAAAAATAGAAAATTATTTGATAATATAATCCTAACAGTTCTGACTTTGATATAAAAAGTCAAATGTTCATCAAAGTTAAATGTAAGATTTTGATTATAGTGCCATCAAATTTTACATATTTATATTTTTATGTATTTAACTTCTCTTCATTATTTCAAATTGTTATTCTTTATATTTCCAGCTCTTGATTCATAGTATAGAATAACGTATAATAAAAAATTGAAGATATTAAGTGAATTCATAATTTAATCTTTGGAAGCTAATATAGAATTAATACGTTCTTTTATATTTGACAAATATATTCAACTGTTTTGCATAATAGAAATAAAAGTATTAATATTTAATAATGAAATCCAAGAAAAATGCGATTGATATATTTGTCACGGTAATAATTAAACAATTAAATTAAATTAAATTAAATCAAAATTAATGTGAATTAATTAGTAGTAAATTTAATATACTGTATGAATATTCTGATAATATTTTCTTTACGTATACAATAATTACTTTTGCATACACCGAACTTCATTTACTTGAACGGATATTAAGAACGTTAATTATTTATTCAAATATTTATGTAACACATTCATTGTTAAATTCTACAATTTAAAAAAATTAAGAACTATTATTAAATGATACACTGTTTGACTAACAGAATGATTTGTGTACAGTATTTAAATAATGGGTGTTCGCATAAGAGGAGTTCTATCGTATTTATAGCGACCATAAAAAAATCGCTGCTACCATGGAATAGACTCTCGATAACGCACCGTGACGCTGAACGTGTTAAAACTGCTTTTACAATTTTCCCGCCAGCAATTCGAACATCTGTGCTCGAAGTAAGCAACAATGGTCGGGAATCGCGTATTTATCGTAAAAGTCGCGGGGGTGGTGGACGAGGGCCCGCATATCAAATGGTGCGTATCACGGGATACAAGCAATTCCCATCAGCCAATATTGTCATGTGGGTTAATGAACGACCGTGCGCTGAATAAACACGCGGTCAGGGGACACTTGGACTCGTACAGAGAACGCATCGGTGCCTATGGAAACGCGCGTGAATCCGGAAGCGGTGGCTCCATCCAAAGGGAGCCTCTGTCGCTACGTTCCAACTGCCGCGAAGATGTTACGCAAAAGTGAAAATCGTCCTGCTGAAATTTGGTTATATATGTAGAAAAACAGTTCTTAAGATTATTTATTGTTATTAATATGAATAATGGCAAAAATATATGATATACAATAAATTCTGATTCAATTCTGTCACGCGACTCTGTGTTAATTTTTCAGGCTCTTTTTACGACTCTACAATTCGGTTTTCTATTCAACACTGTTTCATTTTTTCTTTCGAGGAAACCCTTATGGGGCTTTTTCTTTTCCCACCTGGTTCTCGCTAAACATTGTCGACTCATCGGTGAATTTTCTGTCGTCGACGGTTTTTTCCGTTGGGTCTGACTTTCGTCTAGTCGACCCACACTTTCACTTTTCTGGTCCTTAAATCCACGATACTGCATTATTTTATTTTGTTTTACTTTTATTTGCGAGCAGATGCCCGTTACAGCTAAACAAAAACTGAGAAGGGTGAACAAAGTAACAAGGAGTGCTTGATAGGAAGTAGAAGTAATTAAAAAGAAAAGACAGATATAACATATCTAAGGAAAAGGTACTTAAAATTATTTATTGTTATTAATATAAATAATGACAAAAATATATGATATACAGTAAATTCTGATTCAATTCTGTCACGTGAATCTATGTTTAATTTTCAGGCACTTTTTACAACTCTACAACTCGGTTTTCTATTCAACACTGGTCCATTTTTTCTTTCGAGGAAACCCTTATAGGCTTTTTCTTCTTCCCACCTGGTGCTCCCTAAACATTGCCGACCCATGGTTGAATTGTTTGTCATCGACGATTTTTCCGATGGGCCTGGCTTTCATCTGGTCGACCCACACTTTTTTGGGTATTAAAACTGCAGAGTTTAATAATAATATAATTTACTAATAAAAATGAGAGAAAATAAATGGCAGATAAGATGCACTTAAGAAACAAATTTTAGAGTTTATGCTAACGGTAAAAAATAATCTGTTAGAAAGACAAGAATAGTAAATTAAAAAGGTAAATAGGTATAAAATAGACAATGGATAAAATTCTAATGCGCTTGATTGAAATTTGTGAAATAAATAACTTGTATATTGTTTTTAGTAAGTTGTTTCCTGTTATTTACCTATGCAAATTACTTTTTCTTCGCTTCCAATTAATATCGTTAATTCTCGGATTGGAACTTCATCGCTATCTTTCGCTTCTCACGAAATTGGAATATCCCGTTTCGTTTAAATAATTTCATCCAAAGCCACTTCTTTTATCCATATTTCATTTTCCCGAAGAGCACAGCTCGTTAAATAAACCTGTTGTGACCGATATAAAATTCAATGAATTGTCAGCTCATAACGGAAAACAGAAACTGATTAAATTATTCATGGAATCGGGGACAGAAAGTTAATCGTAAAATCATGCTTTCATGCTCGATACCTTTCGAATTCATTTATTTTCCATTAATAATCAATAAAGCGCCTTTATTTTGCGACTCTAATAAGAATTAATTAAATTATTTGTACGCGCTGTTTATAAATAGCATTTTCAGCGGCAGCAGCATTCCGTTTTTTCTTTAAGCAATATAATTGTTTGACGTATTTGTTGTGACAAATACATTTTCAGCTGGCCCTTTCATTTTGCATGATCAATAATTGAAAATTGATTTTGTGTTATCTTCTGTGGATTAATATTTCGATAAGTAGATAGTTAACAATACAAACTTCAAAGTTTGAAAAGTTCTGTCGTATTTTAAATAGGCAGGTAATTTTTCTTGTAAATAAAATAAACATCTGGCTAGTGAGTCATTGGGAATTTTTTTGTTTTTTTTTTTACCTGCTGTATAATATAAAAGGAGTCCGTTTTTTTACCGTTCATCATTTACTTGTGATATTTAAAGTGAAAAACATGTCAGTAGATAAAGTGCATTTACGACACTGCATTTTGTTTGAATTCCAAAAAGGAAGCAACGCATCGGTTGCATGTAAAAATTTATGTGCGGTATTTGGAAAAGATATTGTAAATGTTCGTACTTGTCAAAGATGGTTTAGCAAATTTCGTTCCGGGTATCTGAGCCTCCAAGAAAGTGATCGATCTGGACGACCATCCAAGATCGATAACGATGTTTTGCGATCCATGTTGGAAAATAATCCACGTTTAACAAGTCGAGAAATTGCAGAAGAGTTTGGCATTCATCATACAACTGTTGGAGATCACATTAAATCTCTTGGGTTTGTGTTCAAGCAAAGTGTTTGGGTTTCACATGAATTAACGGAAACGGAAAATACGACAGAACTTTCCCTCCAACCTAATATAATTATATATACATGGACACTGTTATTGTCAGATTCTTTGACAGTGAAGGAGATACAAGGTTCACAATTACTTAAACAAACTGTTAATCTTCTTAATATCCATATAAATAAACGAAGTTTGGTGTATGAAAAAGGTAATCGTTCTATTATTCGAAAATTCTGTTATCTGAACACTTGTCTCCCTATGATTAGTTCATATACAAGGTACTGTACTTAATTTTCATGGAAGATTCGTCTAAAGAAGTGTACGCAGTTTCCGTAAGCTTAATCTCCACCGACATTTGTTTTCAAATCGATCGTATCAATTCGTTTAAAGCGACTCGATCAGTTCGATTCGACAGTTGGCGTAATAGACAACGCACATGAATGGAATCGTGGTTACGTAATGAGCGTAACTTCGTAGTAAAGCCTGCTTGAATCGGGAAGGAAAAGATACGAGAGTGAAACTTGATAAACGGTCTCATTCACGGTTATCTCCGGCAAATATGTACGTAGTGGATACGTCCTTGCACAATACGCTTCTCTGTTCTCGCGTGGCCCCGTTACCGTGCGTGTTCATTTAACCAGCGTTCGCTCCGAACGAGCATCGATTCGTGCGCCTCCGCACAGTGAGACAGTGAGCCATCGGTATGAGTTTATCACTCTGGACGTGAACAAGTATGCGCTGGTTCGATGCTCATACGGACCAGACGCTCAAATTAGAGCTGTTCGTATACAGACGCCCCTCGGCTTTCGCACACTATTGGTTCCTCGAAGTGTGTGCGAATGTTGAACGTTCGAAAGTACAGGGATGTGTGGCGACCTTCCTGCTCTCTCCACTAGGAGGGACTTACCGATTACCTTTCTCGCAAGTGATTGGCCATGGTTTCCAAATGTACCAGTTTTGAACCGTCCCTTCCTCTTGAAAGTGTGTGCGAATGTTGAATGTTCGAAAGTACAGGGATGTGTGGCGACCTTTCTGCTCTCGCCACTAGGAGGGACTTACCGATTACCTTTCTCGCAAGTGATTGGCCATGCTTTCCAAATGTACCAGTTTTGAACCGTCCCTTCCTCTTGAAAGTGTGTGCGAATGTTGAATGTTCGAAAGTACAGGGATGTGTGGCGACCTTCCTGCTCTCTCCACTAGGAGCAATTTACCGATTACCTTTCTCGTAAGTGCTCGTCCATGGTTTCCAAATGTACCAGTTTTGAACCGTCCCTTCCTCCTGAAAGTGTGTGCGAATGTTGAATGTTCGAAAGTACAGGGATGTGTGGCGACCTTCCTGCTCTTGCCACCAGGAACGATTTACCGATTATCTTTCTCGCAAGTGCTCGTCCATGGTTTCTGTATGTACCAGTTTTGAACCGTCCCTTTCTCCTGAAAGTGTGTGCGAATGTTGAATGTTCGAAAGTACAGGGATGTGTGGCGACCTTCCTGCTCTTGCCACTAGGAGGGACTTACCGATTACCTTTCTCGCAAGTGATCGGCCATGGTTTCTATATGTACCAGTTTTGAACCGCCCTTCCTATCCCTGTGTCTAAGCCAGGGGCCTGCTAGGTAAGCCTTACCGATGAGTCCACTAGCAGGCCCTGGACGAAGCACCGCTTTTCCATTCTTCCTTTTCCTTTTCACTCTTTTTCTTACCAACAGCCACAGTTCGAATAACCTAAAGCTTCTCAGAGTTTTTCGTTCGCGACTACCTGTTTATTCAAGACAATTTTTCGCTACCTCGGATATGTACAAATGAAAGCGGAACTCGACAAGGGTCCTCTGTTCGCCTGTTCCAGGAAGTTTTTCAACGTTCTTTAAGTCATTGGTGAGTGACCAACCAAACAACGGTAAAAGGGGACTCAAGATAAAACCTGAAGATTCGGATGAAAATAAGAGAACGAGTGGGAAATGTCGCAAAGGAGGGGGGGGGGGTGTATTATCCGATTATTCATTCGGTTATGAGGTATCGAACCGTGCGAATGTCTTTATCCTATCTTTAACACTATTCCTGCCGCGACATTCCCACGTAAGACAGGCTACAAATTTTTCTCAGAAAATAAACAATAAAAAAAAAAGTGAGTATTGAAAAATGTATTATACGTATATTTAAGGAAAAGTTTGAAGTTTAAAGGCGATTCAATTATGTTGTATATATGAAATTCTAATCGAAATTTTAAAAGCGGTCATTTGACCGATCGTGGTAGGAATAGTGTTAACCTTCTAGCAGAACTAACAAATCAATTGTTGAAACGAAATTAGTTTTTAGTTTGCTACTTATGTATGCAAGTACGTAAGCTATATAAACAAATAATATATTTGTTGGTAGGAAAAGATATTGTGTTCGGTAATATACAGAGAGCATCAAAATTAGAGTGTATAGTGTACAGTGTTAAACGTTGAGTAACTATAGGCACTGTTAATAACAAAAAGGTTAAAAACACAATTCTACGTAAGATGATGTACGTGTATCATGGATATATCGAAATCAATAAAATGCGTGATTATATTAATTTTAACAGTGAGTATTTCGTGTATTTTGTCAGCCTTCCTTCTTCATTTTCACAGCCATTTTCCTTTTTCGTCTCTTTTCAGCTTTTCTCGAATCGGTACGCGAACAGATGAGAGAATAAGCAAGTTTCGACTAAGAAATCGTTCAGTGTTTCATTGTTGTATCTCCTCGGTGAGAGAAAGCTGAGTGTGTACTTTAATCTCGATGAAAAATACCCCCCTTTTTATTCTTTTTTCGTTCTTTTCTTGTTTCGCGGTAGTGTTCTCCTCCTTGTTGTTCGTTCAGAAGTTGGATGGAAAGTTTCTGTTATTAATCGTGAAGACGGATCGGGGAAGAGTATGAGATGATCTGTGAGAGATTGTTACGATTTGAATTGAAATTTGGTAGCTGCACAGCATCGTGGATTAATTTTTTTTAATTAAAGGAAGAAAAGATAAAGAATTTTGAGTACTTTGTTCTTTATAAATGAATTTCTGGTTTCGGGTTACCTGAATAATTAAAAAACAAGAACTTGTTCCATTGTTTTTAGGGAAGTTAAAAAAGTCTGTGAGTTAAACCATGAATGAAATATTGGAGAGGCCGAGATTCATTGTAATATTCTTTGTGTATTATTATTTTTCGGAAAAAGAGAAGGTGCTTTTTACGGTCTCATTATTTTAAAACACATTAGCACGTGGTGCTTTAAAAATAAAATGAGGAAAGGCGGGAGCCACATTTTTTGGCAACCCTGCTGCATCCAAAAATATTTGGTATGAAAATATGTTTCAAAGTCTATGTTATTTATTATTTTTTAAATAATCTTGTACTCGGGACTTTATATCATTTTTATGAAAGAAAAATTGCCAGATTTAAATTCCTGTCAAAGCATTGAATTTAAATTAATCGATTTAGCGGCGAAGAATAACTTTTATTCCTTTATTCCATTCATTCATACAAAATTCAAAGGATTTTTAATATTGATTAACTCGTGTGTGCTTATGAACTTTTAATGTTATGGTTACGTTTATAGATGTATTATTTTTAACTACATATATAAAAGTTTCAAAAGCTTCTGATGAACTTTTTTCGTTAGTATTGTACTTAAAGAATAGATTTATTTTAAAGGAAAAGAATACAATTTCAAAATATTTATGTTACCTACTTTACAATATTTTTTGAAATTTCAATAACGCGTAAGAGAATTAAATGTTAGGTATGTTGTATAGTGGACTGTAATATTACTCTTGAAACTCGAAATTGATCAGTATCTAGTCTAAGTCTACGAAATGCCTATAGTCATTAATAATTTTAACGAATTAATTTAACAGGTAACCAAATATATTTAAGAACGTATCTAAATTCCGGTTAAATTTCAGTTAAATTGAATTCAATTGAATAAGAACCAGTTTCGCCTGGTGAAAGCTGTTAAAACAATTTAATAGACCATTTTTTCAGCCAGATTGATAAAACTAGTTTTGACTAGTTAGATTGGGTATTGACAGATTTCAAGTTTTATATGTGTACGTGAATATAGAAAACATATTGATCAATAGATAGAAAAATGGTTTCTGTTAACAAAAATATTGTAGTTCACAAAATTATCTGAACACGTTAGTGATCAAATATTTTCAATAGATATTCAGTATTATTATACATAATTAGCATATAATCAGCATTATTTTTACAGTTTTTTTTTTCTACTTTTAATATTTACAAAGTTCAATCTATAAATAAAATTTTTTTTAACATACCTTTGCATATATATATTGTTGTAGTCCATATGGAATGTTAGGTTTTTAATTTTAGCATAATACAGAACAAAGGTTGCTCATCACTGCCCTAAAACTTGACATACCATTTCTTTGTTGCCATTTTACCGTACTTTTAATATTTACAAAGTTCAAACGATAAACTAAATTATTTTAAATATACTTTTGCATTTATATATATATTGTTGTAGTCCATATGGAATGTTAGGTTTTTAATTTTAGCACACTACAGAACAAAGGTTGCTCATCACTGCCCTAAAACTTGAAGTACCATTTCTTTGTCGCCATTTTACCGTACTTGGAACGAAACTCGCGACAGACGATACAACGATCGCGGTTACCCGATGCCTGTAATCGGTGATGCGAGTTGCTTCGTTTTTTTCCCAGCGAACAAGTTAATCGTCCCTCGAATATCAGGAAATTTCGGCGGAAGCGTTATTTGAAAGTCAAACACGTCCAGCGGGGTTAAAGTTGGCCGCGAGCCCAGCTGGCAGACGGACAACCGGCGAGTGTCCCGTTTGAAGAAGGGAACCGGAGGCTGGGATGAGGAGAACGAGCTCGCAACAAGTCGCATCGCGCGACACGCTTTGACACCTCGGTTAATTAACTCCCTATCGTCGCTCAGGCCCACGATCGACTTGTCCGCGGCAATTAACACGTACCTGCTCATAGAGTATGCTGAACGGATGCTCCAGCGCGATTTATGGCCCTAATTATGGCCCTAATCTTGGTGGTAGAGTCGCTGCTTGATTCACTGTCGTTGAAAAACCACTCGCTTTTGGGTTGAAACAGGATTTATTGTGTCATTATCGGTGGTTTTCTGCTTGGAGGTGTTCAAAGGTTTCAATCGTTTGACACACATGCCTGTAATACATGTGGACTGAAATCTGATTAGCTAATGACGGTCAAAAATTAATTATTGGAAGACGAACGGTTTTCAATAGATTCAGGAGACAAATGTGGGGTCATTTTGACCCATGACATAATTTTTATCGCGAAAGGGATCATGTATGGAAACATGTTTTAAATGTACACTTTACTCCTTTTTAGTTTTCTAATTCTATCCTTTCTACGATTCTCGCAGATAAATTTATTATATTACGATTTTGGTGCCCTGTACTGTATTTCATATGGGGTCAACCGTGACCCTGCATTCGTCGCACGAGCGTTAACAGTTTGATGCAGTATATTGAAAAATATATGTGCATTGATTTTTTCTCGCTGTTATGTTATGAGTAAATGAGACCAATTGGCTCAAAATTTTACTAGAAATTCATGTTAAAGAAGTTCATAATTATCTATTCCTGTATAGAAAGAATAGTTGATGATTAACATTAGTAAGAGTGTACCATAAAAATAGTCATTAAATATTAACGTGTAATCAATCTGTGATCCTTTTAAATTTGAGGAAAACGATCTCCTTCGACGAGATCAAAAATTACGTAAAAAAGTATTTCGCTGAAAAATCGGAGAGTTTTTGGAAGGGCGGAATTCTCAAGTTGCCTGAAAGTTGGAGAAATGTTGTACAAAAGAATTACATCTGTATAATTTAACCCTTTTAGTACCGAGCAAATTTAACGAATTTGCTAAGGTTTGGGAAAAAGCTCATAAAAACGGAAGTAAGAATGACATTTACAAAATTCAACAAGAATCATATTACAGGATAAAAGAAAAAATTGAAACATTTATAACATTTTATAAGTTTATTTTGAGATAGAGCTCTCTCGCGATGCAAATAGTTAGGCGTCATGGCATACGCAACGATATATCGTCGTTCGGTACTAAAAGGGTTAATAAATGTATGCTAAAATTTAAATCCCCTGCGCTTCAATCCTCTTTCAAAATCGGCACGAACTTTTTGGACAACCCAATGCAACTCGTCCGTGCACGAAACAAAGGAAAGCAAGACGCAAGTCTCGGATCGGACGAGCCGGTCAATTAATTAACCGAAGCAAGCGGACAGCAGATGGCGCATACCGTGGGGACGGGCATGATCGAGAAAGATGTGGTAAAGGGAATGAAGGGGTACGATTAGGGCAGCTGCTAGAGTTCTTCTTCCCCCTCGAGTTCTTTTCTTGGCCAGGGCACCGTGGCGATTACTTAATTTAGATTAATTTCACTTCCCTCGTTTCTCGCGCAGGAAAAATTCTTCCACGGTTTCGGTTCGTAAACGCTTCTGCTTCCAGCATTGTTTGAAACTACATGTGCAATTTCTTGAAAAGTACTTGTTTGGTATTTTTGGAGATTGTAACATTTTTAAGGGTTGAAGCGAATAACTGTTATAAATTGCTCTTTGTATTTTTTTCATTGTAGACTAACACGAATAATAATATGGAATTAGCGATTGAAATAATGAACGATACAGTGGTTTATGTATATGTATAATATGTATAATATGTGGTATATGTATAACAGTATAATAAAAAATAATAAAAATACAATGGCAAGTATTGTTAAGATAATATAGAAAGTAGTAAATAAATGATAAAAATAGATTAAGGTGAAGTAATTTAATTATAGTAAACATTAAGGTAACATGAAAAAATAAGACATACTTCTGAAATGTAGGACCTAAATGCACATCAAAATGTTATAGGTTAGTTAGCAATAAGTATAAAATTAAAGAAATATTAGGTAGAAATAAATGAACTAAAATAATGTTAGTTTGAATAAAATAATAGTAGAGTAATAAGAAAAGAATAACTAATTCTACGATACTCATAAACACAACAGAAATATGATATGACACTGTTTAAAAAGAAAAGTATAATTTTTATTCTACTAATATATTCAGGAGAAACTTTCTTTGGTGAAAATTATGTTCATAATTGCTTTCTAATAATTTGGAACGATTACCTCGTTTGGTAAGTTGCATTTTCTTTTTGCTTTTGTAAGAAAAGAGATGGATAGGATCATTGGAAAGGAGCATGGTTGGCTTCTGGTCAGCGATGTTCGCGAGATTCCTGTCGGTATTTTCAATTTCCCTCGATCTTATTTTGAAATTAGATTTATATATGAAGAGATCTCGTGGAAACGATCCAACTTTGTTATTAATGCCCGCTTGCCTTTAAGATCGTTCTATGATTGATCATGAATGTTTCATAACAGTACATTTGCAAGAGAGGTGCTTTAAACTGGAGTAACACAGAAATTAGTTTCTGTAACAGATGACTGATTCTCTTGCTATCTTTGTGCAAACTTTGTTTTGTAATAGTATTCCTTGCATTCTGTTATCGATTTCTTATGTTGCTTACTAAAAATATATTTTTCTTTTACTATCGTCTTATAAATAGAATATTTAATATAGAACTTTTACTAAAAAGAAAGAAGAAACCTAATAATAAAGCAGAATGAAGAAAGTTTATTTCATTTTACTGGAATAGAGTAATAAAATAATCTCAATTTTAATTAGACTTCGTTCTATGATTAATATTATTTATGATTATTTTCATAGTCTTGTAACTATTATATACATTCACTTTTTTATGATGCCACTAATCCTTTTTTATGTTTCAACAAATATATTAATTTTGAACATGCTGTCTATAAAAAAAGTTCATCAGTCGAATATTTGTATCAGTACTATATCTTTATTACCAGTATAGTATATTAATATAATGTTGTAGTTACACATATAGGGTGTTCCTGAAAACAAGCGGGTACCTGTTGATATCTCACGAAAAAATTATAAAAAATACACAATAATTTTTTTTTTCATTTGGGACTTAATTTTTGAGAAAATTGAGGTTTGGAAATTCGCTTTGTAGATACGCGCTCATGGCTAACAATAAAATAGGATTCGTCAAGTGATTTATAACGCTTATTGAAAATTTTGCTAATAGCATAGATGTTACATGTTGTTCGATGAACCATGTTTTACAATTAGTTGCAAATAAATATGTGCGAGGCAGATCTTTAACTCGAATTTCCTCGAAAACTAAATTCCAAACGAAAGAAACATTTTCGTGTTTCATTCATTACTTTGCGAGGAATCACTTGGTACTAATCATTTATATGTATTTTTCTGGAGCAATGTATAATTCATTAAAACCCTACAAAAATGTAACGATTAAAGGATTTATGAGTAAGTAGTTCAGATGTGGATAATAGATATCTACAACTTTTGTAATATATATTTAGAAAATTTAATTAAAATTTCAAAATGACTTTTCACAATCGAGTTCAATATGAACGTAATCATGTGTTGATATTATGCTTTGCAACGTAGTAATCTAAACTAGCTGCTCGTGTTCACGTCATGGATCATTAATTATCAGTCATAAATTCTGTAATTGAATTATTGATCATTAATTAATTAAGACGTACGAAGAACACGAGTCAAAAGATATTCTGTAGTAATTGGAGTTTCTGTTATCAGAACATTCACACGGATGACATAAGCTTGATAAGCGTTTTAAGCTAATAGTAATAAATTATACAATTCGTATTAAAACATTTCACGTTCTTCTTCTAAGTTCAACAAGTTTGTCTGATATCTAAATCATCGGTACACGATCCGTAAAATTTTACAGAAAGGGTGAAAGATATTTTTATTCAACGTGTTATCGTGAATTGAGTTTGCTTCAATTTATTCTTCAGAGTAAAGGTATACTAAATTTAATGAGTGGAACTAATGAAGAAACTTATTAATTTGAATGTAAATTATAGGGCAGGTGGTTAAAAAATTTATTTCAAGTAAAGTCGGTTTCCGGAAGAAAGAGTTTAATTGATTCGAAAACTTCGTTAATATCGAGAAAGATTAATTACACGTCTGCACTAAATTTAGCAACATTTGAATATATTATTCACCTTAAATAAGCCTTTGAGAAGATCTTATTTCTCCTCTTTTTCATGTTCCACGTTTCTTTCATGAAGCGCTGAGCCCTCCTTTAGTCTGAAGCTATTTTTATTCAAAATGTTTTTCACTTTCAGGCAACAAAATTACTTTGCTTAAATTTATATAAAACATTGATTATTCTTAGTACGCTATAATAAGAGGTTTAAATTATTCCTGTAAAGGATACATCTGTAACTATATTCGCTGGAAAAACAATACTAGATACTATAATTAACTATTATTTAAATCTATACTGAAATCTATAATTAATAAAAAGCTTAATTCTTTTCACGTTTAAAAAGAAAAGATGTGTTCTTGAATTCATTTAAATTATGAAAATGTTACCTATAAATGATATGAATAGCTTCTTACAAATCAGAATAAAATTATTTCATCCTAAATAAAAATCTTAAATAAAAAACTTGTTTATTAAATAGAATTAAACTCGTTTGAAGAAAGTAACGATGTTTCTTGTTTATTAACAACAACAACAAAAATCTGAATAATGGTAGCAACAAACTTGTTGTACATTAACATATCCATAGTAATTGTATAGGATAACAAAATTCCATGATTTTGTATTCCGGATTCATTTACAATGTTTTGTTAGCCAAACGTAAAAAATATTGCCGTTTCTCAAAACTCAGTTAAAATTTAATATTCAGAACGTTTCTAAAATCATCGTTCTCTTTTTTTTTTCGTAATATTTTAAATTCCATAAGCGTATGAAGATTTTCGAGACTCACTGAACACACGTTTAACCGACAAGTTGGAATCAAAGAATTCTTCGACAGAAACGCAGCGATTCATGAAGCTTAACCAGTGCAACCTGAATGAACAGTCTAATTGTGAATGACCAGTCTTTGTGATGGTTGCTCCGCGTAATGGTAGCGGATCGGCAACGTGTATTTTGGGACGCGTCCAGCGTGAAATGATAATTCAGCAGCGTACACCGGTGTCTTTATTACCCGCGAACGGGTGATTTTACTCGGTTCTTTCGTCGATCGGTCCCGCTAGAGGAATTATCCGCTACTAAGGATAAAAACCGATACCGTCAAGGTATCGATACCTTTACTCATAACTTGTGTTAAAAGAAAGTAGCCAATATCTACTTGGTATCGAATTAAAAGCCTCGATAATTGCTTGTATCAAATCAAAATGAATACGTATACATACGTATGTATATTTATAAAATAAAATAATTTTTTGGATTAATAGGTGTATGTAGGAATGGGATCAAGTGGATGCGAATTTAGGAAAGTATGAAGAGTGCTTGAGTTGAGCGATAACCATGTGAACGTGGAATATTTTGGATTCGAGTGTTTTTAAGGCGCGGAAGATGAGCACTTGAGAAAACTGAGCGACTGAGGAATTTTGGGTGAACATGATCGAATGCATCGAGTGAGAAAGGTTGACGATTAGATAGACAGGAAATGAGTGTTTGGAAGAATGTGGCAGAAAGAGTTTGACTTTGAAGGTAGAAAGAGTGTGATTCTGAACGTAGTAGTTGCTAAGTTGTAAAGTTGTTTAAATCGTTATCACTAAACTAAATATGTATACATTTATTAATATTCTAAGCACTTCTAAGCAAATATTTATTAACGAAAATATATTTTCTCTAAAATGTTATCTAAAATATTAAATAATATTTATTAGCGAAAACATATTTTATTGACATTCGTCTTACTGGGTTAACCATATATTTACCCAGGTTAGGTCGATTAGATCCGTGTTGATGCTGTCATGCTGACAGCCAAGCCAGCTATAACTACGTTTATTTCTGTTGACATTCATATCTATCTATACTTGTTTCATTGGACACGAGTACTTCTTTCCAATACCGAGTACATATCGATATTAAAATTATGCGGTATCGAAATAAATGTTTCGAGTATTTGCTTCTATTTACTTGGATCAGTTTATATCTATCTGCTACATATGTTGTATTTGTGTATTTTGTATCTCTTTGAATGATAGAACATTTGAGAATAGAATTCAGATAATGATTGTTCGGATGAAAGGTTCTAGTTATCATTTATTAATACGTTATTTATGTAGTTTTTATTATTATTTTACTTTAATTCCATCTTTTTATTGATTAATTTCTATTACTAATTGCATATTGAGATTTAAAATTTATTGAAAACTGATGGTAAAATCAGAAGTCGGTAACAGATAGGAAAACACTTCCGTCAGCCGATCCTTTCTCATCTCCGAAGAATCTAAATCCATTCCGCAATAAAATTCCTCACGCTCTATAAATATAGGGTGACTTGAAAGAGGGGGGTGGGTGAAAAAGTAAGTAGGTTGTCTGAAATAAAATTTTTTGATCACGAGAATCGGCGAAGGAGAACTTGGGCACTTGGAATTCCTTAATTGATTAGAATAGTGATTATTAAGCAAAATTTACGCTATGATTGCACTACAACTATAATTGAAAGAAAAATTTTAAATATATTTCTAACTCAACATAGATTTCTGTATCCTATCAATTATTTTAATATTTGTGTACCAAATATACATGTTGAAAACGCATGAATGGTTGTACTTTCCATATAAATTTGCAGTTTAACTGCATATCTCGTATACAATAGTTTAGCAACATTTTATACGAAAATTGTTGGAAGTGTAAAGAGAAACTTCTTCTCGATCATGCCTTTCCTATCAAAAACCAAAATAACCTACATAAGATTCTTAATTTAAAAAATTTTTAAGGAAAGGGTATTGCAATATCATCAAAAAATTCTTCATTAAAATTCTATTTAAATCAAGGCTCGATTTTTGTTTGAATCAAATGTTTAACGCAACTTGTAAATCGTAAACTGAAACCATCATACCCTTACATAAGATCTGCTTTACAACGACACTAAGCAGCCACTCATCCTCAAGATATATTATAGTAATTTTAAACCTCACCGAATGTTCTGAAATTCTATATATAAACTATTTTCAAATTCGTCCTCTCTCCCTTTGATTTCTACTTTTTGTGCCTCAAAGATACCCTATACATCATTCCTAATTTAGAATCGCTGGAAGACAATCACGTGCGCAGCAACAGCAGCACGGGACATTCAGAAACCTGTTCGCTGTTATATGCGCAAATACGATCGTCCAGGTATGGGTTTACACGTAAAAGGTGGCTCGTCCTTTGTACACGCAGTAGTCAGCAGGATTCTATGGGTACGCCCGTATGCAGCCTTCTACAGGGCCGTAGTCGTCGATCGAGGCGTCCTCTACCTTTAAGGCCCAATGCATACGAGATGTTTTAACCCTCGGGCCACTATCCTTAACCCACTTTCTTTAACCCACTGTTATACAATATATTATACCCACTATACATATCAAAAGCATTACTAATAAAAAGTAAATCTTTAAAAAAGCTTCTTTGTTGAAAATAACAAAGTCTAATCTATAGATTAAAATTTTTTTTATATATATTTTTGTATTCATATATATATGTTATTGCCCGTTTGAAATGTTACAATTTTTAATTTTAGTACACTACAAAACAAAGGTTGCTCATCACTGCTTTAAATGTATAATAACATATAACTTTGGTGGACAAACTACTATAAAATATACCTTTTGACCCAATATGGGTCAAAAAAGATCTAAGTTCGACCAAAAGTCGGACATCCGAAGGATAACGTTGTCATCATCTATTTAATCCTGCTGTGGTCTTCAGGACACATTTTTGTCCTGAGCGTGTTTTTATTTTACTGAAAAATTTCATTAATTTTAAGCGATACATACAGAAACTATTATTGATAGCCTGCTCTGTCCTTCCAATTGTATGTTAGAGTACCATTTTTCGACAAATTTCGTTTCAATGAAATTAGAGGACGAGGAATTGCAATAAAATTCGAATAACGCAGTAGGGTTAATTGTCAGTTTTCCTTCGTTGCCATTTCTTTTGCTTTGATGAAATCAAACGTTTCACTCATTTTAAGTGATAATTTTTCAAAATTATTATTGGCAATATTTAAAAACGAAATGAAGTTGCTGGTTACTTAACTTTTCGTCATTCAATAAATAGGTTAGTGTTAAAGTAGTTAAGTAGCCATACATGCTTTTCATTTCAACCTCTAATTTTTTATTTTCTAAAAATACCTATTGAAAGAACGTCTCCATTTTATTTTTATCGTAGCAGTGATATTAAATTGTGTGATTCATGTAAAAACTTTGCTCCATTCTCTCGACACGTAACCTCTTCGTTTAGTTGACAAAAATTTATTAAACAAATGGGTTATATATACATACTTACATACATGTATGTATACATCATGTTTAGTCAAAAGTATACGTTTAACGTTTATAAAAATTGTACCTTAAACTATTTCGTTTTGATCCTATCATAGATCTCCATGAATTTGGTAATCTCATAATATTCTGTACTCCGTTTTTAACGATGCGTAAATATACCATTGTTAAACAAAAGATGTTTACGTAATTCAAATGCTCATACATGGACTGTTATTAATAGCTTCGGTATTTTACATTCGCTTTACGTAACTCACAGTAGTGTTACACGATTTTATGTAATCTGCGTAGCGCAATTTTTAACGAATGAATTTCCGAATACACTAATCGGAAGATAGGTCGTGCATATAAGATGTTTCAGGACTGAGAACGAACCCTTAGAGAATTCTGAGAAACATCAAGGACAATGGTTGAGGTGTTTTATTTTAAACGTTTTTAGCGTATGCAGTTTCCTTACGTTACGCTACGTAACGCATCGCTTCCTTTTTTTGTTTCACAGCCTGCTCCATCGTTTAAGGCCTGTTCACATTACTGATAGATCATATTGTTGTACTGTGATTTATTCATTTAATAAATAAATAAAACGTTTTAAGTAACAGGAATTGTTGTTTAATTTGCAGTCATCGCATTAATGACTGCGGCTCACGGCCTGCTCCATCGTTTAAGGCCTGTTCACATTACTGATAGATCATATTGTTGTACTGTGATTTATTCATTTAATAAATAAATAAAAGGTTAGAAGTAACAGGAATTGTTGTTTAATTTACAGTCATCGTATTAATGACTACGGCTCACGGCCTGCTCCATCGTTTAAGGCCTGTTCACATTACTAATAGATCATATTGTTGTACTGTGATTTATTCATTTGATAAATAAATAAAAGGTTAGAAGTAACAGGAATTGTTGTTTAATTTACAGTCATCGTATTAATGACTACGGCTCACGGCCTGCTCCATCGTTTAAGGCCTGTTCACATTACTGATAGATCATATTGTTGTACTGTGATTTATTCATTTAATAAATAAATAAAAGGTTAGAAGTAACAGGAATTGTTGTTTAATTTACAGTCATCGTATTAATGACTACGGCTCACGGCCTGCTCCATCGTTTAAGGCCTGTTCACATTACTAATAGATCATATTGTTGTACTGTGATTTATTCATTTGATAAATAAATAAAAGGTTAGAAGTAACAGGAATTGTTGTTTAATTTGCAGTCATCGCGTTAATGACTGCGGTTCACGGAAATGGAAAGGAAAACTTGAAAAAAGCTCGTTAGCTTGTTATGTAATTAGTGGTTGCATATTTGGGTCTTTTATGACGGAGCGTGCAATAATGTTTGTACGTCTGCCCTATTTCGGTGTTTCAGAAGTTTTACTAAAAATTTTCGTTAAATTAACTATACCGTTAATTATACTCTGCATGGAAATATAAATATGTATATTTGCATAAAAGTTTCAATTGCTACTGAAGAGGAAGTATTGCAAGAAATATGAATTTTATGTAAGAGGGATAAAAAAATTTCGGTGCGAAATAACAGAACATATTTCAGATTAATAATGAATTAGCATTTACATATGTATGCAGCAAGAAGCCCGATTTAAATATACCAGAAGCGAAACATAAATATCAATATTATTGGTGAAAAGTATTTGATAAATTAGTTAAAATGTATTAATTATAAAATTATATTTTGAGAGACGTATTTTTATTATATTTTAATATACGTATTATACTGTTATAGAAAAATTGTCATCATTAAAATCGTTTGTTTCAAAACCTGGACGTATCGGAAAAAATTGTCGCATTTTGAACAGCTTTAGACGTACAAATAAACGACTGATAAATTTTTGTTAGCTCATATTTGTTTCTGAATTATGTGCAGTTGAAGACCAGTGTGTTCAATTTTGAGTAATATTTTTGTAGAGGCATTTTAACAATTGGTACGATTAAAATTCCGTATAGAGCAGATTGCTATCAAACGTTCGTGGAAAAAAACAGCCTCGCAAGAAATATTTGAAACACGTGCATTCAGTTTGCAAATAACTTTCGCTCCGAACGATTTTTAGATTGTTTCCCTTTTACAGAGTTCGGACTTTTTTTCCAACGCAAACAACTATTTATTACTTATTTTCCTAACTCGTACACTTTTTTAGACCGATACAAATTTGAATGGGAAGTATCCTTCAAGCAATTTTCAAATACTGTGCCTAACATTTATTTCATATCTGTTCTCTGTTTTCTTATGTAGCACGCGAATTATTTCATATCACGAACTAAAAGATAGTTTATAAACCTGAATATAATTTAAATACATCGGGGAACTTCAAGTTTGAAACTCTCTAGTTCCAAGACTTTTCTCTTAGCCTGAATCTTTTCGTTGTCGATAAGTAAACAGATCCACCACAGATCCGTGAGGAACTGTGATGAGCAAACGGCAACAGAATATATATCGGGTTGTAGCCCAATTGAAGTAACTTCCACCAAGTTTAAGTGGAGAATGGCCGTGTGAACAGGCCTTTACTCTCGCGAATTGCCGCCAGCAGAGACGCACGAGGGCCTTCTTTTCCTTTAGACCTGTACTTCCTCTCTTATGCACAGGCTACCCCAACACAAAGCGACGTTTTCTACGCGGCTCGTAGCCACGCTGTGCAAGGTCTCCAGTTCGTTTCCATCCCGTTTCCCCTTAACCCCCGCTCGGTTCGTCGTCCTTTTTCATAGGCGCTGTCCCGTCCTTGTCGCGCCCATCGGCTTCTTCTCAGGGCCCTCATCGTGCCCTCTCGGTTCCTCACCTTGCCCGACCGCGTATTCTTTTCGCCTATGCGACCGTGTATACGTATACACACTGGGTGTCCTCGAACGCAAACGCATTTATTTGCTGCCGCAAGTTTACGTGCGATGTTAGCATTAGGATTGGCGAAAATTGCTCGCCTGGCTGTGCAAATAACTACTTGAAAAGTAACATTTCGTGGAATTATTTTCGTTTCCTTTGGTTTGAATTTAGGTTCATACGTTGGAGCATTGTGAAATGATTTAATGAAAAGATTATTGTCGTAAGTTATTGAGAGTTACGCAAATTTCTAGGGAGTTGCGACGATAGAAGAATTTCTAGTAAACGAATTGATACAAAAAGAAAATCATCGTATTTACGTTTTTTGTATAAGCAACGAAAGAACATTACGCGGTGTAATTTTTATGTTCGGTAATCTGAACGTACAGATATCGATTTTTGCATATATGTATGTATGTATCACGACAATGCATCGTGAAATGGAATTAATCGGAAAGCAATCACGATAGAAATACAGAACCGCATATGGAAGCCCTTCAACACATGTTAGCAATTGGATTCTTACGAATGAGACAACAGTGATAAAACACATTACACCTTGTATGTATAACATTCAATTCTATGCGAAATACCACAATACCGGTCTCCGGAGTTTTCTCCGAATCAAAAGATACTACCCTGTATATAACGCGTTGGTGTACGAAGAGCGCACAGAGGGCCTGTATCGTGTGCCGATACACCAATACACATTGGATGCTCGCGAGAGATGGAGAAAGGGTGCCAAACAGAGAAAGAACGAGAAGAAGAAGAACGGAGTCGAGTTGAGTCGGCTGTTGCCGGCTGCGAGTTTCCCCTCCTTCAATCCTCTGCCACCCCTCCCCGGCTTCGCCCCACCAGTCTGGTCGCTTCAATCACCCCACGTCCCTCCGGCGAGTCGACATATTCTCCCCTCTGACCTCCCTGTACCCTGGTGTAGTCCAGAGTCGAGTGGTCGGCACCGTCCTCCCTTCAGTTCCCTCGTCATCCTTCTTCTTCCCTCCCTCGATTCGCCGTCTCGCTCTATCCCCCCTTTTCCCTCGGCTCTTCTCGTGGCGTGCCACGACTCGTGGCGAAGTTTTAGCGTCGCCTACCTCTACTCGTAGCGTGCCTACAACTCTTAGCTGGATCTATTACGCGTAGTTTTCGTGTTCGCGTGACGTTTCGTCCTCGCAACTCGTTTTCCGTGCTGTCGCAGCCTTTGTTTTCCCTACCTCTCTCTATTTCTTCTTGCTTGTCGTTTGTCATCTGTTTTTCGTGTGGTACGCGGTTTGCGCGGCGTGTGCGCTCGTGCTTCGCTGCTAGTTTCCAGTGTGTAACACGAACTCAGTGTAAAACGGTTGACGTCACCCGTCTCGACGTTTTTCACGCGTAACGCGGGTGCACCGGAAGAAAGAGCGTCGATCTCACCGGAAGTTACCGAAGTCGCCGGCTAGCGTGATCCTTCGGCGATCGGTCCGCGACGCGCAATCTCCTAACCTCTAAAAAGGTTTTCGCAAGCCGCTCTCCGTGACAACCGACCAAGCAGCGGCTGCGTCCTCCTGCTCTCATCTGTGTGACGTTGTCTTCAATTCGATATTCACGCGGCATTCGCGCGTTCGTTCACTTCAGTTGCCGCGTTGTGCGTGCGCGGAAATCATCGATCTTCGTTTTCGAGTGTGATACCAACACCGATCGTCGTTGCCGGCGTATAGTCGCGAGCGTCGTGAAATAAAAAGGAAAAAGCAAAAAATATATAACCTGTGCCTGTTGTTTATTGTGCTTTGTGCCAAGGATATTCATGGTGTGTGTATTGTATCACAATATCGCCGGTCACTCTCAGGGAACACTTCACTTTTTGGATACAATCTTCCCAAGCTTCTCTCCTGCGGATCACGTCCTACCGTTTGCACGGTTAGTATATTATAATATTTCTCATCAAAGTTGACCGTGTATAACTTGTTTACATAACCATTAAAGTTTTTTGCCGACCGGCAAATATCAAAATATCTCGTCGCGGCATTTCTTCGTGCGCGCGTGCTCGAAGATCAGTGTGTATACATGCCCCACCGGTCGTGAGATTCAAGGGCGCATGTCCAACGACTGTTCACCCGATGCTCTGTTCAAACGTGGAGCGTCCCTCCTTTCTTTTCGTCAATTGCGTCGTATTCATTGAGCCGGTGTTTTTTCCTCTCACTGCCGTTGTAATAATGTTTTCATTCCTTGTGTTGGTTTTCTACACCAGACATACGTAGCTAGGTCACGATTACCGGTGTGATCACGAAATCATAATATTTGTGCGATTCTCTGTTTACGTTTGCGCGAAGAGATTCGTGGTACACACGCGCGGTTCTTTACGCGCCAAATTTTTTCCACATTTTATGGATTCATTTGTTTTCATCGCACTTTTGCGTGGATTTTTTTTTGATTTGTTGACCCGCCCGTATATTTTATAGGATTTTATTTATATTTTAATAGTAAATTTAAATAACTTGGATTTTACCAGCATAGCAGCGCTGTAATTTCTTTAGCGCCAAGTTTTATTGTTGTACTTCTTTGCATAAGAATATACGGTTAGAAAACGAATGGTTTGTGGACGTGTCACTTCTGATGTAACTTTCAGTTAAGTGCTAACTGAGTTACCGACTTTCTTCTTACAATATTATTTTGAGCTAAAACTGGCTAGCTTTTTAATGTCAGATTCATATAATTGATAAAATTATGAAATACTAATCAAGTATAGCTGGAGTGCTAATATTATTGTTAATAGGAATTTTTAATTCTACAATTTTTATGTTATTATGTTTAGGCAATTCAGCTCAATTTTTCTGTTAATCTATGTGTCTGAAATATTGCACGATATTTTATTTGAATTGTTTGAACATCACATACTATTCAAACAAATCCAATTTAATCATCAGGCACAAATATTATTAATATTAATTCGTTCCCTGAACTGTTTTAAATACCTAAATTAATTTTGAACTTTTTCTGGAATATTACATCAAACCATTATGTTGCTACCTTATCTAATCTGCTGAGTGTCACATTAGGTGTCCAATTTCTATTTATCCATCCAATTAACGAATCTCATCCGTGTACAATTTCAATACTTCTGCCAATACAGGTATTAAATTCCACTAACGTTAACACCAAACCAAGCGACTACCTGTACATAGCTCCCTTGAACATTTTTACCATCTCCATTCTTCTTTTGTTTCATTCAGAAATTTGTCCGTTGATCACTCGGTTAGTCACGAGATGTCGGGCGTCAATTAGAGCGGGTTATCTCGTAGATTGCCGGAATGCCGTCTGTTTTGACCCGTTAAATCGTTGTCAGCCGATATCCACCATATTTCATAGTGGGCGGAAAAATAGCAGACGCGTAAGACTGCTAGCACTTTGTAGTCTGTGGCCGTGGTGGTACACGGCTTGATATCGTAATGGGGCAACGAAACGACGACCCTAGGGTTCGCGTGTGGAGCCAACGGGTCCAATAGCCCCGCACGTGGTACATGCTCGCCGATATGTTCGTTGAAGAAGTATCGATCTAAGACGCGGCCGAGATATTTTCGCTGCAGCAGCCGGTCTGGCTGACCTAGAGGAAGGATTCAAGGAGTTACGGCTCTGTTTCGACGTAGGGAACTATTATAGAAGTTGATTCTAGGGTGGTAATGATCTTGAGGTGTTAAAATGTAGGTCTCGATTAATGCGAATTCAAATGGTACGATATTCGATTTTGTGGGAATTGTAAAATTCTCAGGTCGCGTTTAATGTGAAAGAAAATTCAGTTAATACGAGAATAATATCGAGAAACGAAAATGAAATTGTTATACTGAAGAAATTTGAATATATTTTTGGATCTGTAGAACAAATAGAATAAATTAATTCGTATTTAATATTTCAAGAAGGAGAAGAGAGTATAGTTTATGTCGCTAAAAATATTTTCAAAAACAAGAATATTATATTTGAATAACATAGTGCGAATTCGAATAATGTGATCAATTTTTGGGATTTATAATTCGTACTAATTGAGACTTATTAGTATGCATGAAGATTTTTCCGTATTGTTTAAATTGTATAAATTATATGGATTTAGAAAGCATCGTTATAGTTTTTCTGTTATGTAAACATTACCAAAATAATTGTATTTTGTTGTTATTTTGATCTTATAAATACCGGATGTGAATAAGAAGAAAAAAATGGAAAAAAGGAAACATGCTTTCGTTTGCTTTTAATTGTTTATTGTAGAAATTAGTTGTGTGCTGCAACTTATGCCGGTGAATATTAGTATCCATTGGAATATTAGCGGTAGTAAAAAATGTGTAATTAATAGGTAATTGCATGGTATAAAAATAAAAAAAAGTTGCGTGACTCTTGTATTCTAATTTTTATATTGTGTTCGTGTTTACACGATCCATTTGTGTCTCTCGGATAATATATGTGCCTTTGTTTATTAAAAACTTTAATGAAATTAAATTTCTTGGCTTCACCTATTTTGATGGGTAATTTAAAATACTCGATAATGTTTTTGTTATGCATGTTAGAAGTATAATGCGCTGAAGTATATTTCAATAATTTTTGTAACTAATTTTCCTATTAGTAAAGTAGTATTAAAGTTATATTAACATAATGATGTGTAATATTTAATTTATAAGTGTAAATTATATTTTAGCGATTTTCCAAATAAAAACCTAAATGTTATTCGATGAAAGCGATACTTTTCTTGATAAAAAAAATGTAGCATTCTTGAAATGTAGATTTCTACAAATGTGACTACCTATGTTTAAAAAGCATTAATTAAATTAGGGTTATTATATGGATTCTACAGTTGCATATAGGTATTTAAATAAATGATAGGATTATTGCGAATGAGGACGTTTGATTTGAAAAAGTTTAGATAAACTTATTACAGAGTATACTTAGTTGACAAATATTTATTACAAACGAAAATAAATTTTTGATATATCTTTTTCATTTGAGATGAAAATTTTATTTTAAATAATTATATGATTCACGTTCTGTTGAAATTTTTTGGGTAATTTCTGGATATTTAAATATCTTAATTTAGAATACTATAAAAATCATCTTCAAACTGTTATGGCGAAGGTGAAGGAAATATAGTAAATTTTATATAAATATAATATAATTATATAATTTTTTGTATTATATCTTAACTTTAATATTTAAAAAAGATTGTTCCTAGCTAGATACAAGTTCACTAGGTTAATACTAGTTATTCAATTCGAAATAACTCTTTTGACGACACAATATTATTACGTTGAATTTCCATTAGTATATCACGTTCCATGATCACATTTCTGATGAATCGAGTGAAAAAGTCACGCTGAAATTGTTTTAGAAGCACTTCCGGGTAATATAACCCGGCTAAAATCAGTCCCGCAATTGGAGCGAAAATTTCAGATAATGTTATGAATAATTGAAGTGATTCAATTATTCTGGCCGTAGTCAAAATAAACTTCTGTATAAATCGTATTAATGTGTGTCGAAACTTGCCAAGTCTTTACGCTTTAAAGAAATTTAAACTTACTTCGAAGAAAATCGATCGACACTCCGGTTGTTCGTCTGAGATATTTTTGGATTTCTGTTTACCGACAGATATCATTTAGGTTGTTTAATTACACGTAGAATGAATGTCATTTTATGTAGCAAAACCAGAAAAATTTACAAGGCTACTTTTTCATGAAGTTGAAATTTTTTAAAAGAAACTTTGGATAAAAGTGTAATTTACTGAAATTTAGCGTGATAAAATTTAGTAGAAAGAAAGAAGAACGGAAGAAATTTCTAAAACTTCCAGATTTTCATTTTTCTAACCATTTATTGCAATTTCCATTATTATTTTCTTTTTCTTTAAGTAGTTAAAAATAGTCTTTTCCAAAATAATTTATGGTATTTCTCAAGCAATCTGTATTAATACAATTTCTAAAATTTTTAACACTAACTTTTGATAATTTTTCGAAGCAATTTCCAAAATTTCTCCAACGATCTAAGCTCCAACAGTTTTCACGATTTAACAAAGTTTCCAGCTCAACTTGCCCAAATCGATCGCTATCGAAACGCGCGCGTTTCGCGTTGTTCAGTGTACATGTGTCCGTGGTTCCTGCGAGTTGCCTAAAAATAAAAAAAATAAAAAAAGAAGGCAACGGATCGCTTCTATCGGCGTATCCCCAACACCTGTCCGTCAGTGCACGCTCATTAAGTTTCCTCGGGATCGTGAGAATCGGCCGAGCCTCCCGTATGAATCACACGCGGCCATAGCGCAAACAGGGAGGAGGGAATGCACAATCGTGGGATCAGCACGTACTGGAGTTCTTTATTTTGTTTAACGCTAGCTCCCCGAAGCATGCCGTGGCTCGTTATATTTAGAACGGCGGCAGAGCCCGATTTTCAACGACATCGGTTTTCTTTATGAATTTTTCCAGACGCCGCTCCTCGTACTCTCCGTCCGCGCGGGCTTATACACGAGATTCGGTCGCTGGTGTGGGTAGAATGTGACAAATTATGATGAATTCGGTTAATCACAGGTGAACACAAAATTGTTTATCGGAATGAATATCATAAACTGATGTGTATCTTTAATTCTTTATCATATGACACGTGGAAGCTGCGATTCTAGCTGAACTTCACGAGTTTTGTCAGGAGACTGGCAAACGCAGTTTTAGAAATTTCTACGACCTTGTGTGGATCCTTTATCTCATTTGTTCGGTAACTTAATGTTTTCTTGCTTTCATAAATTGCCAGATCTGGCTTGGATCGTTGGAAGAAACCCTTCAGAAAGTACGTTGAAAGAAAGCTGGTTTTTTTTCGGTTAATCTTCACTTCGTAATTTTTTTTGTATTCAAATTCTAACAAATGAATTCCGCAGTTAATTGGTTAATTCCATTTTAATTGCCGGAAAATTGCTCCAAGCATTCCCTGAATTGATTTTCTTCGCGAGATCCGACCAGAACGATAAATATTCCGTCGTTTGTAATTTCACGGTAGTTTAGCGTCGCGTTTGCGAGTTTGTTTCGATTGAAAATTGAAGTGACGCCCGTTGCAGCTGCAATTTTCCCCGCGAGAAGACAGCCGGCCCTGCAGGAACGACGCTATTGTCAATAGAAACCGGCTTTAAACCGGCAATCAGAGCGTACCTTCCTGCGAGTTAAACGTGCTCGTCGCGTGTTATGTTAGAGGCACGGCCAAAGAAACTGTTTCTACGTAACAGGCCTCTTCGGGGATTAGAAACGTCGTCTTCTAAGTCGTGCTCTGTGCACGTACACTCTTGTTCAAAAGGTTGGAACGTGCTACCATTTCAGAGCAAAATGAAGTTTTCCTTTACAACAGATTTTAAATTCTTATTAATTTATTTAACCCTTTATCTGGTAATGTTGACTTCAAGCAATATGTGTTTGCAGCAGCTTGAATGTGAAAGAGCAACATGCCCTAATTATTTATGCCCATTGCATAAATTATGCTTAATTTTAATTATTGCATTAATTATTGCATAAATTATGTTTTTTCAGCTATTCACTCTCTTATAAAGGGCATTTCTATTTAA
Organism: Tetrapedia diversipes; assembly: GCA_033822845.1. Classification (NCBI taxonomy): domain Eukaryota; kingdom Metazoa; phylum Arthropoda; class Insecta; order Hymenoptera; family Apidae; genus Tetrapedia; species Tetrapedia diversipes. The sequence goes on along the minus strand of JAOPTO010001467.1, from coordinate 86,802 downwards.
CTTGGATAACTTCCAAATTTGTTTATTTGAAATTTCTTGAACGCTTGTCAGATAAAGGGTTAATAAGAATTCGAATCCAAAATGTTTCCCGATAAATTTTACTACTTAAATGTAAATTTTAGTTACTAGATATTCTCACTTCTTAGAGACGAATGGGATGCAGAAATTTAAGGTTTATGGTAATATGTTCAAATTATCGAAATAAAATTTGTTAAATACGATAAATAAGCTTTCCAATATATTTGCAACAGAGAAATTAATATTTTTTCATAATGTTATTTGAAAAACGAAAGGAAATTGGTTTATTCGAATTTATTAAAATAAATACATGGAAAATGTGATTCCAGTGCAAAATAAGTCACTTCCTTAACGCTTTTACGAAGTCGAACGAAATGAAGTTTGTAGGATGTAATGAAGATCTGTTTAGATTGGCCGTCAAGACCTTTGGATAAAAGTCGAAGTTTTCTTTAAATATTACCCGTAATTAGTAGTCGTGCTTCTCGACCGAGTCGTTTCCCTTTACCGTGTTTTTGATACAAAAAGTCCGCGGGAAATTCTCTTACCGATACCTGTTCACAGTTAATTAAATGAGAAAATTAAGCATCGGTTCGACTAAGGGTAAATACACGGCCCAGCTTTGCCGAGGAAAAATTAAACAGGGAGCGTGTTGCTTGCGTTAATTCAGAGTAATTAACGTTTTGTAAGTCTTTCGGGAACGCTGCTAATTATTTGATGGATCAAATTCTTCGCGAGGATTTTTCAAGTCTTGCGGTGGTAACGAGCGAGCAATTTTATGATAATTGGAATTACTTTTGAATCGTGTGTGAGCAAACGAATGCTTATCTCGATCCTTTTCCCACATCGATACTAATTTAAAATTTAAACAAACCCTTTGATCGTTTCTGCATTAGAATCTTCCTTTACGATCTCTGCTACGTTATCTGTTTCGATCTGTTTGTATTATTCGGAAATATAAAAGGTGGCCACGATGAATGATTGTTTGCTGAATTTTTTATTCGTTCAAAAGACAATTAACGGATCCATTCAGCATTTTAACGGAATTTTTTTAAAGCAAATTAAAAGAAGAAAACAGAAGAAGAATCCATTCTTTCCGCGACTATTCCTTTTACTGCTGTAAAGCTTCTAAACATTTGAAAAAATTCTAAGATACTTTTTAAAGCTTCTATTTTAACGCACCATCGCTATTTGAGTAGAATATTTATAGGCTTGGTGGATAAGAATAAAAATTTCGAAAGACTTCCAAAATACATAAATGGGATTCATTGCGAACGAAATTAATCCATTGTATCCACGGAGAATTCAAAGGCTATGTCTTAGAATAACACAAAAAGAATATTTCTTCGTTGATGTATATTTGTAAGAAAAAAAAGATATAATACATTTTAGCCCTTTGCACTCGAAAAGCGGCTGCCGGTAGACAGACAATAATATTGCTTTCACAAATTTTCGAACGCAAATGATCGTACTTAAACGTTTCCCTATTATTTATTCAAATTAAACAAATTTTAGTATAATTGTAGTTTTATTCGGTGCTGTTTAGTTTCAATGTTCCGCACTTGAAAATTTCTGAAAATCAGGGGTCACCTTTCGAGCGCAAAGGGTTAGCATTTCAGTGTTGTGATTAGATCGGTAAATTATGAAGGTAAATTTCGCAAGCAATTTCTGCTGTTACCATGCACAAATGTACCATTTTGTCTTCAAGTCGTTAACATTGTAATCCCTTCAGAGCTATTCTATAGAGCCGTCGTAACCTCGTTATCTTCCCGCGGAGCTACTGCGATACGTCTCTCTGTAATTCGGCTCGCGATACGAATAACGATGACGCCGGATCTCGAGTACGCGTGTTCCGTGGTCGTGCACTGGTGAAATGGAAAGTTATTTTCTCGAATGACGCAAGGGCCACCTGTTTCGATGCCGCTGGACGCTTTTCAGCTGCTGGAAGGGTTCTTTTTGCCACCGGTCGGCCCCATGGTATATACGGCACATCTGGAACCGGTTTCAGACCCGGAATTTTTCGACCAGCAATCGCAGGCAGGCCCCGAAACTCTTCGAACGTTCTCGTTTCAAAGACGAATTTTCAATTTTAGAGCGCACTTTTATGCAGACTTTTGTACCCTTTTTAAGCACGATTGTTTGTTTTATCAATGAATAAAGCCGGTTGTTAGGGTAACGTGTAAAGGTCTTCAAATTTTCTATCCATATTCATAAAGATATCCGTTGATAAATTATCGTTTAAACGTGTTCGTTATCATTCTTCGTTCAGTTTGCTTTGAAAATGCGTAATAGAAGAGTGTAAATGATTTCAAAAAAATATGCTAATTTTATTATATCATTTGAAGGAATTGACGTTTTGCAGAACTGTCTAAACAGTCGAATACTTTGTTTAAAAATATTAATTTCATCGATTTACATAGTTATTTTGTCTCCAATGGTTTCTAAGATATTTGTCGAAGTGGGTTTTGCAACCCCAACTTTAGAGATAATTTTCACCTCTTAATCACGCATGACTGCCGATAAAAAGGAATACGTGCCAAATTTTTTTTGTCACGATGACCACGTCAAATTCAAATATTTGCCATTTTTCACATAACAAGGATACTGCCATTCATTCTATTTATTTTTGTTATTAATTAGTCTTGAACCAGTCTTGTTAACAGTTCATCAAATGAATTTTCTGCTTTTCCAAAGTATAATTGTTAATCAATTCAATACTAATTCAAGACTAACTAATAACAAAAATAAATAGACTCAATGGCAGAGGAAAGAATGGGAGATCTCCCCATTCGGTTGGCTAAGCGTTAAGATCAATAAAGCCAAATACTGCCATATTACCTTCACCCTTAAAAAGGGCCAATGCCCCCCCCCCCCCACCATACTATTCAATAAAATTCATATCCCTGAATTTCTTCACTTGTCCTCACCAGGACAGCAAATTAACCTCGAAAAACCACATTAAAGCCTGCGAGAAATATAATATTGGCAGACTACAAAACAAAGGTTGCTCATTATTACATTAACCCCTTTCGTAATTTCTCGAATCGATAATCGAACACCTAGCGTAAAAAAAAAAAAGACTAGCTCCACCAAAGAGAGCACGAACGCGCCGCGCCCACAAAAGGAGCGAAAAAAAAAACGCAGGGGTTGGTAATAATTAAATAAAGGATTGGTTTATTCGGCGGCTACGGTTTTCGATAATAACGCACGGCCCCCTTCTCACCCGCGGATTAATTTATTTTCAATTTTTCTTTGTTTCATTTAATCACATTTCGGCCGATCCCGCGCAATGTGTGTCCGTAGAAAGAACAGCGTTTTCGAGTAGAGCCACGCCGATAAATTGGATCCCGTCGATGATCGCGAACGCCGGGAATCAAATATTTATTACGCGTACAGGCACGACTATTTTGCCTCTCGCGTCCCCGCCGTTATTTAGGTTTTCTCTCGTTGTTTCGCGTGTATCGATTGTAGCCTATCGAACCGGTGACGTGCAATGGCCGTATCTGCCCGGCCGAATTATCGGTTTCGATTGGACAAGCGACAATCCCACGAAAGCACACTGCAGTTTGGCTCGCGGTGCTCGATTGGTGTTTTATTTTCTTGTTTCTACTTTTTGTCTTTTTCTTTCTTTCTCTTTCTCTCTCTCTCTCTGTTTGGTTGTCCGTTTGTTTGTTTGTTTGCGTGTTCGTTGTTTTTTTTTCTCTTTTAATCAATCCTAAATCGTCCGATGCTGGTGGTATAGTTAACGCAACAAGTTTAGCGGTTATTAGATCACCGCACGATGATTTTGTTCTTCATCGTCGAGTATACTTATTAACACTTTACCAACCGCTAGTGGTTCAATGTACGCATTCTGATCAGCTTGCTTGATCTTATCATGCATCGTTAATAATTTTATTATTGATAGAGTATCGATCATAGCCGTCGATATCGATAGTTAGTAAGGTGTTTTTGTTTTATTTTGTTTTTCTTTTTCTCTGCCAAAAATATGTGACCGAAGTTAGTCAGCAAAGAGCTCGCGACGCGTACATTAAGATCATTTAAATATTAATAAATAGTGAAATATATATATATTGTGTAGTGGTTTATTCCAGCAGCCTTTCCTTCACCCCATAAAACCTAACAATTATTAACCCTTTCGTTGCCAGCGCCGGATTTAGCCGGCATCCATTTACCGTTCCTTATATTGCATTGTTATTGAATTGATTCCTCTTGGAGTGCAATCAATTTTGTTATTGAATGCGCCTTCAGTCAAAAACGTGTTAGCGACACCGCAAAATCTTTAGATTTGTAACACCTAAATGAGAAAATTCGAACATCAACTTACCGCCATGCAATGTGCACACTTCGCGGCGCAATGTCCGGTTAAGTAGCGTCACTTCGGCGGAACGGATTGCGGTAAGGAAAGGGTTAAATTATATTTTCTTCGCGTAATTAATAGTTCAATACCTCTTTACGGTATACGTATGATATAGCTCAAAAACGTGTTACCTTCGTATAAAGGAATGTTATAAAATTTATAAACGGAGCATGCAAAAAGCCGATTAATAGGCTTCCGGTCGGTAAAGTGTTAACACTTTGTCGGCCGCTGTCACGTAAGCGTGACTTCTTTTCGTTAGCGATGACGCTTTATTTCGATGTTTGTATAATTTAAAAATATAAGACTATGCAATAAAAATGGTGTAACAGTCGTCTCAACGCCTTCTTTGATAATAATTATATTGCAACTACTTATCGTTACGAACGATTGCGTAAATATCACCGTTGACGAGCAATAGAATCTGCGTGATTCGATAAATGTGCGGCCGGCAAAGTGTTAACACTAAGTGGGGTCAAATGACCACTTTCAAGATTTACCGTGTAAATCGTACATTCATTGTTATTTCTTTCGCTCATCCGACTTTCTGTAAATTTTTATATTATCTGATTATTCAATATCTTGCTTTCCGTTTTTCTCTTAGCTTATTTTCTACCGAGAAAAATTCTTTGCTCGTGATACCGTATGTACCACAAGTCATTCGACACCCCTATGAAATTTACGTATTTTTCTGCAATTCTCCAACTGGAACCTTAGTTCTGTTCTTGTTACGGTGTGAGCACTTGAACGACCCGATCGGGGCTATAAGACGTAAGACATAAACAGAAATGACTCTTATCGAAGGTTCACAAGCAACACTCCTTCAAATGAGTTCTCCATAGCTTAGCAAAATAGAAATACAGTTTTTTTATTAACCCTTTGACTGCTAAAGGCGTATATATACGCCTTCACAAATCCATCAATATATACGAAAGGCGTAAATATACGTCCTCTGTATTTTTCTACTATAACACCTTTATTACTGTTTTACCGATTAATTCAACATGGAATTTATTGTCCTATGTAACATAGCAATTAAATATGCCATTATTATTTTTTAAACCGTAAGAATGGTATAAAATTTTCGGGTACTGTTTTGGTCACTAGTCGGTGGACAACCAGTCGCAGCGACTGACATGCGAAAAACGCTCAGCATTCAAAGGGTTAAGAGTCAGAGAGTAAAGCTCGGAGCTTATAAAAATGTTGCGAATTATTTCCTTTAATAAATTAACATTTTTAACAATTAATAAAAATTTTCCTTTAATGAATTAATAATTTCTTTCTAAAAATCAACGTTTATTTCATAAGGGGTCAAATGACTCCTTATGGTAAAAATAGGTATATATAAAGTACCGGTACGTTTAGTATTAACACGTTGACTGCCATGGATATTATTTGAAAAATGGTCAATTAAAATTCTTCGGCTAAGTTGCCACGTGTGTTACCTCACGCCACACCAGCCATCTTTTCCTCAGAAAGCTATGTTATACTTGGTATTATACACACGTCCAGAAAGAAATTATTATTTATGTATAAAAAATGTTACATGCGGCGCACTAGACCCAACAAGTGTGTATTAGTTTTAATACCACACGGCAGTCAACGTGTTAATATTTAATTAGCTACACCCGTGACGTTAAATAGAAGCATAGCGGAACCTCGGTTGTTCGAACCTCTATTCTTCGAATTCTTTACCTTCCGAACCTCTATTCTTCGAATTCTTTACCATCCGAACACTCCATTCTTCGAATTCTCTGCTATTCGAACGTGGTTTGTATGCGCGTCTTGTAAATGTACGTGAGTTTCAAGCGATTCGCACACGACATGGTTTTCTTATAAAAATCAGTGAAGATACAGTCTGGTATTTTACTAAATCTTTAACTAAATCTTGTTTAAATATATTATTATTAATCCCTGCTATTATAATTAATGTACAATTAATTTCCTTTTCTTTTTTAATTATTTGCATAAAAAGTATTACCAAGAAGGTTATGAGTTTTCGTAGTTTCCGAAACTTTCCTTCTTCTCGAAACTTTTTCCATTCTTTCCTCTGCCATTGATTCTTGTTATCGGTTAGTCTTGAATTAGTGTTATTCACAGTTCGTCAAATGCATTTTCTGCTTTTCCAAAGTACAATTTTTAATCAATTCCTAATACGCGATGGACAGTGTTCGGTTAGGTGTGACACCCTGCGGTTAGCTAAATGTTAATAAGCTCCCGGTTGGTGAAGTGTGTTAACACTTAGTCGACCGAACGGGGAGATCTTCCATTTTGTCCTCAACAGAGCGCTGCAATTGATTCTATTTGTTTTCGTTATTAGTCAGTCTTGAACTAGTACTGTTCCTAAATTTTCCAAAATACAATTTTTAATAAATTCAACATCAGCTTAGGACCAACTAATGACAAAAGTAAATAGAATCAATGGCACTGCTTTGTCAAGGAAAAAATGGGAGATCTCCCCATTAGGTTGGCTAAGTGTTAACTATTGAATTACCTATCAATAATTTAAATACGTTTATATCTTCTAAGCTAGAAATAATGTTTATAATAAATAAACAAAACTGCACCATCCACTTCATAAATCCGATATCACCTTTCGGTCAGCTCAATGCATCATCGTTTCCACTACTCCCTTAACAAATTTGAATAATCTCGAACCTGTTCAATCGTAATTTACGATTGACATCGCAAAGAGAGTATGCGACAGCACGCGTGACATAATGTTATATTATTAACAATACCGGTATTCAAGCTTTACTCCGTCTCTTTTCATATTACATACAAAAGTTTCCGGAATAACAGGTCGCGAACGAAGAAACACGAAACGTTTCAATGGCCGTATGCAAATTCCGTATCTGAATGAAAATTCGCGAAATCGGTTTCAGCTTGTTCATTGTTCGCATTGTCGCTGTGAACGTGCTCGTTTATCGTCTGTCATGTAAATTTCGTATCGAAGAAAAAGTTTCCGCGCGTAGAACGTCATGCGTCCTCAGCATGACCGAAGAGAAGCGCGTGGCGACACTAGTTGCTTCTTCACTGAGTCAAGGTCGCGGAACTTGCACGCCATAATCCATCATGGTCCTTTCGCTCTTCCTGCACTGCTGGATTTCTCTCGGGTTTCCCTCGAGCTCGCCTATCTTTTTCGTGCTTTCGTTCGGAGAATAATTTTTGTTCCTCCTGCTGTGTTAACCGTTTGTTGCGTACCACGAGCCGCTTTCGCGCTCTTCCGATTTCCTGTCGAGAAAACCCAGCGCATTTGACAGATACAGACAATTGACAGCGTGCTCATAATTTACATAATATATATAATATAGTGATAATATATAATCGTTTGAGTGCAAAGCGGCGTGATCGCGCTTCTTCTGTTCTGTCCTCAAAGAGCCAGTGCTCTAGGCTGCGAAGCTCATAATCAGTTTGAAGTCTCTTAACCTTTTCACTGCCACACTGAAATCACATGTTTCGCTCAGGACGCCGCTAAATGCAAGATTTTATAGAAATTAATCTGTTACTTTCGATGTTCTAATAAAAATTTTTAATAATTAAGAAAATTTATGAATATTTATGTTTCTAGATATGGGTTTTAATAATAATGAAGTTGATATCATTTTTTATGAATATAAAATAGAAGGTTTGAGAGATAAAATACTCTAAAATCAAGAAACAACAGAAAATATGCTCCTTGATTGTGTAAAGTTTAGAAGTCAAATGTTTTACGGAAACTGTTTCAAATATTGTAAGTCATTGACACGTGGTTTGATTGATAAACTTGTGTTAATTAACAGCGTACATTTATTTCAATTGGGGAAAAATTTACATTTCGTTCGTTACGACCTAATGTTTTGAAGGAGAGTTAAAAACGTCATTGAATGCGAGGTGTTCCCTGTATAAAACAGTGCGTTGAAAGCTTTGACTAGGTGATTTATGTCGTTTTGACTTGCGTGGTATCCCAGTTGACACACGGTGTATAAGTTCGAGGCTCGTGTGTTGTAGAATATTTGCTGATCGCTTTGTAACTTTGCCTCGACGAAGAAAAAATGATTAAATACTTTTATAATGTCGAAACGAGACATTATTTTAATCGAGATTTATTCTATAAAAGAATTTAATCCGTTTTCTTTTTTTTCCTCTTCAAGTAATTTTATATTTGTTATAATATAATAGATTTCAAATGTTGTCAGTTTTAAAAAAGAAAGTAACTTTCATTTTAATTTACGATGGAACATTCTATATTCAAACTAATAGGGAGACCAAAGGGTTCAGATAATCAAATTTTCGAATAATGCAACTTATGTAACCTGTATCTTTTTCACTGTTAAATTTCATAATTCTTAAAAATTGAAAGATTATTATTAGCTGACGTTTAATTTGGATAATAGAATATCTAGGTACAGTATTCGAATAATGAGAATCCGAATAATCAAGATTTTTATATTTCGTACCGTTTTTTTCCTCTTGCACTAAAAATTGAGTTGGAAACTGAAGTTTATGATACATTGATAAATCTGTCAAATTATTAAAAGCTGAGAAGACTAGTTGAAAACAGCTGTTCTATATTTATTTTATGGTGATGTTTTATAACCGTGTTGTTACGCTCCTTGGTATTGCTCTATTACGTGAAAAGTAATTGCTGTGATATAAGAGTGATTCATACTTTGTAATTCCTTCGATAATATTTAAACGGTTCGTAGCATCGTGTTTTGGGGACTAAAAGTTGAAAATATGTAAGTTATTTAAATTGTCGTTTTGCAATCAAAGCACGTTATAAAATTAGGGAGGGGAAGCATATTAATCTTTTATAACGTCCAGTAACAATGATTTTTAAATATTGTCCCAGTGAAAGAAAAATTTGTAGCTTTTCAAGTTTTATTCTGAATAATGGTGGAGAATTAAAGTCAATCTTTTTAAAAGCATTCTAATTTTTAATGAGCATTGAAACATTAATATTATTAAAAATTCGAACCATATATTCTTGGCTTAAGAAGCAGGTATTTCGAAAAATGCGTCTTGTTTAACAGAAAAAATTAAAATTTTTGAAGTTTGATTTTTTGCTTACGTCGCACACGATTGAGTTCAATTTCTAAATAACCTGTAATTTTGGTTGAATTTCTCAGCTAAAAATATCTTATCGTTTTCCTTATCAATACTGAAAGATTCTTGTATTTAATTATGCGTTTATTTACCTTGCTTTGCGTTTCCTCTTTCCCTTTTCTTCAAGAATATTTCGATTGAACATTCATTGAAAACGTGAATCTAATTTTAATCTAATGTTATAAAATTGTAAAAATTGATGTTAAAAATAGCGGTATTTTTATTACTCTATTTTGAAAAATATAATGTTCAATGTAATTTTTTTGGTTAAGTATGTGAAATTAATGCCAAAATTTGCATATATCATTATAGATATTAAATTATTCTAATAGAAACAAAAATAACCGGTTCTCCTATACGGAGACGATGGCATTTTCCATTATTTCTCTGATTTCCTTTTTTTACGAGATAATTAATGTGATATGAGTGAAACTTTAGGTTGGATGGAGTCCAGAACGTGGCACGTAACAATTTTTTTTTTTTACATTTGGTGAATTATATTGATATCGGTGGTTAAAAATATTCACGGATAAGAACGGAGCATAAAAAATTCAGGAAATTCTTGTTAGTATTTATCGTTGATTATTTTTGCACAAGTAATAGATTACATAAATAAGGAAAATATTGGAAATGAATAATTTTATGGGGCTTGGTAATTGCACGATTTATTTTTGGTTTAAACAAAAATATACAAGTATTCACAAAATTCTATGTAAGGTATTTAGCAAATATGTATGCAAGTATAGTTAGCTAGAGAATATTTAAATAGTGCCAATATCTAAAAATATGATATAGACAGTTAAAAAATAAGATAGTGTATTTAATTAATATATATGTAAATATACCTGTAAATTATTTACTGTAATTATTTTTTGTTGAAATAGAGCATTTGAAATGCAATATGATAATAGAATTTGCCAAACCGACAAATTATTCGATTTCCTGTATTTCCTATATTTTTAGAATTTCTTCTGGAAATTTTTTCGGTACCAATCTTAATATGTAGGTAGATGTAAAAAGGTAATATTTGGTTTATTGAATCGTGCAATATACATATCCAGATTTCACTTTTTTTTTAACATCATTTCTTTATTTTTTAAGGAATCCAGTTATCGAAGTTCTAGTAATTTGTATTTTGTGTGCTTGACGTAGGTATCAAGTATAGCTGAATGTAGTACAAACTGTATGTACAATTACAGTTGAATCTTATGTAACGAGCTAGACAGGTCGCAATCGTCCTATCAGAGCATTCCAATGTTGTCACTCTGCTGAATCCTTCTTACATACTGGGTGACTCTAAAATTCGAATCAAAATTAAATGCATCATTAATAAAATTTATTATCTACATATTATACATTTTATTACGCACTTTGTTGTATGAACCGATGTTTGACGTAAATTAGTTGATGTGTAATTATTTAAACAGTGGCACCCACTCTTTTATTAATTTTCTTTATTTCTGCTTCGAACAAAGCGATGATTATATCGTTTCAGATTTACATTTGGATAAATATATTACTAAATTACATATTGAACACGTTAAACAAATGTTTCTTGCAATTAACCTATTGTAACAAATTCAGTGCTTGATATAAGGTGAAAGATTTCTGTAATTAAAATTATACAATTCAAAGGGAAAAGGAAATATATAACTAGTTTTGAAAATTCAATTGTTTCACGGTGTTTCTTCAGCTATTCTGTATGTTTTATTCACAAGTTACGTAATATAATTACGTATGCGATGTACTGACTGGTGTAGGCAGTAACAGGCTAGAATTTCTTTTTAGCAAAAATCGGTAACTTTATTCTGTGTAATAATAATAACAGTGGTGGCGATGTATGTAATTAATGTTTTGAATTGTTTCCCTGTTTGTGCGCATCTGGTATTCTCTAAGCCCTCTGTTTCATTTCGAAGCGTACTTTTCATTAATTATGAGCTACTTTGCACTCCTCTACTATTAAAGGGTCATTAATTAGTGTCGAGTAATTAAACATTAGTTATCACGTCTTCGATAATTTTTCAATCTTCTTTCAAGTGATTTACTTGCGTTCCTTAAAAACACCAGCTTAATGAAATTACTTGAAACAATTCTTTTTATTAGTTTTTCATATAATTAGCTCTCTTTTCTTCAGAAAGATACATAAATTTACAAGGTGTAAAACCATAGAAGTTTCTTAATTTACGCATAAATTGTAAATTACAAAATATTGTTATTTCTATCCAATACATTTATATATAAGGTAACATTTTCAAAGTATATACTTCATATCATCGAATACATTAACCTCAAAACAGCCAAATCTAAAGAACTAAGATCGAAACGAATCCAGTTGATATGTAAACGCTTGAAATCCTTCCGAAAGCAATGTTGGACAACAAATCTATCGTTTTGCTAAATTAAACATAAATTCGTTTCATGGGGGACACCCGGGAGCCCGGGATTAATTCATTCTTCGAAAATGGCTGTCAGTCGCGAGGGGATCGCTGGCTGGATAGGGGGCAGCAGCGTCGGCCTCCCTCAAAATTAGAGGCTTAGAAGCCAGTTCACGTTCACGAGGCGTGCCAGCTCTATTTTCTCGCCGATCGAACGTCCAATGGAGTGCTCGTAATTCACGTCGCGCAGAATTAATTAATTAAATCGGCCTGCTTGTGCCGGCTCTCTGATCGATACTGAAAATTATGTGTGGCTCGATATGACCGGCTTCCTCCTCCTCCACGTTCGCTGACGACTTTCTCTGGAGGGGGGGCTCGTTTGTCGCATTGTCCTTTGTTTCTCCAAACTGATTCCCCGCGCGCTTTAAATGGGTCTGATTAGCTTAATTAATGGTTTGAACGTTGAACGGTTTGTCCGTCTGCAAGTTGTTACTGGACACTTTCTAGTTTTCAACGAAATGTTTAAGCAACATGTCGGATCTTTAGTTTTTATTGCAGTAGAAAATCAAGATACATATATAAGTATAAAATAATAATAAAAAAACGTTTTTGGCACAGTGCATAGAAACAAAAAATTTTTTCACGTATCTCAGGATATGTATAACTCTAATTTCTATTTTATAACGCTTCTTGATCTCTCTCTCTCTCTCTTTCTTTATTTAGCTATCTCTATCTCTTTCTTCTCTCTTTTCTCTTTCTCTGTACACTCGACAACATTCGACAGTCAAGTAACTTCCCGCTTGATCACTCATGCCAACCTCTCAGTACAAAATTATGTACGAATTACTTTAAATTTTTCTATATCCAACACAATATGTAGACTGTGGATTTTCTGTACAAATTGGTAATGTAGCAGAATTACAAAAGTGAAAACTACGTAGTGATTTCTTTCACTCTTTAAGTCCTATAATGTGTGCTTCATTTTGAATATTTTCTGTATTTTTGCATTTTTTGTTCATGCTGTACTTTTTGGTATGTTTACGCCTTTTAAAAATCCGCAGTCCAGTGTCTATTATAATTTCATTTACGAAATTAAGGTCGACCTTTTAGATGTTGGAACTTGTGAGTATATGTAATTGTGTGTTTGGAAACTTTTAGGGGGAAATCTGTAATATATATCAGTGAATGTAGGATTATTATATTAATACTGATTTTCTTTGTATTTATTTAGTTTTCCTTGTTTTTCTTAATTTCAAGGAATTTTGGTTACTTAAAACTTGTTACATTTAGATAATTGGTTTATCAATATCGGTCTTAAAAAGGAAAAATTGTAAGAGATATTAATTTGTAGATTATGATTTCATGATTTTGTACAATGTTTGATACGTGTTAGAGAAACGTTTTGTTTCGTACGAATTCTAAAGAAATATTTATTATTCTATTTTATCTGGTAAAAGTTCGGATATTTACCTAATAATATTCTTAATATTATTATCCTTATTGAAAGTTTAATCTTCAGTATGAATTGGATGAAATCGTTATAAATTATAACATACGTTTTATGGAATATTAATTATTGAGGAAAATTAGTGTTACATAAAGAAAGCGAACTATGATTAAATATAAAAACTTTATTTATATATACGTATCAGTTTTTGAACGAAATTTTGAGGGCGATGTTTGAAAATTCAACGTTTAATTTATATAAGATGTAATTAGGAAAAAAATAAAATTACGGAAGGTATAATATAAGACGGGTTTAGTTTCTACAATTATTACGACACGACCGTATCACTTAAACAGAAAATTACCAAGTTGCGAGTGAAACGGAGAAAGAGGGGCGAATTAAGCGATGACTAAGGCGGCGAAGAAGTCTTTCTAGTGTAAAGGAACTAACGTGGGGGCTTATTTAAATTTTATGGAATCTTCTGCGGCGCTTCATTGTCTGTACTCTTGCAATCGCATATCTAATTCTCGCGTTTCGTTGCAGGCGACGCAACCCTTATTTGCATAGATAATCAACAATTCTTTCTTCTTTATTTTGCTAACAATCTACAGGCTTTACGTTGCGGTTCGGTGATTATTCTTGAAAGAATACGAGTGACCAATTATTTCCTTCTCTCTTTTTAGATCATCAATTTCACTTACCTCATTTCATTAATACTTTCAGTGTTTCGAAAATATATTTCTGGTTCCTTAAGTTTTTGTGCTTTCAAGTATGCGTGCACTTGGTATAATTTTAACTTTCACACGAGAGGTGCAAGGTTATTTTGATCCCGAGTTATTTTCACTGTAGATTTTTTAGAATATTTTAAATCACTCCGCGGAATATGTTCGTCGATGTAAGTATTGCAATAGAAATATTGGAGCTAACAATGTTTGTATACTGTGATTTGCTGTATAATGTCGTGGAAAATAATTTTCATTGACGATAATTAACATTTACATACTTACAACATGTATATACATGAAAATTAAAGGAGTTATTAAAAATCATTTGTTAGATAATTAATAATTGCATAAATATTTCATTATAATTATTATGTTACAAGTGAAATAGGTTGTACCTATATTTCTAGACAACTTCGCAAAAAATTTTGCAAAAGAGGTAGTATACATCACTGGTTTACTACTAAACTAATATAATAAAGAAGATCGTATTTTGTAAAATTTCTATTTTCTACTATTACTTCTATTTTCTACTATTAGTTCCTGAAATACAATTCAAGTTTAATAATAACTCGTCATATACGAAAGCATACAACAAGAAACGTACGAAGAGAAAGGTTAACTCTCTGTTAAAGAAAAGTTTCTACTTTTTTAATTTCGTTCAAAATAGAATACTATTATCATCAGAATCACTTCGTTCTATTTTAATCTCTTCCACCTAAAACGTTGCCCACGACATGACAGAAACTACCTTGTTTCTTACGATGTAACGCGCACACCTTCGATTTTTACCGGATATTGAATCCCCTTAAAAGTTCCTTTTGTTACTAACTATTAACCACACGAAACTTCAAGCTATTCAATATATATTTACCTGTCACTCTACTTTACTACCTTCCCTCCCTTTTTCGAATGTACCGTATTTATTATCAAATCAACCCATTTGCATCCGTAAGCGGAATAATCCGCACAGGACGATTGCCAATTATCACCTGCCACGGAATAATACGCCCTAATATTGTAGGAATGCGATCGCGAGGCTGAAAAAATCGGAAGAGTACTTGAGTTGGGCGATTATCGTGTGAACGCAGAATGTTTGGGCTCGAATGTTTCTAAGGCGTGAAAGATGAGAACTTGAGAAAACAGTGCGACTGAGAAATTCTGGGTGGTCGTGACCGAAAGCGTAGAGTGAGAAAGGTTGACAATTAGAATGAAAGGAAACAGGAGTATTTGGAAGACTATATGATGGGGAAAATGCGAGCGTGAGGCAGAAAGTATTGGACGGTGAAGGCAGAAGGTATTGGACGAAAGGTTTTGATTGTGAACGTAGAAAGAGTGTTGAAGAAGCTAAGGAGTCAGCGTAGAGCAAAGAACTGTGTAGTTTACGAAGCATAGGCGTAGTTTGCGAAGCATAGGCGTAGTTTGCGAAGCATAAGCGTAGTTTGTTATTTTGTGTTCATTCGTGGCCCTTCAGTTTTATCAAATACACGTATATTTATCGTTTCATTCACTTTTCTTTCTTTCCCTTTTTTCATTTATAACCTTTCCTATAATATGGCAAGGGGTTAACCCTTTGCACTCGAGAGGCGACTGTTAGCCATTTAACAATATTAATTTTAAAGATTTTCAGGTGCAAAATATTTACTAACATTCACTTAATTATAATTAAACTTCATTTAGTTTATTTAAGTTGTATACTAAAATTTACACATATGATTGTTTAACCTCCTGGTCTGACCGATAAACAAACTAATTAAAGTCTGAAAATTTGTGAAGCTATCATTTGGCGACTAACAGGCGCCCTTCGAGCGCAAAGGGTTAATCGTTACACGTGATTTCTACGTAAACTCAATAATAAACCTGAACACAAGAACCGTCGTTGATTCTCGTTGTCGAATGAAAAACGCTAGTGACGTATTCAGAGCCGCGATGCAAATGGGTTAACGAACTCGAACATCGAAGCTAACAAAGCTTGAACCTGCATGTTGCGAGAAGAATTTTCCCGGACAATCAAATACTTCTCGCGAGAACACAATGCATCGGCCGTTCTCATTAACAAACACTGTTAACAAAGTCGACGGGACCACCGCTGGTTCCACGATTAAAACCGATGAATAAATTTGGCGTAACGAAATTTTCATGGATACCTGGAACCGAACCACGCTGCGCTATATACGGTTGAACACGGGGGAAAGGGAGAAGGATCGATCGACGGGAACTTTCGATAATCCGATCACGCTTCTCCGTTAATTAGATCGGAATCCTCGTGATTGTTGTTGTTGACCGTGTCGCGCATTGTAGACGAAGCTTTCCGGTGTTTGCGGTAACGTTACAACAATAATCTAAGGCTGTTGCGTTTGCGAGATCAGGTTTTTCTTCAAAGTTTCAACGAAACTATTGTCGGATTATTGGGTTGAAAATGGAATGTTAATTAACCCTTTGAACTTGAGAGGCAGCTATTAGTCGTCTAACAATATTGACTTCAAGGATTTTCAAGTGCAAAATATTTACTAATATTCGCTTATGTTAAGCTTCGTTTAGTTTAATTAAGTCATGCACTAAAATTTACATACGGCGGCTCCAAAAAGTATTCGTACACTGTATAATAAGGAAATTCATCCACTTCTGAAATTCTGATTTCAATGAAAATTTTATGTGTGTACAGAGCACGGTGTGTTCTGCGTGGAACAATTTTTTTGGCGGCAAAATATCTTTTAAGGGGGCTGATAACGAATCTCAAAGTTTCAGCGATTTTAGCGTGTCAAAATTGAATACAAAATTCATTGATTATTCAATTTATTTCTTGTTTTGAGGTATAAGCGAAAGCGAAGGAGAAATCGACATTTTAAAGACTTAGACGTGTACTTACTTTGTAAGTCTTTGTTAATTCTTATAGATTTTAGGTACTGAACTGATTGATTATTATAGATTTGTAATTATTTCTAGGGAAATTTCGCTAATGCTTCACGTTCAATTTCAGACAAAATGATAAGGTAGTATTAATTCGAGCTCTGGAATTGGCAGTATCAGTGATCCTACTACCATGATTGTAATTATAACGTAAGGGGACTGAATTAAAGTTATTACTATTACTGCTACTAAAATCATGACGTTGAATGTAATAGTGGTGTAAATTTAATACCTTTTGGAAGAAGCCCTTCAGAATAATTGGTATTCCATTGAATTGCAGTTTTTACGTTTACAATGTTCGATCAAATTTAATTCGAAAGATATGAAAGAAAGGTATCATAAGGAAATTCAGTTATTTCTACGAAAAATGATACGAGTGGAAAGTAACGAGAAATATTAATTTAGGAATCAATCTCACTTAACTTTAAAAATAATATGCTAGCGTATTAGTTTAATTAACGTAACATGTTTTTCAAATTTATATAAACACTATTAATGTTTCTGACGTGAAATACGATAAATATTAAGAAATTAAAATATATTATTGGGAAGTAAAAGAAATATGTGCAACTAAAGATGAATATGATAACGTGATGTAACAGAATATTAATGTTATTAAATAATGCAAAAGATGTTTCAGTTAGAAATGAATGTAATGTTAAAGCAGTTTTTTAAGATTTATACAATAATCGAGAGAGTAGAGGTATGGGATATCTATCCTGTTTTATTTTTTAAGGAGTTTCGACTCTACTAATTATAATTATCTAAATGTATATCATATATATATATTATAATTAAAATATGATGATTTATATAACTTCCTCAACATTATATTTAAATAAATGAAATTTAGCATAAAAGAAGTAATTGTTCCGTTATTCGAAAATTCTTTTATTCGAATACTTTTGTCTCTCTATTAGTTCATATTACTAGGCTATTATAAAATGTATTTTATTAAAACTTATAGAAATAAATAATGACAATTGTATACACCTGTTTGTATACATCGTTCTAGTGTGAAATACGTTGTTCAGACAATAGAACGTTTAGATAAAAGGGGTTCTAACGTATTTAGAAGCTGTGTACAGCTCTTGTTCTTAACCCGGCCCACCTAAATAGTCGTCACGTGCATCTGTTTAGATCCACCGATTGCTTTCGTTGGACAGATCATAGACTCAAGCATGGTGCTCGTAAAACTGTTAATGCTGCTGTCAAAAATAATAAAGTAACACTTGTTTTCTCTGTAGTCGATGCTTTTTTTTTTGTCGATTAGTCGTTCGATACCGGGCCTAAGTAAATAAAAACTTTTCGTTTAGCTTGATGTCGAACTTCTCGAAGCCAATATTTATTTTCATGAAAGAAAGCTACTTCCACCTTGACCCAGAAGAGAAGCAGCTTATCGATTTATTCGTTTATACTCTGCGGAGAGACAGAGAGAGAGAAAGGAATTGGATTAAGAGAGGAATTACCACTTTTAACTTTTTCTTTTCGCCTTTTACTTATTGATTTTTGTTTGTTTTTGTTTCGTTAGGACAGGTAAAGAGGTATTTATTAAAATCGGAATTAATTATTGAGTGGATGAGAATTAAGGAGGCTTAAGCTTAATTGCGAAATTTTGAAAATTGGTTTCGAAAAGATTTATGATTCAATCGTTTATCGAGCCTCGCGATTGAACTTGTTTAAATTATTAATTTGTATAACGTTAATGACACAATAATGCCGGTTGAGAATTATTAAAAAATTGTGTGTCTCTCTAAAGCTCACGATCTCTCTTCTGTGTTATTATTAAAAGCTTAGCTTAATCTGTCGAAATAAATCAGATAAATTCATTTTTAATGTCACTTTAGAGCTTTGAATTTCTGTAATATACAATTTACACTATTGTAAGTTTGATTTCCCAGAGGTACAGTGACTATAATTATAAGAATCGGTAAATTCAGAAATCTGAATTGGTCAACCTTTTCAGCAAAGATACATATTTATATCACTGCTTATCAGATTACTCAATTTCCCCTAACACACTTTCAACTAAATTGTTAAATTCTCACTTCAAGGCATCGATAATTACAATTAAATTGTGGATTTTGATAGAAATTTGAATTCTTATAAGTACAGCTGAAGAAATAATAGTTAGAGATCTATTTCACCCTTTAAGTACCATAACATGTACTACACTTTAGTTATATTGTATACCTTTGCGTATTCCAGGCATTCTCTACATTTTTGCATACTTGAATTCTCTACAAACGCCTAAAACTCTCCGGTCCAATTATAATTCATCGTCTCAGCGATTATTATTACTTTCATGTGCAGTTCCAAAACCGATTCACAACTTCCAAAACCAGAAGCAAGATAAACATCTCTCACCAAACATCCACTAACCTCCATGAAACCCGTTGGAACCAGAACGGATCTTTACTAACCGTTCGAAGAACATAACAGTAAATTCCTCCCCTTTCATCCCCCCTTGCCCGATCCATTTTTCCCCGGCGTTTCGTGGTGTTATTTCTGAACAATGACGCGTGCCTTTGTTCTTAAACGCCATTATTCAGCGCGGCGTGGTACCGTTTTCGAAGCGAGAGGCCGCGGTCTTCGAAGCAACAACGTTTCCTGGCCGCTGCCAGGGCTGACGCATCCGGATTATCGGCAGATTGAATAATTCAGTTCGTTGATGAAGCTCAATGGGTTACGCTTTCCGTTCGATGATCCCGTGTTTTGCCCGCTTTATCCCGGATCGTGTCTGGAAACGAACTCGACCGTAGCTGCGTTTCCGTCGACCGCTTTTCTGGATAATTGGGGGTCGAAGAAGGGAGGGGTTGGAAGAAGTTGGGAGTATAACGATACGAGAACGGTGCGAAAAAAGCAGGAAAAAAGTAGGGGAGAAGGAGGAAATAGTTGGAGGACCATTTATGGAATTTCAATTCTTTGATCTTTCAAATGATGGGAAACATCATCGATTAGATCGCCTGCGATTAATTAATCCTCGAATCCATATTGTGCGTACATCATTTTTTCAGCTTATTTAATATTGCACTGGGATCTATCGAGTTTGACTCTTCACATGTTTGAAAAGATTTTGAGAAAATTCATTGTGATACTCTGAGACGTGTAGTGTAAGGCAATAAAGTTCGAATGTTTGGAAACAGTTGCAGAAGTTTCGTACGAGCAATTATTTTGCTATATCAGCCTTTCGTTTTGGGTTACGAGAACCTTGATGTGCAGGGTTAAAATATATGTTCGCACCCAAATAATTGAACACATGGCCGTTTCCTTATCCAGCTCGATTGTGGCCATTTTTCAACCTAGGCTGACATAGGTGGTTCCAAACTCGAATCGTTAAAGATGACCGACTTTATTCACTTCCCATCCATCTATCATTAAAATTTTTCTCTCCTTCTCTCAATACTATTCCTACCACAACCGGTCAAATGACCGTTTTTAAAATTTCGATTAGAATTTCATAGATACAATGTAATTGAATCGCCTTTAAACTTTAAACTTTTTCTCAAATATACGTATAATACATTTTTCAATATTCACTTCTTTTTTCATTGTTTATTTTTTAAGAAAAATTTGTAGTCTCTCTTACGTGGGAATGTCGAGGTAGGAATAGTGTTAAACATTTTACCATTTCTTCCAGTCCTCGACAAACAAGACGCGATAGAACAGTCACAACCTTCGACTGAACAATTATAGTCCGTCCGCAAAAGGGTGAGGCAGTGTTTAACCGTTTGCGTACCACGAGCCGCTTTCGCGCTCTTCCGATTTCCTGTCGAGAAAACCCAGTGCATTTGACCGATACAGACAATTGACAGCGCGCTTACAATTTGTCAAAATGCGCTCAAACTTTTAGACGCATGTACGTCGCATCGCCATCACCTAGTATAAGAATATATATATAATAGTATTTCATAAAATAATAAGTTACAAATTAAAAATATGAAAAATTTAAAGGACAAACAATATTTCGGCACATAATCAAAGGAGCGCGATCGCGCTCTTCGGCTTTTTTCAACAGATGATCGAAAGAGCGCGATCGCGCTCCTTGGCGTTTTTCGATCGTGTTTTTTGAAAACCCTTTGGTACGCAAACGGTTAAATCCTCGTTCTGCCTCGATATACTAATACTCCTTGCCATCACACGCATTGTCACTATTGGCTGAAATGGCGACAAAGATCGATGCCGGTTAATTCGTGACCGGGCGAGACAGAATACTCGCTCTTGCTCACTCATTTGTTGGCATACGTTCTTTTGCGGAAGGGTAGTTCTATTGCGAGGGCGCATAGAGGCGTAGGGGGTTATTTGCTCGTTCCACTAGTCCCCCATCACTGACGTTCACGTTTACTGTGCGTTCGCGAAGAGTTGGCTAGCAAATGGAATGCGGGTCTGATTGGTTCTAGTCTCTATAAGCCCACCGTTATTATAAAAATAGGGTACACGAATCAGATTGGATGTCAACGCGTGATAAAAGGGATTGAGCGGAGCGAATGAAGTTATCTTCTCGTCGAAGCGAACTTTTCGCGGACGCATATAGTACGTTATATAGTCACACGTTGACATAGTAGTAGTTCATATTTTTATCGCGTCAATAGTGCTTCGTATTTTTCATTCCTTTCGTAGGATTCTATGTATCCGTAAAAATGTTCACTTCCAAATCAACTGAAACATGTACAAAAATTCCCTCTACTGCACAAGTATTTACCTAGCTAACAATCTTAACATTTAGGTTTACGGGACTCGTCAAATTGACGGGTATTCATGGGCAAAATTTGTAAAAACAATTACCATTATTCCTAGCAATTTTCGTTGAATTTTATTGACAGAGCGATACGAATATACCCTAATCTTTTTCCCTCTCAACTTTGCAATTTCAAATTTTGTATGATGTATTTCTTAGTACATGTTTATTAGAAATAGATGAAAAAATACAAGAAATGTCGGTAAATCTAGCGTTCAATTGTTATTCCTTTAAGAATACCTGAACACCAAATATTTGAATAAAAGATAATCCCTTTAAATCGGAACATGAAGTCTCCAACGCTACAATTATTGTACTCCCTCTGCACTTTGTCCAATAACACACGTTTCTTTAGACCCACACCGTTCATCAATTATTTTACACACTTCCTCCCGGCAAAGATCGCTTATTCGTTAAAATTTTGATGTCCAGACTCCTACTTTTCCCTCCGTCCAACGATCCCGCGTTTCTTCTCTCGCCTCCGTTCCCGTCTCGGCTCCTCCTCTCTTTGTTAACAGCGAAGTCTCAAAGATGGTGGAAGAGAGAAGCAGAAAGGGCCTGGCGGGGTACTTAATAATTCAAATATTTACCGTCGCTTTCAAAGATAAGCTGATAAAAGCGTGCGCTCACTCCAAGCTAATATAAGAGGACTCGAAGAACTGCTTGTCCGTGCATGTGTGCGGGCAAACGTCCGCGCGCATTTACCTCCTACGGGATTAACGGTACGATCTAGCGAGCGGAGCTGAAAAGTTGGCGATTACGGAAGGAAACGGGTCTGATTGGTCGTAATCCTTACGGATCTACTTTCTTGACCGTTTGTGTGACACGGGCCTTTCTTATTTCCCGGTCGAAAAATGCCAAGCGGTGCGATGGCGCTTGTCATATTTCGTGTCCAAAAATGCAAAAGAGGGAGTTTTTTTTAGTTTACATTCGATAAATATTTCCTACAGTTTAGTTTTATTCCAACAGTTTAATTTTATTCTCCTGAGAATCAATTCTTAGTGACTCTTTAACCCTTTCGTTACTACGGGCGACTATAGTCGTTCTCAATTAAATGCCGCGTATTGCACATACGACGAGCGTATGCAGTTATGCGGTTCTCGAACTGTAATTAAAAGTGTGCATGTTCAACTTTTTTTATTTATTTTAAGTAACTTTTTAAGCTACTTTAATTTACGATATTGAAACAATTGCCGATATTTAGTTGCTATGTTACATAGGACGATAAATTCCATGTTGAATTAATCGGTAAAACACTAATAAAGGTGTTATAGTAAAAAAAACACAGAGAGCGTACATTTACGTCATTTGGTATATATTGAAAGGCGTGTATATACGTCTTTAGCAGTCAAAAGGTTAAATCTATGCATCACCACAATAGAAAGAATTGCGAGTGAAGTGTGTATCCCTCTCGCCCCTGTACAGTCTGGCTAGCCAACTTTTCGCGGACGCATGGCACATTCTTCGAAGCCCAGAATTATTCGATTTCACGAGCGTCAGCGTCTCTAAACCGTTTTCGAGTAAACTTCGTCGCTCGACTCTCTTTCCAAGAGGAGTCTGCGGTGCTCTTCGGAGAAAGTTGGCGTTCTTGGGTTTACGTTGGCTAGACTTCTCTCCAGCGATTTCCTTCGATGAACTTTCACCCTCGACCCAGGGTGGCCGGTTCCTCGATGACGACCGGCGTCGGACTTTCAGTGGCCCTGGTTCACCGGCTTTGTCGATCACAGAGAGGAAGAAAAAAGGTGGACGCCGCGTCCGCAGAGTATGCCTACTCGAACGGAAAAGTGAAAGTGTGTTGCTGGGTCAAGTGTGCCGGTTGATTCTTGCGTAACGTCCATCGGTAACCTTATTCTTTCGATAATCCAGCATTTCTAACGCTTGTTACGTCCACGTGCATACAGTCGCTCGCAAAAGTGTTCGTGCGCTGTTCGCTTAACCGAAAAGACCGACTTTAACGAAAATTCATGTACGCTTAAAAGTTATAAGATTTTTGTTTCTTTTTTCTTCTTCTATTTTTGTTTGTTTGTTTGTATCTCGTGCGATTTATATTTATATTATTATGTATAAAAAGGCTTTATTAACTTATTACTGTGTATAAAAAACTGGAACCTACCCCGAATCTAGCCTGTTCACAAATAAAATAATAATAATAATGATAATGGAATGGAGCAATTTTCTTGCCGACACAAAAGTTCTGTAGGGGTGTGAGATCAAAATACGAAGATTTTAGTTTTATTGCCCAATTTTTTTAATAGAACGATTTCTGGAGCTTTTTGTTGCGATAGGGCAATAGTGCAGTAAAAGCTGATCGTTCTTTATAAGAAAAGTTTTGTTCTATTTTGCACTATTACAAAGTTATAGTTAGGTGGTTTATATTTATATAGTTAGAAAACCGCGATAGAGACAAAGGAAAAAAATTCAGTTAATTTTTAGTTTACGAACTCGTTCGTATCGAACACGGACACTTAGAAACGTAAGTAAACTTGAATCGTTTTGACTGGAAAATTGTATGGTCGTTCGAATTCTTTTATTCTTGGACACTTTCGCTTATGTTTGCATTCCTAATTTGACTTTCTGATAAATCGTCTGCGTAGCGAGAAACACGCATAAGTGTTCTCGTGGACGAAAAAGAACATCGTCTTTTCCTCGATCAGATTTTTAGAGAGTCGTATTATTTCTCAGAGACGTTCAAGGTCGCGTTATAGAGGGACTTTCATATCTTTGGGTGCCTTTTTGAAACTTGTTTTTGCGTTACCAAAATTACAACCATTTTGATTCGCATAACGCACCCATTTTATAAGGAATATTCTATTCGCAGGAAAAACATTGCTCTTCATTCAGAGTGGAATAAATTGGCAAGAAAAATGGTACATCAACTTTTAAAGTAGTCACTGTAAAGAGGAAGCTTTGGTTTTCAAATTCATGGTAATTTTAGTTGTTTAACAAATTTTTAGAAGTTCTGGGAGCCGTTTGAATTTGAACAACCAAACCACCTTTATTTTTTTACTCATTTTTTAGTTCAAGAAGTAAAAGAGATGCCAAGTCAGAGAACATGGTTTCGAGAAAATTGCGATTAAAGTTTTAGCTTAAGACTTTTCTTAGGTAAATTTGTCACCTTCACAGTCACCTTTGATACAGTTTATCGAAATATATTTAGAAAATGTATTGTAAGATAGTTTTCAAATATTATTTCTATATCTAAAATTAAAAAAATATATTGACTTTGAATTACATCAGTGCCGTATCTTTGTCAATTATTAAATGGACATTGAAAAGATTAGTAGTTCATTTAAATGTTGGCGAATCCTATACTTTTATTTATTCCTAAATTTCATAATTTTTTTTAAACGAAAAACTATTATTCGATGACGCTTTATTCGGATAATAGATTATTTCGATACAACGTTCAAGTGATAGATGTTCAGATAAGTAAGGTTCTACTGTAGTATCGGTTTAGTTCTCTGATAATTGAGTTCGACAACATATTCAATGTAATTTTAACGAAAATTTTATTTTATTTCTGTTCTTTATTGATGTTTCCATTCAATTGTCGAGTTCACCAGAATCTGTGATGAATTTTTCGCGATGGTTTTATTTTATTTATCTGTTTTTCTTTTACAGGATTGAAACGTACGAAAAATACGCGATTTCCCGTTGTTTTGTAGTTTTCTACTATTTGTTATGTGCGGGCACGCGGAACTTATTTAAACATTGCAACGCTGTGCAATTTATTTTGTCACACTGCTCGCAGAAAGAGGATTAAATTCTCTTCGACATCGAAGAAAAAAAAAAAAAAAAATATTTGTGCGCTACCAATATTTAATTTACTTTAAAGAGGACCCTTGGTTTTTCCATGATGCATCTAACGACATCGTGCATACGCGTTTTGTAAAATACATCATAAAATTTTATCAAACTAATATAAAAAAAGCGACGTTTAGGTTGTATCCTAGCGAATATAAATTTTCCTTTTCGGAAACGTGTCTCATGAATAATTCCAGATACAGTGTTTAGTATGTGTTTCTGTACGTCTTCTGAGACAGTAATAAAAAGAAGCGAGCAACGATAAATTTTTCTTTCATTTCCTCTATTCGATCTGACGTGGCCTTCGGAAAAACAGTGTCGCAAATAATCGTTGTATTAACGGTGTTGCAGTAATTAATGAATACCATCAAATTAACCTCATGATAAATCGCAAGAACTGGTTATCACTATTCCTACCACGACCGGTCAAATGACCGTTTTTAAAATTTCGATTGAAATTTCACATATACCACGTAATCGAAACGCCTTTAACACTATTCCTACCACGACCGGTCAAATGACCGTTTTTAAAATTTCGATTGAAATTTCACATATACCACGTAATCGAAACGCCTTTAAATTTTAGACTTTTCCTCAAATAAACCTATATAATACATTTTTCAATATTCACTTCTTTTTTCATTGTTTATTTTTTAAGAAAAATTTGTAGTCTCTCTTACGTGGGAATGTCGAGGTAGGAATAGGTATACGTGAAGTGTCGGTAGGAATAGTGTTAAACTTTAGACTTTTCCTCAAATATACGTATAATACATTTTTCAATATTCACTTCATTTTTCATTATTTATTTTCTGAGAAAACTTTGTAATCTATGTTACATGGGAATGTCGTGGTAGGAATAGGTATATGTGAAGTGTCGGTAGGAATAGTGTTAAACTTTAGACTTTTCCTCAAATATACGTATAATACATTTTTCAATATTCACTTCTGTTTTCATTGTTTATTTTCTGAGAAAAATTTGTAGTCTGTCTTACGTGGGAATGTCGCGATAGGAATAGGTATACGTGAAGTGTCGGTAGGAATAGTGTTAAACTTTAGACTTTTTCTCAAATATACGTGTAATACAGTTTTCAATATTCACTTCTTTTTTCATTGTTTATTTTTTAAGAAAAATTTGTAGTCTCTCTTACGTGGAAATGTCGCGGTAGGAATAGGTATACGTGAAGTGTCGGTAGGAATAGTGTTAAACTTTAGACTTTTCCTCAAATATACGTATAATACATTTTTCAATATTCACTTCTTTTTTCGTTGTTTATTTTTTAAGAAAAATTTGTAGTCTCTCTTACGTGGGAATGTCGCGATAGGAATAGATATATGTGAAGTGTCGGTAGGAATAGTGTTAATTAATGTTAACCACCCTTTTATTATGCTTCTCGGTTTGAAGCCTTCTCATGCTAATTCCTATGGATTAGTAAAATGAAATTCTGCCACAATATTGCAGAGTGGCCGTGCTATTTGCGATTTGTCGACGCGTGTGTCTCTTTAATTAACAATATTACCCAACACCGGTGTGTCTTGATGTGTTCTGATTCAGCAGGAGTTTTCATGGTCGAGGGAACACCGCGAGAGATTAATTAAAATTTCGAGTCGATGCCGGTGCGAAAGGAAAGTTGTTAATCGTTTCATTTCTTTGAAAGCCGATGAATCCCGTGTATCATCTGAAAAGTGTTTTAATAACCGTTAATTTTGTCGATGCAGATGTCGTCTTTATTTTCAAATGCCCGAAGTGTTCGTTGTAATTATTTCAGTTTGCAGGTTGTAATTAGAGTAACTGTATTTAAGTGACAAATAAGACATCGTTTTGATTAGTTTATCTTTTTTATGAATGTTTATTTGTACAGACGTTTTCTTTAGAATTAAATTCCGTACGATATTGGTGCACTTTTGTTTAATGCTTTGAGATACTGTCTGTTTTGTTAAAATTTTGAGAAATTATTTCACGTAGAAATATTTGAGAATAAATTCTTTGGCATTTTAATTAATTAGATTTCTAAGTGTTGTTTCCTGTTCTGAACTAAAATTTGCAAAATGGTACTTTATTTTCTGTTTAAGAATTGGGAGTTTTTATAGTTAGAAATTATATTATACGAGAAAAGCTTGCCAGTATATAATTCTAAAAGTCCAGCTTACCTTAGGTGCAATTGGAAATAGAAATTTGAAACAATCAACAATGAAACTCATCTGTCTCTCTTTTTTAGATTATAATCCGTTTAGAATTCCGGATAACTTTCTTTGAGGAAAATATATTACGGTTGCTCAAGAAAGTGTGAAGAGTACGTTAAGTGTAAGTGCATCGAATCTAACATTAAACATCAAGAAATGTATGAAAGCTAGTAGAACTGATTTTTTTTTTTTTTAACAAAAATCAGTTCAAACTTTCTCTACGAAGTTATTTTTAAATTTTAGTATTGTAGTAGGTAGACAAAGTAACATAACTACAATTAAATGGAACCTCAACAAACATTTCTTTTATTCTATAAATTTTATTCTTTTCACAATTGACGCGTTTAATTTTCCTTGTTTTAGTATCCCCCATCATTAATCTTTTAACAATAGCACCATATGGCTTTGAAACAAAAAAGAAAAAAGAGAATCGTAAAGCAAAATGGCACACGTATATTTCAATAAAACGAGGTTCGGCAGAAGAAATAAAAAGACTACTACTTTAAAATAATTTAGAAGAAAAGTACTACTTTAACACTTAGCCGACCGAATGGGGAAATCTTCCATTTTTTCCTTGACAAAGCAGTGTCATTGACCCTATTTATTTCTGTTATTAGTTGGTCCTAAGCTGATGTTGAATTTATTAAAAATTGTATTTTGAAAAATTTATAAACAGTACCAATTCAAGACTAACTAATAACAAAAGAAATATAATCAATTGCAGCGCTCTGTTGAAGACAAAATGGGAGATCTCCCCATTCGGCCGGCTAAGTGTTAAGATTTTAGAATGATGGGATATTTGAAATACTAATAAGCTGTATTCTTCTGATGTAAAAGATATGTAATGCGGACTTTATTCAATTGCAACGAAGGTATATTCTTTCTAATGAAATACTTTGCAGCAATTAAGGGTTAAAACCTCTTAGACATTTCTTGCCTGGAATTTAAAAAAACGCTTAGTTTTCGAATTTCAAGAACTAAGACCTGATCTATTGTTTTCAGATACGCTCGAAGCGTTAGATTGATTTTTGCTTTAGCCTAAACATCCTTTTCATCAATGATTTATTGATGCAACGTGCACTTTGCTTCATATATTTCACGTATTTTTGCGTATTACGTTTATTTCAAGCATTTTTGTCCCATTTAATACCCTAGACGCGACATAACTTGTAATAAACTGCGGCGTACAAAAATAAAAGGGGAACGGTGTACAATTTGCTGCCGGATGATCGTGGAAAGTTGAGAACCTTGAAATAACGTATGCACTATGCGTCAGTGTCTGGTTTGCGGTATAATGCAGTCGTGCGCGGTCGAAAATATTTTCCTTGGTCCATCGGAATCCACGAGACCTCTGACGTAGGTTCCCTCGAAGATCGTTACCATAAGACGTGACTTTGTGTGCCATGAAACACGCCGCATTTTGGTTTGTCAATTGGGAAACGTGCTGGTTTTCACGAAACTGTAGCTATGTAACCGTGTACGCTTCCATTACGTTCTACAGAGCGTAGCAACTTCGATCTACAGGGTGTCCCGTAATAACCGAGCGATATCTAACTCATTGATGCGAAAACAGTTCGTATTGTTGAAAATTTGGTTTAGTTTGATTACTTCCTTTTATATTTAGCATTTGGAACCTCGTGAGAGGTTTTGTTTTTGCTTTACCAATATTTATAATGATTATATAATACTCAAATTGATACTTAATATGTAGGAATGCGATCGGATGTGTTGCGTCCTAAATTAGGGTAGAGGTGTGGTGGATACTAATTGTTTGGGCGTATTGATAGTCAACGCAACTTGTATCTTCTAATGGCTGGGTTAAATAATTGACAACACTTTTTTTCTCTACTTATTAAGTTTAATTGATACTAGTGCTGCGATCAAGGGTCTGCGGGCGAGTGACCTGGTCGAATGCTTACAAGGTTCTGTCTGCGTGTGGTAAAAATGCTTATATATATTCGCAATTTCAACATCGAGTCGATGGAGAAATTCGCGATATTTATTGATTGCAACAAGAATACTCGTGTCCATTGTTACTCTTTCAGTTTTTATTTTCTTGATTAACTTTGGTGTCCTTTTTCGACGTTTGAGTTTCAATCGATCGATTAAAGTGACTCTGCGCGCAATAATCTGTTTTGTCGCCTCGTTGAAGTCTCCAAGCAAATTTGGAGTCAATGATAATATTGAAGATTTGAATATAGAGGAAGGTCTGGAAATCATATAATATGCAAAACAGTACAAAATATTACCAACAAGTTATGTTTCATGATATTTAAAGCGTGAAACAAGTTTTTGTCTAGCCTCCACCTTTATAGGTACATTTATAAAAATGTGAATTTGCATAAAGATCCACGATCGAGTGGCGAACTTTTAAAGATTGATTTTTACAAATATTACTATTTCTTTTTTATCATTATAAGCTTCGAGAAATGGTACGAGAAAATAAAAGAGTTGGTTGTTTGTATATTAATTCTTTCACTATTGTTCAGCTTCAGTTAGAAAGTTTCTCAAGTTTCTTCTGGTGTATAAGTTTCGAATTTTTAGAATAATTTTACTAATTACAAGGCATAATTAACACAGAGTTATTTTTGAAATATTGCATCAAACAGATATATTTTACACATTTTCCTTTCAGTCCTCGTAACATTCAATTTCGTTTGTCACATAATAAGATCAGTTTCCATACATTTACATTTTCCAGAAAAAAAGAGCCAACTGTTGTAGAAATTTGCATAAAAATACGTCTTCAAATAAACGAACTCCGTACGATGATTCTGGCTTTCTATGCGAAACTTTCATTTAATTCACGTCCGAAAATAAACGTGTCACGCTCGTAAATTGGGGTGTGTCCGAGTGTGTTGCTCGTGGCCAGCACGCACGCTTGCCGAGTGACACACTGTTTAGGGACGAAGGTAAAACCATTTTCGCGTATCCGGTCATCAGGCAGTCATATCCGGTCGGCGCTGTTTCGGCAAATAGATCGATTCCCGACTGTCACGATTCTTCGTGTGATTGCGAAGCTTCTGTGCGCCAAACGTGGGGAAAGGGGTTAGGTTAGGATGATGGACGAATTGTTGGTGACGTTGGAGGGAGTTAATGACATCCTTAGAAAATGAACGTCGAAGAAATTAACGGCTATTATTGTTGGGCTATTATAATAACTCTAATAATTTTGTTTTTTTTTACGGAAAAATAAAACGTGCTTTATGGAGAATCGATATAACCGAGAATGAAGGAATATGCAGTTCAATAAATTTTTTAAATTTGAAGACATTAATTTCCAAATTTTGTTTAGCTAGCATATCTATTTCTAATCAAAAGAGTAATTAATAATTTCTAACCAAAAGAAAAGGTTAACATGTTCATTTTGGATTTGAAGGTTGACGTTGGCATGAATATTACTATTACAAAACTATATCTATTGTGAAACTTAGAATTCCAAATTTCTATGTGATTGTTTGTTTCTCTATTGTTCAGAAATTCATAATTCTATACTAAAGTTGAGAATGTTCTAATTCTGCATCTATTGGAAGTTATTCATCTCAACGTAACGATCTCGTACAATTAAATTCAATGCTCTCCGTCCGTGTTGTTCGCGTAAAGCCATTCTCAATGCATCATTTACCTATTTCCTACACGTTATCGATGCTGCGTCGAGTTCAAACCACCATTCTCATCAGCCATCACGTTCGCCCTCCCAACCGGGAAAGAAAAAGGAAAATAATTCACCTAATTGCGAAGAATTCGCGTCGTCTCGCACAAAAAGCCTCGCTAATACTCACCCTGTGCCCTTTGGTGTATACTATATAACAAGCTGGCTTTTCAGCCTGGCCGCCACGGTTTTCGATATAATTGCGCATACGAGCAGGCAAACAATAATCCGCGCGCGTGTAACGGAGGGGCTCGTTGCAGCAACAAACAAAGCGTCGAGTGGCCAGGTAGCCAAAGCGTTCCTGCAACGCCTGTCGAAAGCCGGAGGGTGTATGGCCTAGAGGAGGGGGGTGGGACAGGTAGGGGCGAGGATGGGTGACGCGAAGGGTAGATATACACATGTATATATACACACACACATACACACGCACGAATTTACATGCAACTGCGTTGACTCGGCTTTAATAATTCAGAGGGTCGACTGACCAAGGCCGACAGCGTGTCTGCGGTCGCAGAACCACCATGGTGCTGGCTGCCATGGAAAGAGGCGGAGAAAGTGGCCAGCACCCTTTCGGGTGATTGGTTTTTACGGCTAGGATACAGCGGTATTATGGCGGAGATAGAGGGTTAAGGTGTGGTTCCAAGTGTTTGGACGAGTTGCTGAAATTTTCGATTGCCGTGCACCACGCACCTGAATCATAAATTAACTTCGTATGGGTTGACGAGAGTGTGCAAGCTTGAACGTTCTAATAACCTTCTCTGTAATAATCTTCTTGATATCTTTTCATAATAAATCCTGCTAGAATCTGCCAAAGAAAACTTCCCGCTGTTGTTCCGTAGGATGGAACATTTTTTTTTTCGTCTAAGTTCTTCTGCAGCTCGAACTTCCACTCATTGCTGCATTACCCTAACTATTTGCCTTAATCTCTTTTCATTGACTAACAGAATTTACATTCTGTGTTACTTGTTTTTATTCAGGGTGTCTTTGCAGAATGTTGTTTACAGCAATCTCCCGTCCACAGCCGCGAGGAGGCACACCCACCTATCTAGCGTTGTACTTTCTTTCTTTCCCTTCATACATCTGTGATCTTATTTTCTTCAATCTTCAAAACTCCAAACTTCCTTCGTCCTTCTTCAATCACCATCGTGTTCCAACGTTATATGAGTTTTTCTAAACTCGCTTGCTTCATTTATAAACTTTATAAGCTTTTTGTCCTCCTTTTCTGTACTTATTAATTCCGTCCAATCCCGGATGTTTTCCATTAATGTCTCATGTCTGCAGCTGTTATAGCTCGTAGGACGGAACAGCAAATAATAACCAAAAAAAAAAGGTTGAGTATAGCTGCGCTATGCCATCGTTCAGCCCCTAACTCTCGAGCTTTGAATCCACCCCCGCGTCCTCTAAACACCGCCGGCACCCCCCGGAAAGCGAAACCAAATTCCCGCCGCTTTTCGCGGGCGCAAACATCGATAGGAGCCGTCTATTTAATTTCGTTCGCGAGCGAAAGGAACGTTTTCGGATTTAATTAAATTAATGCCGGTGGTGGGCGCGATTAATTCGAGCGAAACGCGGCCTCGCCGCGCCTACGGCAACGGGGATTCGGCCGCAAAGCTGGCAACGGGATTCGGCACAAAGCCGCGTAATATACCGTGAGCGGTGTGCAAACGTCTTTCTTGGAATGGAGAAGTGGTAAGGTCGGTCCATTAAGCCCGGCCCGTTTGTGCGGGCGCGCGTCTGTCCTGCGTTTTGCTGTTCCTGCGGGATCCTGGGGCCAGAGCACCCCCTCCCCCTCCCCTCTGGCTGAATCCGCCAACGGTTTCTAGCAATGGCGCCGAGGAATTGTGGTTTTATGCCTCCTTGGGACTCGATTGTTCGAAGTTAGCGCCGGTTCGCGATACAGCCGCGCTTGCTCTTGGTTTAAATTATTGCTCGAAGGAGTTCACGGTGTACCGATCACGTTTGAAACGATATCCCTGCGTGGTCTGAAGTCGATCGTCAAAAAGGATTATCTGAAATATAAGCAGTTGCAAGGGTTGCTGTACAGTGTTTAACCCTTTCGCTACGGCAGTCCAGTCCGCTGAAATACCGTCACTGATGGGAAACTCGCGTGAGAAATATGTACTGTGCGGCGTGGTTTCTGTATATACGGTTTTCTAAGTTTTAAATATTAACTGTGTTGAATAAAACAATCGTTGCTCTAATCTAACAAGTATATTTACATTTTTAATATTTAAAGATTTACAAAATTATTAAAATTCAAAATACATTTGGATGCCGCACATATGGGGCGATCGAAGCGAAAGGGTTAACGCGTTTCGCGTCGCGTGGGGCGTATACCGAATCTTCCATTCAAGCTATTGGATAGGTATTTTCATTGTAAAATGAAGAATTTTTAAAAAATTTTAATTACGGTTTTGTACTGTGGAAAAATTGTAAGGCGTACTTAGGTCAGAAACATTATTTAATCGTAAAAGTGTGGGTCGTATACGCTCCATGCTGAACTGTCCATTGAAGCCATTAGGTGGATATTCTCATTGTAAAATTAAGAATTTTCAAAAAATTTTAATTACGATTTTGTATAATTGAAAAATTGTAAGGCGTACGTAGATCGGAAACATTTAATCGTAAAAGTGTAGGTCGTATAGACCCCACGCTGAACTGTCCATTGAAGCCATTAGGTGGATATTCTCATTGTAAAATGAAGAATTTTTAAAAAATTTTAACTACGATTTTGTATAATTGAAAAATTGTAAGGCGTACGTAGGTCAGAAACATTTAATCGTAAAAGTGTGGGTCGTATACGCTCCACGTGGCATGAACAGAAAATCTTCAAAAGATGGTCCGGCACGGAACGTGTTAACCCTTTGCGCTCGAGAGGCGGACTGTTAGTCACCAAATGATAGTTTCGCAAACTTTCAAACTTTAGTTTATTTATTAAAAAATTTTAAAGTAAATTTTAGTGTCTCACTTAATTAAACTAAATGACGTTTAAAAAAGGCGAATCTTAGTAAATATTTCAAATTTGAAAATTGTTAAGGTCAATATCATTAGGCGACGAATAGTTACTTCTTGAGCGCAAAGGGTTAACACTTACGCTCTGCTCGTCGGAAAAACTAAACGCAGTGCTACCAACTTACCAACGGCGTACAGTACGTGGAAGCATGGGTTTTCGGTGGTGGGTCCTGGTCGCCGGTCGATCCACCAAGAATAGGTTTTTACGGCTGAACGGCGTAACGCTAGCGGGAATTATTTACTTGCGTCGCTTGGCAGAAATAGCACGACCGGAAATTTATTTATCCACTGTCCCCGCGTGTGCGCGCGGCATCCGCGACGAAAATATAATTTCCTACGGAAAGTCGATTGTTGTACGCCATCCGTGGCCCGGGCAACGATTCCCTGAACCCAACCTGAATTCTAACTCGAACCGAGGACTGCTTTGAGGCTTCTTCGAGGAAGAGTTTAGGAATTAGCGTGAAAATCGTTGACGATTCTTGGGGGCGGGCGAAGTTAGGTGTTTTTGACTGGCACGTGGAATTTTGTAAAATTCAGTTACAGTTATGTCACGTTAGTCAAAGGGATTAGTTGATGATGGAGGTTCTGGGAGGTTTGTTGAATTAGAATTTCGTGGAAATTTGTAATAGTATAAGAAAAAGTATTCTGAAAAAGTAATTGATGATGAAGCTTCTGAAACGTTGGAGGAATTAATCCTTTGCGCTCGAAAGACCACTCTCCATCTTCAAGAATTTCTAAGTGGACAGTATTGAAATTGAATGGTACCAGAACTTACGTGAACTAAAGTTTATTTAATTTAGATAAGCGATATTAACCCTTTGCGCTAAAGAGGCGACTGTTAGCCACCGAATGATAGTTTCGCAAATTTTCACACTTTAGTTAGTTTGTTTATTAATCAGACTTAGAGATTAAATAGTTGTATATGTAGATTTTAATACATTGCTTAACTAAATTAAATGACGTTTAATATGAGCGAATATTCTGAATTTGAAAATTTTTGAAGTTAGTATCATTAGACGACTAACAGCCATCTCTCGAGTGCAAAGGGTTAACGCTTTTAAATACTACTATTTGTATTCGAGAGTTTGTGAAAGTAGTGTCACTTGATTACCGATAGTCGCGTTTCGAGTGCAAAGTCTTAAATGTTTATTAAAATTCATAATTGTGTAAATTTTATTTAGAAATCTGTAATAGCAGGAAGATGTAATTGAAAACAATAATTGATTATGATCATAAATGGTTACGGATGCTGTTGCAATACATCTTACAAGATACACATAATTTTTGTATAATAAACCCTGTTTGATTTATTTATTTTTTGTACATTGAAAAATTGGAAGAAAAAAGTGTAAGATACTTCAGTGTACCGTTGCAATATTTCTTACGGAGTGGAGACCATTTTATAAAGCATTCCATTTTTATTTATTTCGTACTCTCTGTTGAGGTCGCTAAAAACCCCAAGTGTGCCATTAAAGGATCAACCCTTTGCACTGAAAAAGCCGCTCTTGGTCGGCAAACGATATCAATTTCACAAAATTCCGAATGCGAAGGGTTAAGCAGCCCTGATTACAAAGTTCGGTATTATTTATCTAAATTAAATAATCTTTAAAACAAATTTCGATACACATTGTAGGTTTAGAATTCGCAATATATGAATACTTCAGGTATAGTAATTGGTTCCAGTTTGATGGAAATATGAAACATTTATTTTCATACGTTCACTAAATTACGATGAAGACAGAAAGAATTTGACTATGAAGACAGAAAGAGTTTGACTATGAAGGCAGAAAGAATTTGACTGTGAACGTAGAAAGAGTGTGATTCTGAACGCAGTAATTGCTAAGTTGTAATGTCGTTTAAGTTGTTACGGTTAAATTGTTTTAAATATACATTTATTAATATTCTAATCACTTCACTTTTGTTTTACTCACCCCTGAGTCCCATGTTTCGTTCTACTAAATTAAGCAAAGTAGAATTTTCCTATATTACTGGTGGACAAATGTACAGGAGGTCCCATTGAAGAACTCGGAACCATCAGTTTGTGACTACTGCAAGAAACCACTGTTAACCCTTTGCGCTCCGAATTATTTTTCACGATTGCTTGAGTGAAACTTATCTTTTTTTATTAATCATAGTAAACGTAGCTCTCAAGCTTTGTTGTAAGTTATATCCGTTTAATTTCGTTGATTTTTCGGTCTTAAACTTTTGTCCGCTACTGTATTTGAAATGGCACTTCAAAAATGTCAAGTGTGGTACGACAAAGGAGTGCAAAGGGTTAACAAACCACCTACTCTACGAATGCAGAAGACACGAGAAACAGCGATACAAATATAAACTGCCCCCAAATATGTGGCCCTATCATAGCAGAAACTGTGAGAGTGATTGCTAGTTCATTGACGTGTGTACGTTTGTTTGTGTGAAAGAGATTCTAGAATGAACGGTTAAGAAATTAGAATGAGAAGGAATGTATGGAAAACAAGAAGGATGAAAATATGAGTGAATGTAGTAGAGAATAAAACAAAATTGAATGAGGATCCTGAGTGTACACCTTTTGTTTATTGATTGAATGAGAATAGGACGTGCGAATGGGATCAGAGAATTATTACACAAAATAAACACACTTATATATTTTTAACATTGTCGTTTTCCTCAACAGAAACACGTCGAAAATAACTACACTCTATTATTTAAAAGAGACCAAACTCTACGATAAAATCTAAATAACCAACTAAGTCTGTCGCTAATGACTACAACGTCGATGCCACGCAAAACCAAGAAAAAACAAGAGAAGAAGGAAAAGAATACCCGAGAACAGTATTTTGTTACAACGCGTTTAAAGTTCACCCAGGTCTGATTGCCACGTGTCGACAGACATTACCCCAGGCCTTGGTGAAACTTTCGCAAAATAGAAAATATAGTTGTGCCTGATTTATGGTGGCAAACGAACGAACTGCCACAGGACGATGATGTCGCGACAAACAGAGTTAGGTGTCAGGCAAATTCTCGACGGGAACGGCAACGTCGCTCGACAATTGGCAATTAGCCGGTTCGAGCTGCTGGGTCAATTGGACCCACGCTTCCAGCTTGGATTCGCGAGTCTGGTCACGCCTTGCCGTGAAATTACTCGTTGGTACACGCACTGTCGCCGCTCTCTTGAGCGTACATCCTTGTTGCTCGGAGCCGACCTTCGCCGTCTCCGTGATTCTCATTCAGCTTTGTCAGGATAACGCTAATTTGGATCCTAACGCGAGTAATGCTTACGTCGAATCACCTTCCGACGATCGAAACATTTCGATTTTGACAGGAGGTGCTGGAACAGTGAGAAGCTGGTCGAAATTCAGATTTTCAGCAGCGCATGGTTTTCCATAGGAAGGCTGTTTCTTTTGAAACGTCTGTTAATTAATTAATTTATTTATTTATTTGTTTTACACTTGCGGATATTATACAATATTGTGAATTTGATTTGGAAATGATAGTATGGATACGCCGAAGAAGTCGATTCGTAAACTATATTAATACAAGGGAAATAAACTGTTAGGTTTACAGTAAAGATTACAGTAAATTTTTAAAGATCTAGATATCACAATAAATTTACAAAGTTTCCGTGACAAATTACGAATAGATCATTTTGATCGATCTGGGTAGTTACAGTTATAATTCAGCTTATTGAAACATTTACCTAAGATACAGCTTTTTCTTCATACTTATTGAATTCAATTTGTATAAAATCTGTTTATTATTGTTATCGGTCAGTTTTCTTATGAAATATTTTTAAATATTGTGCAATTCGATAATTAGTATGATGTTATATTTATAAAAGAAATTCGGAATTATGTAGTAAAGCTGATGGATAATGTAATACTTTTTTAGTGTCTTATGATATTATTTAAATAAATAGCAATTATCTAAAATTATTGGCAAGTTAGTGTAAATTTAAATAGATAATGATTATCTCCTAAAATTTTCTTTTTTATCATTACATTTTTGTAATTATTCTACAATAATTATGTATCGTTTTTTGTTTCAGGTAAGTCACAAAAATTGATGATTACATAGTACATAATTTGAATGACCACGGGTATGTATGTTTAAACACTTGAAAATTATTTGATTACCCTTCTCGTATACATATTAGATTTTAGAAAGAAAATTATTAAAAGTATTTTGAATGGTTAATTAAAGTAAAATAATATTTGTTCATCGTACGTTAGTAAAATTTTGAACTATGTTAAATCCTTTATATGAAAATTTCGCATAGAAGGTTTCATAGCCAACTTTACTCAATACTCGTCTTCCATTTATGGAATTCTAACCTCACACCACGTTCCTGACTCTTCAGGGACCGGAAATCAGCTTAACCCTTTCACTGCTGCAGGTGATGTCACCTGTCGCTTACCGTTCGCAATGTATTGCAAGTAACCATAGTCGGCACATACATTTTTGATATATTTCATTCATGTTTGTAAAATGCAAATGGACACCTTCATAGTAACAATTTTATAATTTATTAATACCTATCTATTTAATTGTATAATATTTTTTATAGAACCGTAATAGAAGTAGATATATATTTCATAGAATTGTAATAGAATTTTATACTATTTCATAGAACCGTAATAGAATTTTATATATTTCATTCATGTTTGTAAAATGCAAATTGGCAACTTTATAGTAACAATTTTACAATTTATTAGTACCTATGCATTTAATTGTATAATATTTTTTATAGAACCGTAATATAATATTTTTTATGGAACCGTGTAAGGTTATAACTATGCAATACATTTGTCGAGTGTGTTAAAGATAACTTTGCTATAAACACAGATACTCCATATCATACCAAATCATAATCAATAATACGTTACTACAGTAGTTTCACTGATAAAAATGACTCTTTTTTCGAAAAATTCTATTTAATTATAACATTTAGCACCATATCATACAATAAATTATGAAGGTACGTTTGTTTATAACAGTTCAATATCTTAAAAAGTTGTAGGTGTTAACAGTGAAACAGATATGAATCACATAAATATTTCAATAAATTGTTACCGTTTTTAATATTCATTCAAAAGAATTAAGTTTAGTAGACGAAACAGTAATTGTTCTATCATTCGAAAATTCTTTTATCCGAACACTTTTGTCTCCCTATTCAGTTTACATATTCAAGGTTCTACTGCACCTGTAAAATCCATCGCGTGTCCTTTGATTTAATCGATCGTTTGAAATCGTTTGGCAAATGCACAGAGACGAAACCTAGATCAGAACAAGATGTCCACGGAGGTGTAGTTAATCAGTAGGTAGACGCCTGAGAGCTATAGAAGAGTCCGGGGAACACACAACGCATAAGTTTGCCGGTGCACGTCCATAGCTCGACATATGGCAGTGCTCCAACAAGTGGCAAGAGAACGTCGTGTGCAGACCTTATGGCCGCGTGTACGTCGTCCATTGTCTGGCCTGACGCGTGACATTATGCTTGTTCCTTTCGCGAAAATCGCGTTCATTGTTACAGCTTGCTCTGCACGAGCTGTGTTGTTTCTTTGGTGTTTTCGTCGATTGATGGAGCGATTCTCTGAGTTGTAGATTCTTAACATTCCTATCATCTTACTTATTCGCTTATTTATCAGTTATATTTATTTATTTATTTTTTTTATTAGTTACATTTATTTTTTTTTATTAGTTACATTTATTTATTTATATTTATTTATTCTCTTGTTAGTTACATTTATTTATTTATTTTCCTATTAGTTACATTTATTTATTTAGTTCTCTTTTAGTTATACTTATTTATTTATTTATTATATTTAGACTTATTTATTTAATGATAAATTAGTTTATATATAGTAACAATTACCGTGGATCATATTTTAGAGGGATGTGCTGCATAAGTATATATTATGCGTGTTAATGTATTTTGTTTTGTTCTTAATACAAGTTTTCATGGAACTCATTTATTATACGTATATTTACGTAATTTGTTTTATTATTTCGGTGAATAATTTATGCTTTGGAATTGCAGAGTTTTTGCAATAATTAATATTCTGTAATAATTGAGTTATTATTATTTCAAGCTTTGGAATTAAATTCCAACCTGAGACAATAAAGGTAATTATTAATATACACAAGTGTGGTTATTTCTCAGTTTATATTTCAAGCTAAAATTCAAATTTGAACAGACTTATTGTATTCTTTTTATTAGATAATTAAATTTATTTATGTCTTCAATGTTGCATATTAGAATTTGTCATTATTTTCACATTAATGTTCAGTTGAAAGAAAAGTTACAAA
Organism: Tetrapedia diversipes; assembly: GCA_033822845.1. Lineage (NCBI taxonomy): Eukaryota > Metazoa > Arthropoda > Insecta > Hymenoptera > Apidae > Tetrapedia > Tetrapedia diversipes. The sequence continues at coordinate 46,213 of JAOPTO010001467.1, read as the reverse complement.
TTTTATTATCATAGCAAATAAAAAATGTAAAACTTTATTGTAGATTTTTTATCTGATTATCATCGTTTTTAATTTTGCGAAGACTGGAGTATTGTTTTTTAACGTTTCTATTTCGTTTCTTATTTTTTCCTTTTATTAATTTTAGTTTTAATTTTATTCTGATTTTCGAATTCGTTGATAGTATATACTCTTTGAATAATTAAATATTTTTGATTCCTTATTGGTTTCTCAGTGCTTTGTTCACGCTCTTGACGGTAGTCACTACACATTATCTGCAACGCGACACGTATTTGGTTACAGCTGCTTATATTGCTAATTTTACTCCTGATAACCGTTTTACATCGTCAGAAAGCTGTTGAAGAAACATATCGTTCGTAATTTTAAATCAGCAAGTAAATTAAGTCAAATATTTAAACAAACTATTTATCTTTCTAATATCCGTTTAAATAGATGAAGTTTAGTATTAAAATGAAGTAATGGCTCTACTATAGCTTGTTGTGTATAAATTTCATACATACAATTAAAATCATGAAGAATTTCTACGCAATCGCTTCTTACATTCGATCATCGAGAATTCCTATTGCAATCGCTTCTTACATTCGATCATCGAGAATTCCTATTGCAACGACTTTTTAGATCCGATCATCAAGAATTCCTATTGCAAAGACTTCTTACATTCGATCATCGAGAATTCCTATTGCAATGACTTCTTAGATTCGATCATCGAGAATTTCTATGCAACCACTTCTTACATTCGATCATCGAGAATTTCTATGCAATCGCATCTTACATTCGACCATTGGGAATTCCTATTGCAACCACTTCTTACATTCAATCATCCAGAATTTCTGTGCTACGACTTCTTATATTTGATCATCGAGAATTTCTATTGCAACCACTTCTTACATTCGATCATCGCGATCGTCTGGAAACCGTCCAGTGTGCGAGGGTTAAAATAAAAAAAAATAGCCCCTCCCACGATGCAGCAACATCCGCTGCAGTCTGCACGAGAGTGGGCTATCGCATTGGCGTCGATTCCAACGTGACCAACCAAGGTCAAGACGAGTGCTTGTCGAGGCCAGGCCGAGGGATTCGCAGCCCCCATTGTTCTCGACGAGTCGCAGAGTGCTGTGTCCGCTGATTATCTCGCGGGTCTATCTGCGCTCCCCATCGCGTTACGGGAGCGTTGGCAACGAGATCTTTCGTAGGATTGTTTGTCCTTTGCACTGCGATATTGTTCGTGCTTCCACCAGAACTGTAGGAACACTCGAATATTCGAAGATTCGAACCGTGCCGAAACTCGGTTCACGAGAACTCGAGAGAACCTAGCAACTCGAACGAGTCGAAAATGTTGAAATAATCGAGCATTTTGAACGATCTGGATCGATAATACGTGACATAGTGTACTATTAACGCTTAACACTAGATTTGCGGACATTTCTTGTATATCTATTTCCAATACACATATACCAAGGAATAAGGTATACATCGAACAGAATTTGAAATTGCAGAACTGAAAGGAAAATAGATTTGGATAAATTTATAGCGCTCCATCGATAAAAGTTAGCAAAAATTGCTAAGAGCAATATCAATGTTGCGCATCCAATATTCTCAATTATTCACGTTAAAGATTGCAATGCATAAATGGTAAGAAATAGAGAATTCTTTTTCTAACCGAAACGCTGTTAAAATAAAAAGTATTGACCAACCAAATATTCAGTGCAAGGGGCAATGAAATACGATTGAAATGGAGCTGCAAAAAAGAAAAAACGGAATGAAAAGTAAAATTGCAATTAAAAGATCTCTTTTTCAACTAAGGTAACCGTTCCAGTAGTGTCGTTAAATACGCAAGAAAATGTTGGAACTGCGGTAAAAATAACAAATAAAAGGGAAAAGTACGGGGTGAAGAATTTTTTTTCTCCAAACGACCGAGCCAAACTTTTGTCGCAGAGTGTACCACACGGTCGCATACCGAGTCACGATTTGAATTACAATCGGCACATCCCGGTATCCCGTGCAGCCTGTTCGCGTCTCGTTAACCACCCGCCATTCTTATGTAATTTTATGCTAAATTTCCACCACCGTGCGCTTCACTCCCTGTACGTCAACCCTTTTTCCCACGAAACCGCGTCCTTCGCGTTCCGTTCTCCCCCGTTGCCCGTTTTTCCCTGTCTAAGACCCCAGACCTTTCTTTTGCTCCTCTCTCTGATGCTTTCGTTCTTGACACTTGACTAGCGTCCAAGCTGTTCTTGTTTCGACGGTTTCTCTTCCTTTCGTTGTTTCGCGTTTCGTTCGTTGCTTTTGGTCCTTGAACAGCGGCTGCTCTTGAACGATGAAAATTTACTGTTTTGTAAATTGTGTGGAGCTAACAGCAGCTGTTTTTGATATTGAAATAAAACGTAGATCTGTTCTTAAGGTCGACCGTGTTTTGGGTGTTACGTCTGGTACAGTGAAATAAGTATTTAATAAATGTGACAGCGAGAAATTTCATTTTTACGTGTTTTACAAATCATATCAAGATTTGTAATTTAACGTTATCTTACACTTTTGCTTATAATCATTTAATATAATAACTAGAAATAATTAATAATAATAATAAGACTTCTACGATTATTAGAAATTTCTGCTGAATGAAATTAAAAGAATTTGGAATCGATAATATTTTTGCTTTAATATAATAACTAGAAATAATTAAATATAATAATAAGACTTCTACGATTATTAGAATTTTCTGTTGAATGAAACTAAAAGAAGTTGCCTGTCGAAGGAAATCCGGAAGTCCTTTAGGAAAAAAAGAACGCCTCGAGTCGGTACAGGATATTCCTCTTTCTTCGAGCGCTTCCTTACCGCCGGCGCATGAACAGGCATTCTACCTTATCCCCTCGCGGCCGGAAAAGAAAAGAACTTTTCCTGGCGGGAAGAAATTGATCGGAGGCGTGGAAAAATTCAAAGGTCCCGCGTCGAACGCGTTAGCCATGTTGTCGGTTGAGGAGGAACTCTTTCTCTTTGTGGCTGTCGTCGCGGTTTTCTGCTCGCTGGTTCCCTCCTTTTCTTCCGTTCCGTGGCTAACTTCGCGGAACTCTTCCTGGGGAAACACAAGAGCCTTTCTGTGCCTTTAAAAGGGAATATAGGCGAAGGTGCTTTGCAGTTTTAAAAACGTTTCTTTATAACGCAGTGGCAGCGATTAATTCTGAAGGAATCAGCTTCAAGAACCTAGTATGAAAATTTATATGAAATTGATCGTCCCTTGAACGATAAAATAGAACGTAGTTTAAGGTTTCTGATGTACATTTTTCGAAGTTGTTCAGTTTTTCAGTGTTCTTGTAAATAGGTTGGGAACTGAAACAGTTACTTTTATGGTTATTAGTTTCATTGAGAATTCTAATTTTATTTTATTCTGTTTTAACTATTAAAGAATGATGCAAGCGATTTAAAGTAATTTTAATTATTATACACAGGTATATCTAAATCCATACCCTAGTTTATTAAAATGTTAATAAATTATTAATACCATTTTTGCATAGATCGTGTATAAATAGAACCGTGTAAAATGATGATAAACACGGTATTGGGAATTGAAGCTATGAATTCCAAAACAGTATAAATTCGCTAACTAATATTTTCTATTATTTTCCTTAAATCACTATTCATTTTTCTGATTTTTGTAACTGTTATTTATGATATAAACTTTAAAGAAGAAGTTTTCATTTGTTTGTGTTTTATCGAATAGATTGAAGTGAATTGAAATAAGTTACTACTGGTATCAGAAATTGGACTTCTCTTGTTTTGGAATTCATAGCACGTTATCACTTTTACCAAATAAACCTAATTCTTCCTGTTTTTCTCCATTGTCCCTTTCACCAATATTAATTATTCAAAGAAAATAATGCAAACAAAGCTTAATACTTTTTTTATAAGAAATTTCCATACGCAAAAGTATTCACCCTATTAACCCTTAAATGCATGATTTTTTCTTACACCTTAAAAAAGTATATTATATAAAAATTATTTTTGTACGTACTTACCTTTCAAACTTAAATAATTACACAGCAAAATAACGATACAATTTACACCTATTTCAAATTTTCGATAGCCTTCGATTTATCAATGTCAAGTTCATATTTCACAATTTTGGAAGAAAAAAATGTGTTGCCACACGATAAAATATATTATGTAGATAGTGACAGTTTTATAACAGTATACAGTAAATGAAATTTAATGAATTTGAAGCCGTTTGAATGATATGTTGTAGTATTACAACGATATGCATTTAAGGGTTAAAAAACAAAGGTTCAATTAGATTACTTTGACGTCTCATAAGCTAGTAGCTTGTTTAAAAACAAATTGTTTCAGCGTCACGTGTTCCCCCCGAAACCATATAATTTTTACACGACACACTTTTTCGTAGAACGATCCTCTGGGAGTTATCCGGGGCGGAAAAATTATGTGACTCACCCTGTATAATCAATGAACGTATCACTGATCCCTAATTACAGCTCCACACTCTCCCTTCCCCCCTTCTTACAGCCCCTTGCACGATTACATTTAGCGTACAATTAATAATGGATCTCCAGGAGGGGAGAGGCGACGGTCATGAATAAATTGAAACTTCATTGGCCAGGCTGCGAGCAGCCAGCTCGTCAGCATGCAAATTTTCCGACATCCAACCGTGTCCCCGCTTCGGTTCTTCTTCTTCTTCTTCTTTCCGGTCGATTATACTCTTCCTTTTCACGGAACCGTTTCTCAAACACTTCCATTTGATTACCGCTCTCGACTGTACGCGTCAGCAGGCTCCAGTTGCGATTCCTTCGCCTGTTATCCGAACCCATGGCAGCGTTGATAACGCGTCGCTCGTGTCATCCGATCACTGTGTTATAGCTGTATGCATTCGGTAAAGGGATCGCGCGTTTGGTCTGGGTTATGTTTCGAGAAGTTTCGACGAAAGCTCGCGAGAATCTTAACCCTTTGCGCTCGAAAGGCGACTGTCCACCGTTGAAAAATTTCTAAGCGCCCACCGTGGATGTAAAACTGTACAGGAATTTGCTTACACCATGATTTATATCGTTTGGATAAGTAATATTGAAACCTATTATTGGGAATTGGGTTTTATATTGTTAAATGAAATGAACTTTTATTTGTGAAATAATACTTTGATGATTTATTAATACTTTTATATATAGCACGAGGAAGGGCAATTTTGACTGCACCTAGCGAGTTTTGTCACGAGACTAGTAGAACGCAGTGGTCGAAATTCTTACAACCCCGTCCCGGGTCCTTCAACCCCTTTTGTTCTGTTTCTCGATGTTTTCGAACTGTCTAAAATGCCAGATGTGGTTTAGCTTCTTGGAAGAAGCCCTTGAGAAAGCTGATTTATGGTTAATTTTTGCTTTGTAGTATTTCTGTATTCAATTTCCAACACCTTTAAATATAATTACGTGCATTCAGAAATTTGTGAAAATAATATCGCTCATTACGAAAAGTCACGTTTTGAGTTCAAAGGTTTAAACAAAGAGGGTTAACACATTTACTGTCAGGCAAATTTAGAGTGTCTTGCATTGGGAGCTAAGATTTCATTTTAAGGAAAATATGGATTATCATTTTGGTGATACAAAATGATATTAGAAGATTTGTTGCTTTTTAAAGAAAGATATTACTACATAATGTATTCGTTCGTCCCTTCAAATAATTCGTAACTCAAACGGCTATAAACTTATTCCGTGATCAATTGCAATCAATCTAAACTTGTAGCACGAACCACGAGATATCTCGTAGTTGCAATCTTGGTACATATGCTTACTACGAGATATCTCGTCTATTAAACGTCGCTCCAATACGATAAATTCCAAAAGTTTCTGTTACCACAATTCTTCGAACCTTATCGTTTCGCACACAGGCACAAAGCATCGGCAACTGAACGTCGAATACACGAGGAAAATAGCTTAATCCCTAGCCAGCTGTTTCTTAAAGATTTAATAGTGGCTGTTTCAGCCGCAAGGCAGCGTTCACAATGCAACAGAGGCGACGTCGTACCGGGGACAAATTTTCGCAAGTTCCGGCCGTATTAACGTAATTCGCGTCGGCGGTGGCTTTTTAATTAAAAGTACCGCACCGCCATTATCTTGCCAACTTATAATCGCGCCTATCCATCCCCGCCCCGCCCTCCCTTCGCCAGCCACCTTTCACGGAAGTCGGCCCTTATTCGCCGTGCACGAGATCGTAATGAGCAATAATTCATGTTTCTATGCTGACCGTGGCCGCGGAAGAAAATGGAACGGGATTGTCTCCATTTACCGTGGAATAATATAGATCCTTGGATCGCCATCTTGGTTTGAACGTTTCATTCCTGAATGGACTTCTTCTAACCGGAGAAATTTTGCAGGGAATTTTCTTCCAAGTTGTCGCTGTAATTGTCAAACGTGTGAAAATTCTGAAAATTACAGTAATTTCTTCTTTTTTTTTATTAGCGATGGGATCGTATTTAACGCGTTCGTTGGATCGCCATCTTGGTTTCAACGTTTCATTCCTGAATGGACTTTTTCTAACCGGAGAAATTTTGCAGGGAATTTTCTTCCAAGTTGTCGCTGTAATTGTCAAACGTGTGAAAATTCTGAAAATTACAGTAATTTCTTCTTTTTTTTTATTAGCGATGGGATCGTATTTAACGCGTTCGTTGGATCGCCATCTTGGTTTCAACGTTTCATTCCTGAATGGACTTTTTCTAACCGGAGAAATTTTGCAGGGAATTTTCTTCCAAGTTGTCGCTGTAATTGTCAAACGTGTGAAAATTCTGAAAATTACAGTAATTTCTTATTTTTTTGATTAGCGATGGGATCGTATTTAACGCGTTCGTTGGATCGCCATCTTGGTTTCAACGTTTCATTCCTGAATGGACTTTTTCTAACCGGAGAAATTTTGCAGGGAATTTTCTTCCAAGTTGTCGCTGTAATTGTCAAACGTGTGAAAATTCTGAAAATTACAGTAATTTCTTATTTTTTTTTATTAGCGATGGGATCGTATTTAACGCGTTCGTTGGATCGCCATATTGGTTTCAACGTTTCATTCCTGAATGGACTTCTTTTAACTGGAGAAATGTTGCAAGGAATTTTCTTCCAAGTTGCCGCTACAATTGTCAAACATGTCGAAATTCTGAAAAGAAGAGTAATTTCTTATTTTTTTAATTAGCGATGGGATCATATTTAATTCGTTCGCTGCCAGGGTTTGAGAATAAATTCTTGCACCACAACTCAGCAGGGTGTTTTTTGTTAGAATATGTCTCCAATTGAGATGGTTCTTTTTAGAATTTATTTATAATATTCTAACTAAGCGAAATTAGCAATTTTACAAATTGACATACCTATATGTGCGGCGATGATAGCGAACGTGTTGATGCGTGGATACTCATGAATCCGTTGAAAAGTTTCATTTTATGGGGTTTGAACGTTGTTTGCGAGACCTGCGAAATGCTCGGATTATACAAATTGGTTTCGAACTCTAGAAGAGTGGGTACTTGTAGGGTTCCAGAATCTAGTATACATTAGGTGTACGTAGAAATTTTAGTCCTTTTGATCAGCACTCCGATACAATTATTTTAAACTCCAATGATTTTTCACCTTTTTGAGTGTCTGTAAAGTTGACGTGGAAGTATGTGAAACATAGTATTGAAACAAGGAAAATATTCTGAAGATTAATTTGTGCTACTTTTATTATATATGAATGAAGAAAAATTGAATAGTGTCTAAAATATTTGCATACATATAATTACTTATCAGTAGGTAGGTACATCAACGTTTGAAAGAACGAATCTCGTGAAAGTAGTACTCGAATCTTGAAAGATTATACACCGGACAAAGATTATGGGAATTCAACATTATAAGTGGAGTAAGTTAACATTTTAAAGAGTTAAAATACACTCCTAAAATATTGCAATGTGCTTAATCAAAATTCGATTATGCCTACTTGGAAGAACTATTTTTGTTTCTTAACCTAATGATAAACGGTTTTAATCATTTGAGTACTTTTTAACTGGTTTGATCAAGTTGAGAATATTTTTCTCCTTTTTCTTCTTCACGTTTGAGGTGCTTGAAACTCACATTTAGATTCGAATCTACCTTAGTGTACTTGATTTCATCACCATCTTTAATTAGATTGAGCTCCACGGTAGAACCATTTCTAATAGCGTAATTCCTAATTCGTGGAGGTCGTAACTCTCGGTTATGCTTCGCTCGCGACGATGCATCGAAATGCTGACTTGTTTGAATTTAATCTCAAGATTGAATGAAATAGGACGCGAGTTTTAAAGCGATAATTATGCTTAATAAAAGCTCAACGAAATCGTTATACATACAACTGGTTACACGATGTGGATTTAAGTTGTTTTTAAATTCTGTCTGTTGTTTATATTTTTGTTTTATTTTAATACATTACGATTACGAAAGGAAAACATGTCGTCTTTATTCTACGTTTCTACCCAAACACATTTTATTTGCTAACACGTGAGAAAAGAAGCTGCGCCAGTTATGTTTGTAACTTTTAGGAAGTAGTTTGGCATAAAAGAAACTGCTTTTAAATTACTGCAGTATGTTTTATCTAAAAATGTGTCCAAGAAAATCAAATGCAAAATAAACGAAATAAAGATTGTAAAAATATGTTATTATAGTTTAGTGTTTTATTAAGCGTTATTAATGAATCTTTAATAACAAATTTGGCGGTATTGTCCGGGATTACAATGATATCATTTGTTTGATTGTGACGGTGAATCAAAGGACTTTATCATATTTAATATAATTTTAATTTTAATTGCAGTTTCACTCAATGAGATTGAGAATGACTAATTGCAAATCACGTACAGTATTTTAATATTTTACACTTAGCACATACTCTGTTAACAGGCAGTAAATTAAAAACGCCAAAAATAAAAAAAGCCACTTTTAAGTTACTTAGTTCCTTTAAACACACCTCTTCTATCGATAAATCTTACAGTAATCATTGAATTCATTAGAAACATAATTCGATTTCGAACTGTAGCCGTTCGATTAATAGCGTAGTTAATACCGATACCAACGCATATGATCACTGAAAAGAAAATCATAAAGCAAACGGCTGATAAAGACCGACTCTCGAAACTCAGCGATGATTCTTCTCCTAAATCTTCCGCTATCGAATCAATCCCCCAGACACCTCCCAAATAACCGAGCACGAGCGAATTTTGGCCTGTCCCGTACGCAAAACTTCAGCAGACACCCCCGTTCCACTTGCCACCCCCTCCAGCACGTTGTGCCTGTCTTTTCGTAGCAGAAACTTGGGACGAAGCCTGAAGTTGCAGCTTTTGCCCGCGACAAGTTGGATCGTCCTCGCCTCTCGTAGACGACTTCCTCGTGGACCGTTGGAGCACGTTTTCAATCTGTCCCCCGTAGCCCTGGCCGGGAAACGAGGGAATTGTCCTGGAAACGTTATGTGTGTGTGTGTGTGTGCGTGCGTGCGTGTGCTCGCGACCGGGACAAAGGGAACGCTTCCGGCGACGGAGGGCGCAAAATGGGCGGCTGAAAATTCTTCGCCTCTTTCCTTACCGTCACCCCGTCTTGTTTGACGGTTTTTGGATCGGGCAGAGGGAGGGGAAGGGGAGGGCTTTCTTTTCTTCGTGGCCGCTACGACGCGCTCGTTAGGGTAATGCGGAGGTTGCTTTGTGCGGCTGCAGATTTTGGGGTGCAAGTTTTGTGTAAAGGACTTAGGGAGGGACGAGGTTGGGAGATAGTAATTGATGGAAAGGTGTTTAAGTTTTGATGGTGTGGAACAGGGATTCTCAAACGTTTTTATTCGGGCAACTCGATTTTATTGCGGTTCATATGGCGGATCAATCTTTTAACACGTTGTATGCGGGAAATGGAAATTACAGTCTTTAAGGCGTCACTCGTGGTTTGAGGAAGACTGTAACCGCTGTTTATGAAAAACTAATAGTGATAATGAGTGACTGTCATTGTCGTGGTGAAGCATTGAACCCTTTTTTCTAATAGAAGCGTCAGATTACACTGTTCAATAAGATTTTTGCGCGGTCATACCCACTAAGTGATTCTTATAGATCTCAACGAGCTAAAAAACGAACCTGAAATCAGTTTTTATCCATCACCCTCAGTTTTTGAGAAAATCGCAATTTTTCTGCTTTGACCTCAATTTATAAAAAAATTACAAAAGCTAGACGATTCCTGTTGAATGCAATGAATTCCGTGGATTTTAACGAATACATTGATATACAACACCTGTAAATGTTAATTAAATTTGACGGCACTCGTTTTTGGTCCTAATTTTTGGGTACTCTTTTCAAGTGTAACCCATCGGTGATGTACGTTGACATCAGCGTGTCAATAATTTACTGATAATTTTCACATTTGCTCAGTTTTTCCTAAGTGCCTTAACCCTTTGCCCTCAAGAGGTAACTGTTAATCACCAAATGATAGTTTCGCAAATTTCCAGACTTTAGTTAGCTTGTTTATTAGTCAAACTCAGAGGTTAAACAATCGTATATGTAAAGTTTAGTATATTATGTAACTAAACTAAATGACGTTTAATATAAGGGAATCTTAGTAAATATTTCAGATTTGAAAATTTTTCAAGTTAGTATCATTAGACAATTAACAATCACCTCTCGAGCGCAAAGAGTTAATCATTTGCACTCGAGAGGTGGCCGTTAGTCGTTTAATAATACTAACTTCAAAACTTTTCAAATTCTAAATATTTACTATAATTCACGTATATTAAACTCCATTTAGTTTAGTTAAGTCGTATATTAAAATTTACATATATGACTATTTAACGTCCGGGTCTGAAAATTTGCAAAACTATCATATGCTAGGATTACGATGTCCCATGAGAGGGGTCAGCCGAGTGCAAAGGGTTAATATTTTTAAACCAGATCGTACGCTTGGATCGTGCCAATATGGTGGATTTAATTCGTTCGCTTTCAGTCGAGTGCAGGCTTTCACTGCGTTTTGTTTAACGGGCTGACGCGCGTTTGGTAGCCGCTTCTTGCGGCACGTTCGCGACACCAGCGAAGCACGTTGATAAAACACGTGCCGGAAATTTCGGCACCTGTTACGCGCGTGTAATGGCGGCCTGTGACATGGATGTCCGGGCATTTCGTCGCCCTGAACCGGATGTTCTGTGCTTTCGACTCTTTCACTGTTATCGCTATTTACAGTAATCGGCGTAATTTCAACACCAGAACGTAATATAAAGTATAGCAGCTTCTTGATCTGTAAATATTATCGATGTGTTCATTCGTATTGTTAGTAGCATACGTTTTTATGCTAATTTTTTTTTTCCTTTAACACTTCACCGACCGCTCGTGTATCAACTTATTCCTGAACCGGCTCACTCACTTTGTAGGGAATGCATCATTAATGAATCGAACACAATGATTTCTTTCGTGTAATTAATATTTTTAATATCTTTTTACAGTATATATATATACGATTTTAAAGCAGTCACCTTCGTGTAAGGGAACATTACAAAATTTACAAACTGAAGCATGTAAAAAGCCGATTAATAGACTTCTGGTTGGTAAAGTGTTAATTGGTATTAATTAGTGTTGATTAATATTAATCCTCCTTTTGGACTCTTATTATATAGGGATGTATACCTTTTTAATAAATTTGTATCTGTTAATTCTGACACAAAGAAATTATGTTAATTTAAAAATACTATCGGGTCTTGTAGATCCAAATACTGTAGGAGGGTTAGTTAATATTAACTCTTTGCACCCGAAAAGTGACTCTTTATCTACAGAAATTTCTAAATGTAGGATATGCAAATTAAACGATACTGAAACTTATACTAAAATTTATTTAATTCGGATAAATAATACTGGGACTTTCAAATATGGCTATTTGTGGAAATGGTAACAGTGGACTGCCGATAGTTACCTTTCAAGTTCAAAGGATTAAGCTTACTTGTTTCCATGAAATTTTTAGTCTTGAACTTTTGTACGTTACTGGTGAAGCTTTATAAATTTTTGCAGAAATCTCTGTTTCGAAGTAGTAAAAATACCACATAGGAAATGTGTTTTCATCTATAGCAGACAAAAATATTTTTGTATAATTCCTTTAATAAAAATACTTTACAATCAGTAGAATACACTTTTTCACGTTCTTCTATGTGCATTCTAATTCTTTTCCTTTATCCGTGTTTCAGGTGAGTTTTCTCCCCGTTTCGGAAGGGATTAAAAGATTTTTCACAGCGAGTTGGTGAGTTAAAAGTTAAAAAGTTTCGTAGGAATCCATCCCGTTGAGGGATCGACAAAGGGTTTAGTCGAACGTGGTCGCGTGAATCACCATGAGAACGAGCTTTCAATATTTTACGGAAGAAAGTACTTCCCTTAATGACCAGGACTTAAGCGTTTCATTTTTTCAGAATATAAAATGTCTAGGAGAAAATGTTTAAAACGATATAATACAGCATTGTTAATTAAACAACACTGAATTCTGTGGTAACTTTTTTCACGCGGAAACCTCTTAACAGTAATATTGAAATTCTTATGCTTTTCATTTATAAAGTTACCGAGTTTCATACTACTCTGTATTAAAATGATTAAAACTCAATTGCACTGTGGATAATTATAATTTAAATTTGGTTTGAATAAAAATTTGCACACTAAATTAGTGAGAATTTCAATCATTACCTCGTTAAGTTTGAATTTGTTCAGAAAATTCAAGCTGGTGATTTTGAAGAATGATTTGTACTCATGTATCCTACAGAAATGTTAACTAATTCAGTTTTAAGTACTGGATTCTAATTTATACAATTTAAAGCAAGTGAGTTTATTATAAAATTCACCTAAACAATAAATTAATAAATTTACGTTACTTAAGAATGAGATTAACGCTTACATAACTTGAGAGCTCGAGTTTACATTTAAGGTAATCCAAAAAGATCGTTCGAACGCTTAACCGAAGGTAAACATAAATAGGTCGAAATTTAATATTAACCGAAAAGTTCCTCCAAAAATTCCGAAGATAGCCCATTAAGAACCCGATTTTTTACAGAGATAGCTTTATTTGAACATCAAAATGGGGTAAAAATTTCCCAAACAATTAAAAATTATAAAATATTATAACTTACCAAATATAATTATATCCTCCCCTAGTCATCAATTGACTACCACTACGTTTTTCTCGATAATTCTGACACTATTGAAAATAGGGCCTCAAATAATAGACACTCCGTAGTATATAGAATATTATAATATATTATAAACAAAAACTTAGAACAAAATGATGTTTAGTTACAGAAACGATATCTAAATTGAACCAACGATAAAAAATTTAAAACTGATAACATTCATTTAGTTATGTTGATGCATCACCTTACGTAGAACCTAATATTTTACAATCACAATTTTGATAGGTATCAATACAACGATTATGCTGGGAAATGTAATCATTAGATATACATTGCAATAGATAAAAAATATAAACAATAAACTCGTCATTTGACAACCATGGGCGCTAATGGGTTAATTTGATCATCGTTAACCAGCTGTTGTTAATTAGCGCGAATTCTTTCTTTCTCCCGTATTACGTTAACAAAACACCATGGTAATGTTTCTTAATTACACCCTATTACACCGTTCTTTTATCACCCTCTTCGACGCGGCTCGTTTCGAAACATTTAATTAGTTCCCTCGCCGAACGCAACGCGAAATTATATCGCGCGAAGGAACAGTCAAAGTGGCCGTCGACGCCAGGACACGCGCTTTTTCGTCGCCCTTCCGTCGGAACGTCGATATTCCCGCTGGCTGACATTCGTTGACAGCCTCTTGTCCTCGTTAGACAACGAAACGTGTCTTCATTTCTGTCTGTCTTTGTGGATGTTTCACTCGATGTATTTTTGGATACTCAGGATTGATGAATGCGTCTTCTTTCTTTTTTTTTTTTTTTCTTGGTTGATGTCAGAACGAGGGGAGCTGTAAGTACAGTGGCTCCAAAAAGTATTCGTGCACTGTGTTCCAATTGTTTTGCAATGCTTATTGAAAATCATGTGAACAACAGTAATATAAACTATGATGAAAAACATAGAAATAAGTTGTTCTTTTTCAAATAGTATTGTGGTAATGTATAGATTTAAGGGTTAGTATTGTAAGATGGTACGTTTGGTGTGTGGCTCTGTGCGTGAAAGATGAGAACTTGAGAAAACAGTGCGACTGAGAGATTCTGGGTAGTCGTGACCGAATGCGTAGAGTGAGAAAGATTGACAATTAGAATGAAAGGAAAGTATTGAACGTAGAAAGAGTGTTGAAGAAGTGAAGTAGCCAGCGTAGAGAAAAGAACTGTGTAGTTCACGAAGCATAGGCGTAGTTTGCAAAGCATAAGCGTAGTTTGCTATTTTGTGTTCGTTTGTGTCGTTTTAGTTTGATTAAATACACGTATATTTATTATTTTATTCACTCTTCTTTCTTTCCCTTTTTTCATTTATAACCTTTCCCATAGTATTTTCACTAATCAGCGCTTTGATAACTATTATAAACACAAAGATTGCGATTACGGTCCTAAGAAACCTTGTTGGGACCATAGTCCCGTGTCTCGTTTCTATTAGGTTGGAGGGAAAGTTCTGTCGTATTTTAAATAGGCAAGTAATTTTTTTTGTAAATAAAAGAAAACATCTGGCTAGTGAGTGATTGGGAATTTTTTTTGTTTTTTTTTTTTTTACCTGTGTATAATATAAAAGGAGTCCTTTTTTTTACCGTTCATCATTTACTTGTGATATTTAAAGTGAAAAACGTGTCGGTAGATAAAGTGCATTTACGACACTGCATTTTGTATGAATTCCAAAAAGGAAGCAACGCATCGGTTGCGTGTAAAAATTTATGTGCGGTATTTGGAAAAGATATTGTAAATGTTCGTACTTGTCAAAGATGGTTTAGCAAATTTTGTTCCGGGGATCTGAGCCTCCAAGAAAGTGATCGATCTGGACGACCATCCAAGATCGATAATGATGTTTTGCGATCCATGTTGGAAAATAATTCACGTTTAACAAGTCGAGAAATTGCAGAAGAGTTTGGCGTTCATCATACAACTGTTGGAGATCACATTAAATCTCTTGGGTTTGTGTTCAAGCAAAGTGTTTGGGTTCCACATGAATTAACGGAAACGGAACATACGACAGAACTTTCTCTTCAACTCAATAGATAACAATTTGTCATAATGCTGACAAATTATAATTTAAAGCTTTGTATAGAAAATAATCTAAAGAGATCTAATAGAACATAGATCAATTAATTTATGAGAAAACTGTACAAACAGTAATTATTAAGTAGGTTTAGCGTTTAGAATTTCAATATTTATAGATACCTATTTACGTTGAAGGAAAGAAATAAAGTGATTTAAATGTCATTTAATTATTTCTTCCGTTTTTTATCTACGATATATTGTACTATGTTTAAATAATATAAGATTAATTAATTACCTAATCAGGATAACCTGGGTCCCCAATAAAATTTGCATTTTATCTTCAACTGGGTAAGATCAGATTTCTGTTACTCAGCATACTTCCACTTTTATCTATTTTGCGCATCAAACATTGATATCTTTGAAAAAGATATTTAAATAATTGTAATACGTATATTCGTGCTAGCAATAGATGTAAATAAAATTTTATTGAAATGAAAATAACTAGAACCAAAATTCTACGTTGCTCTGGTTTTTGCTTTTGCTAGTTAAAAGTCGAAGTAATTTATGAACTGGCGTGGAATTAGTGTGTGGGCTCGGTTGAACAGCAAAAAGAGGAGAAAAATAGATTGGCGTGCGATTGGGAAATCAAATGGGGCCGTGTTCCTGACGAAATTCTAAATAACTAATTGCACCCTCGAGGTTTAACTGTCGGGTTCGTATATCTCGTCTGCCGAGCTAGTTAAAGAGGAAACAGCGTTGCGTTTTTGTGAAACGAATCTATTTCACATGGTCTGTGTATCTCCAGCTCATTTTCTTTTTGCGAAGATTTTTTGAACCTTTGCAATGTTTTTCTTATTGTTTCGTTTGATAATAAATACATACGTTTGTGCGCTATGCAAAAAAAGATTTTAAGTAAGAGTTAAACAATAATAAAGATTTTATAATAAATCTTAATAATAATAAATCTTAATAAAGATTTTATGTAATAGTTTTATTAGATGAACGAGTAGACTTTATCAATCATTAGAGCATAGAGTGGGGTGTTGTAGAATTGATTAACGAATTTTTGTATTACTTGTTTTCAGTGCTTCTTGTAGTTGATGTAATTTGACGAAAATTCGTTCGCGGGAGTTCTGTGGTAACGCTCGTACACTGACTTTTAACGTTCTGCAGTCTTTATTGGGGTAATGGAAACTGTTTCATTAAATTAGAATTAATTAAAAACTCGTATTTCACTTCGAAAAATGTTCGTCCCTTCTTTTTATCTTACTTTCTTTTAATTAATAAAAAGGTTTCTGTTTAAAGTTATTTAAGGTATCCTGTTTCGTGTTCTCATTTTATTTGTTCAAATTCGGGATTCGTAGAAAGAAAAATGGTATTGTAGAGATTGAAATTGTTGAAAATATTGGTGCTCTTCAAACTTGTTGGCGTTCGAATTCATAAAGTGTTGCTTTATAATCACAATTTCGAACTTCTGATAATATATATAATATGTAATATCTCGTTGAGCAATTATTTGAGTTAGTGGTGAATGCAACAGAAAACATTTCACCAAAATCATTGTAAATTGAAAAAAATTAAACGTTATTTTACTAGAACTTGCAAGTGATCACAGTGGATTCCTGTTAATCGAATTTTTCGTTAATGTTTTATTTTACTTTACAAAAATTTTTCATCGATCTACGGAAAGTGACATAATTAAGAAAAAGATAGGTTTGTGTTAAAAAGTTCTTCCTTATTTCTGTTGTTTTTTCAACTTAAGCATTTCTTCAATTAACACGAATTAAAAATTCTTTTAACCATTGCGATTTCGCGGAAATTGGTTAAAGCTTCTATCAAAAAATCCTAATAACGTTTCCTAATTTTTCTCTGCTATTTCCTTAAAGGAAATTCAGTAGAATTTCTAGCAGCCACCAAACTAGTGTTGAAAGAATCGAGTTGAAGTATGAAAGCTGATTTCTTCCGTTCGTTCTACAGCGTTGTGACGCACGGAGAGTGAGAGGAAGGATAGAGGGTGGTTACGGGGATGAAACGACAGACGAGGCCGGCAGGACTGGCCTGTGCGTGGAAATTTTCCCCACCTGTTGCCAAACAATTCCCATGGAAACGAAGTTATGGCCACGGTTTCCGTCAGATAAATACCGCATGCGCGCGCGCTCTTTGCCTCAATGACGATGTTTCTGTTAACAAAGGGTTGCCTATCGTTATTGTTTGTGATTTTGAAGAACGCATTTTGAATGAAACATGAGCAACAATATGCACCTGTACAGAATTAATCATAAGTATTCGAATGGTTTCAACGAATGCCTTCACAGTCAAACTCTTTCAGCCACGCGCTCGCATTTTCCCCGTCATGTATTCTTCCAAACACTTGTTTCCTTTCTTTCTAATTGTCAACCTTTCTTACTCGATGCATTCGGTCACGTTCACCCAAAAATCCTCAGTAGTGTAACCCATCGGTGATGTACGCTGACATCAACGTGTTAATAATTTACTGATAATTTTCAAATTTGTTCAGTTTTTCCTAAATGTCTTAACCCTTTACACTCAAGAAGTAACATGCACCTGTACAGAATTAATCATAAGTATTCGAATGGTTTCAACGAATGCCTTCACAGTCAAACTCTTTCTGCCACGCGCTCGCATTTTCCCCGTCATGTATTCTTCCAAACACTTGTTTCCTTTCTTTCTAATCGTTAACCTTTCTTACTCGATGTATTCGGGCACGTTCACCCGAAAATCCTCAGTCACGAGGTCTTCAACGAGGCGACAAAACAGATTTCTGCGCGGAGAGTCACTTTAATCGATCGATTGAAACTCAAACGTCGAAAAAGGACACCAAAGTTAATCAAGAATAATATGCAGGGCTCAATGTATAATGCAATTGCTTTTGCGTAAGACAGTAGACTCTTGCGACTGAGAGTCGTTCTAGAGTCTCGAGTATGCAAACTGTGGATACAATTTTGATGAAATCAGAGTTTTTTATTAACCTTGTATATATGATATATTAAAACCTTCTAAACAGTAATTTATTTCATAAAATCGTAATCAATTATCCCTTAACATTTTTCACTCGATACATTCGGTCACGTTCACTCAAAAATCCTTAGGTATTCAGTTTTCTCAAGTGCTCATCTTTCGCGTGTTAGAAACACTCTAGTCCAAACATTTTACGTTCACATGGCTGTCGCTCAACTCAAACACTTTTTACACTTTTCTAAACTCGCATCCACTCGATCGAATCCCTACAATACTTCGTATCAGGTTAAATCAGTAAATATTCTGGTACTATCTTCGTTTTCAACTACGGCATTTATATCTCTTTTAGTAAGATAGCGGAGGTATCAAAAGTTCTGCGATCGCGAACGCGTAAAAAACCATTCGCTGAACCGAGTATCGTTTCCTGCACCTCCTGTAAACCGGATGTACGCACCGATTGACACCCAAAACGAACTAAAAACGCATCTGTCTCGGCGGCCTGTGTGTTAATTGCTCTCGCGAAAGACGCCTGAACGGTTTCAATTATTTCCACCCCTTCGCTCCTCTGTCTCACAGCCATGCTCGCCAGGGTGGAAACACGTCGAGGGGCGGGAGTAAAAAATCGGGCGATTTTAATTAGAAACCTCTTTCGTGATCGCGTCGAAGATCAGAGTCACGGCACAAGGGTCGTCGTCGACGTCGCTGACGCTCCACGGGGGGTTCAATATGGCGAGAGTTGCCCCTGCCTGGGTCCCTCTGAGACATCGTTTTATGTGTATTTTCTATCAAGGAACGCTTGCAGCAACGATATATACAGGGTGTGATGGAAATTCAATCCTCCTCGTTTATTCTTCATTGTAGTATACATGTATCACTGTAGCCATAATATTTCCTTTTTAATTTGTCGCATCGTTTGGGTCTTAGCGATGCAATACACAAAATATGAAGTTTATAGGATTATTTCTTATTGCGGTATTTAAGTTTTTGCGTGTAACAGTAACAACAACAATAACAAGTGTAAAGTTTCAGAAACATTGTGGATTTTTACGTAATTTGTGTTGTTCGTTTTGTTTGAGAAAATTGATATTCATTTATTGAATTCGCATAATAATGTATCTATCTGTTGCAAGAATTTCAGGTTATCTATGTAGATTTGAAGAGAATAACAGGGTTGAAGCGTTTAATCCTTGTAAAAGTAGACAGATACTGTATGCGTGTACATCTAACAGAATATAAGATTCAAAATTTCCTTTGAAATAGTTTCTTTGAATAAATTAATTATTAGCAATTACTTCTTGCGCGTTATTTGTTTCTTCTGCTATTATAGTGAAATATGTGTAGTTATTCTATAATTTCGTTGTTTACTTTCTGTCTATCACAAATAATATACCATAAAAGGATCTGTTCCTAAAAACTGAGTAAAACTTTTGTGATCGCTTATTTATCTAATGGATCGACCATTTGATCGATTTTATGAATCGCTGTTGCTCTCGGCAAGCAATATTCCCCCTCGAAACAAGTGTTCTCATTAAGTGTTTAATGAGAGCTCGAATTCGCAAATTGTAAATAAACCAAACGGGATAATTAATTTCGATACATCATTACAACAAGCCTTTCATTGCTTTCTACAGCTATGAAATATTACCGTGAACGCGTATTACATTTCATTTATAATGATTTTCAAATTACGATTTGGTATTATCAATTCATCTGCCTGTAGGAACGGCATTTTATGATAATTAAATCACGAGAACACGTTGTTATAATGTATACTTGATTATCGTGTATTTTACGTTGTTTCTGAAACCTCATCGTTTTGATAACGCGAGATTTTTGTTATGGTAATCACGTTTAGAAAACAAACTATGAATACGGTGTTGGAAGATAAACGTAAATGGAAGTACTGGGATATCTTACGAAAATAACATATTTGGAGCATGAAATTGTTGAGGAACGAACACAATGGAGCAGGAATTAATTTAACAAATATCTAATGGAATATATCGATGAAACTTAAACTTTTTTACTTTTATTATATTATGTGTGGTTCAATAAATTGTTGAAATTCTTCATTATAAAGTTAGCTATAATTTTGAGTTTTAATCTAATCAGATTTGCATTAATTGGTAATTTGCATGTACAAAAAAAAAATTGATTCAGCAAGGAAGTTATAAATTATTCCTGTATTTATTTTTTCAGTTGAATGATGTTTATTATTGTAATTAGTAATTTAACGAAAGTATTTTGCTCCAAAAATTTATAAAACGATAATAATCGCGTTATTTCTTATAAATTAATTTATTTATTTTTGTTGACTCTTTGATCTTAACCTTTTGCCCGCTACTGTAAGTTTCTTGGAAAATCAAAAATCCCCTCAAATAATTCCAAGCTAACACCAAATAAAACAAGTCGAACCTAACCCGCTTGTCCTACATTCAAAATGACTGTAAATGGAATTCAACGGCCGCGATGAATTCGAACCATTAGTGAAAAGAGAAGGGGAGCGTAGTGATCTCGAGGAATCGTCGTCGAAAAATCTTCATCCCCCATGAATCTGATCTTAACTTTTGCCCGCTACTGTAAGTCTCGTGAAAAATCAAAAATTCCCTCGAAGAGTTCCAAGCTAACGCCAAATAAAACCAACTGAACCTAACCCGCTTGCCCTAAATTCGAAATGACTGTAAACGGAATTCAGGCGGCCGCTATGAATTCGAACCATCAGCGAAAAGAGAAGGGGATCGCCGTTGAAACACCTTCGTTACTCAAGAATCTGATCTTAAAGTTTTGCCCGCTACTGTAAGTCTCCCGGAAAATCCAAAATTCCGCCAAATAATTCCTGGTTAACACCAAATACAACCAGTTGAACCTAACTTGCTTGCCCTACATTCAAAATAACTGTAAACGGAATTCAGCGACCGCGATGAATTCGAACCATCAGCGAAAAGAGAAGGGGATCATCGTCGAAAAACCTTCATCACTCAGGAATCTGATCTGAAACTTTTGCCCGCTACTGTAACTCTCCTGGAAAATCAAAAATTCCCTTGAATCATTCCAAGCTAGCACCAAATAAAACCAACTGAACCCAACCCGCTTGCCCTACATTCAGAATGACTGTAAACGGAATTCAGGCGGCCGCTATGAATTCGAACCATCAGCGAAAAGAGAAGGGGAGCGTAGTGATCTCGGGGAATCGTCGTCGAAAAACCTTCATCACCCAAGAATCCCATAACAATCCGTTCGTATGGCGCGAGGGCTCAGACGGTGGAGGGTATAAAGCAAACGAGCCGGGGAGGCATAGCGGGGATGCTTTATGGGCCAATAACAGGGGCGTGTGTCTTGTCGTTGTAAATTATTAAGCCGCCCCCAGTGTGGCCGATAAAGCTCGCGGACCTGATATCCGTGGCGTTGGCGAGCTAGCAGGGCCGTCCTCTTGGACAGGAAATAACGATTAACTCGGCGTCCTCGACGACACGGTGTATGTACGGTAAATCATTGACGCCTTGGCGAACGCCTGCGATAATGTATAGAACATTATTATAGGAGAAAAAAGGTGAGAACTATTAAAAGCACGAAGACCAAAGCGATATTTTGCGGCTCCAAGAGCAGACGTTGGGCCGCCCTTTGTTTTGCCGAGCTTGGATCAAGTTGTGTGCTTAACACTATTCCTACCGACACTTTATATAAACTTATTCCTACCGTGACTTTCCCACGTAAGACAGACTACAAATTTTTCTCAAAAAATAAACGATGAAAAAAGAAGTGAATGTCGAAAAATGTATTATACGTATATTCGAGACAAAGTCTAAAGTTTAATACGATTCAATTACGTTGTATCTATGAAATTCTAATCGAAATTTTAAAAACGGTCATTTGACCGGTTGTGGTAGGAATAGTGTTCACACTAGAACGACCAGAGCAGTCAAAATAACCAATTGGTGATTATTCATAGTAACCTTATAAGGTCACTGTGGTTAGCTTTCAAAATTTACTATGATTTTTTGCAGAAGGCATGAATAAAGATTTGTTCTCTATGTATTCGATGCATCTTCATGAAGTTTTCAATTTCATCTCTTCAAAGCAAATAAGTACACTTTAATTGTCGGCCGTTCTAGTGTTAACACTTTCACGTCCGCACGGTTCACAAAAATTTTATTCTCTGTCACCGGAACTTTTCACAAAGTTGTTTATTAAAATGTACAAATATCGAATATAAAATTCATTGCAACATAATACGAGGTATATGATGAATTCTGATATGCTTGAATAGGAAATGTAATTCTTTGTAATCGAAATAACATTTGTCCTGGCATGAACATATATATATATTTGATGCGTTTAAAAAATATTCTTTAATTTGGCTCAACTGAACAATTATGAGTAAGTTTAAAAACAGAACATTTTATTTTGAAATCTGCATTGCTGTATAACATTCAATCAGATTGTTACATTAAGTAACATTATAAAATAATAAATTAGTAGTTCTGTAAAGTATGGAACATTTCAAAGCATCTTGACATCTCTGAGACGTCAAAGTTTACAATGGCACACAAAATGTGTTAACGTAATATAAACGTCATTAAATATGAAGGGGTTAATTACCTACTGAAATTGATAGAAGGGGATGTCGAAATATTTCCTGAACGCGAACGGTTAACATTTGCGTAAACCGTGAAGAATAGAATCAAAAGCCGACAGGTGTATCCAAGATGTTGAAACGGCGGACTTATAATCAAATTTAAGTATGGATCGTAGTTTTCAACTGGAGCGCGTATCGGGAGAGTAACGAGCAGGTTATGGTCGTCACCGCGGCAGCGATGTTTCGACTTAGGAGGTTCTCTTAAGTGCCCCTTAATATTAAGGTAGGCGGCGGCGGCCTTTATTGGCAGGGCCGTGCATTAATCCGGTTACGGGGTGTAAGGGCCGGAAATTTGTAGGCGGCGATAAATTTTAAAACTTGTTCACGCATCTGCGTTCGTGCTCCCCCATGGCTTACGGGGGTTAATCGAGCGACTTGAAATACTGTTAAGTCTACTGTATCTGAACTAACAGAGAGAAAGAGGCGTAGGGGAAACTATAGGCTAGGCTGACTTGAAATTCTGGCTGAGGGTGTTCGACGATAACATGTCTTTAGTGGCTCAATCTGTTTAGTAACAAACGTTAGCTCAAACAAGAATGCTTGATCTGTTAGAAAGGAAAGAATGGAGACTGATCTTTCCTTGTTTAAGGAAAAGTGACTATCAATTGCCATAATGAATAGAAGTTTAAGAACAAGGGACCAACGAAGAGGAGTAAATTAAATTAGTGCGAATAACACGTCGTTTGTTTTGTGTTCATTAACCTCTTCAGGGACGATTTTTTACATAAAGAAAAGCGATGACTTAATTTTCTATTTTATTACGATTTATTCAGTTTATATTAATCCTTTGTGCTTGGCTGTCCCCTCTCAGGGGACATCGCAACCCTAGCATGTGATACTTTCGCCAATTTTCAGACGTTAGTTCGGACCCGGACGTTAAACAAACATATATGTAAATTTTAATATACGACTTAACTAAACTAAATGAAGTTTAATATACGTGAATCATAGTAAATGTTTCGAATTTGAAAATTTTTGAAGGTAGTATCATTAAACAACTAACGGTCACCTCTCGAGTGCAAAGGGTTAAAGGGAATTCGAAAAGCCAAAAAGATTGGGAAAGCAATAAAGATTTACAAAAAAACTTAACGTTCCACATTTGTGGCCACTGAGCGATAATTGTAATTATAAAAAACTAAATGTCCACATATGTGGCCAAGGGCGTCAAGGGGTTAATAAATATAACACTGCACACTGTAGGCATTTATACATCATGAAACTGTCTGTGTTTTGATTGATTTTCCTATAGTTTAACAACAAAGAGTAACAATGAATCCCTTGTATATTTTTCTATGGAAAATATTTTTAATTTCGTTACAAGTTACATTGATCTAATAATTACGTCAACTTGTATTAATTTATTTTAACTGTTGATAAAACTGTTGCATGGTAAAATTTAACTAATCAATTTTAATGTCTTCTTCTGTGTTAGAGGGTGCAAATGAGTTCGATTCATAAGATTTTAATTAATTACATTTTATATCCGTTCTCGAAACGCGACAGTGGGAATCATAAATAGTTAACAAGATAGCCCTGAATAATTTCGTGAACAATGTGTGTATGGTGATGTTTTGGAAAATGTCTAACGAACCTCATAATTACGAATGTATCAGTGAATAATAATGTAGTTACAATTAAGAATAATTTTACGTAAATATTTGTTACTAAAATCAAGTATCAATTGTTGCAAATCGTATTAAGTATCATGCTTAGGTTTTCATGTTTATTTTACCTGTTTCTAATGGATGATAGCACTTTACTGTCCATGTATTTTAAGTAATAGAGATTGTAATTAGACTGTAGCTGTTTATGCAGATTCTGATTTTTATAAATACAAGCGTAGAAATGAAGTGTATAAATGAAAATTTGCTAAATGCATTTCATATGTCCTCTTTCTTCATATTTCCATAAAGCATAAGCGTTTGTAATGAATTGTGATCAATTGTAATTTTTAATCATTTAACGTTCATTTTTATCAGAGCTAGAAGAAAAAGGTATTCGAAACAGATAACAACCAATTATCCTTACAAATATTTAGATACCATCAATATATCTGTAGCTAGCATAATAAATTGCACCCTTGATTAAAAAATGTATTTTTCATTTCGTGAATTCAATTTCTATACTGTTCGAATATATTTGCGATCTCTTACACTTATTAAAATAATTACATATTCTATCCAATCCTACCGAAAAGCAAATTTAGGAACCCTCAAAAACCATAATTAAACATCTTCATTTCAGTCGATGATTATAAAACAGATTCAAGTCAGAGATTGCTTTTAAAATTTATATTTCCGTTTCTTTTTTTCTCTCAATGTAACTCATTTTCACACGATTTGATAAATCAGTTTACTTTAACTCTTTTACTTGAACCACCTTCATAATCACCGGCACATTTATCTTCATAGTTCAATTGATAAATGAACCACAGTATGCGTACGAATATACGATATATCAGAATCGATACGTTTCTTAAATCGATCAACCACCTATCAGCGTCAGATTTCCTCGGTTAGTTACCAGCCCGCGGAATCGGACTTTTCACCTGCGATTAATCGATGAATATATATTTAATCACCGCGGTGTGCCAGGACGCTAGCATAGAGAATCGAACGGATATTTAATAAACCGGGCGTGCATGACAAAGCGACCGTGTGTGTCCTTTCCACGAACACCATATTATATTTCGGGTAATGATACCAAAAGTTGGCCCCCGTCGGTTGGGGGGTTGGGGTTGGGGGACAGGCAGGACACACGGCAGCCTGATTGGTCGACTATTAACGACGCTTGGTTGTAACGATCATGCGGTGCGCGACAAATACAAATTAATTAATAACGTTCATAAACCAGTCTGGTCGAGTAGCTTTAACGACTGGCCCCGGCTACCGGAGGTTAGTTAATACCCGTTAAATTATCTACGGTACTTACGCAAAGATCATTAATTTACGTTCTGTCCTGCCGCTGCTTTTCGCGTGCGCCCAGAGATGTTTGCGTTACGGCTGAGCGCCGCGAGCGCCATCTAGACAGAGCCGGCAAGTATGGCGCCCGCCAGTTTTGCGAGGTTAGGCAGGGGTAACCCGGTGGCGTAGGCTGTGATGCCAGACTGAGGAGAAAACTAAACTTTTAATTATATGCATTTGAAACCCGATATATATTTGGATAATCGATCCAAATATTCGGATAAATGGAATGAAAATAATTTACATTCTATTGTAATTATAGGTAATTTAAGTAGATATGTTAGAAAATACAGAGCTGTTTAACTGTTTCACCTAAATTTACTTTTAAAGTATTTGTTGCACAGAAAAGATACTTCTGGTACTAACAATGAATTAATATTGTCTTAATAATTAACAGTAATGCATAAATATTATATATTGTCATATTATATTGCAAACATTTACTTTAATGTTATTAATATACTTTTCAAGTGTATACTTGTTCACAGGACATTTATCAAATTCATACTACTGCATTTTCTAAAAATGCAATTATTCAATTAATTCTTGT
The DNA here is from genome assembly GCA_033822845.1 of Tetrapedia diversipes. Taxonomy (NCBI): domain Eukaryota; kingdom Metazoa; phylum Arthropoda; class Insecta; order Hymenoptera; family Apidae; genus Tetrapedia; species Tetrapedia diversipes. The sequence goes on along the minus strand of JAOPTO010001467.1, from coordinate 19,927 downwards.
AGTTAAATCTTGTTTTACAATAATGAAACTGGTATAATGAACTCACGTTTAATTAAATCTCTCTACGTGATATTTCTCCCTGGAACAGAATCTTCAAAGCCTTTTGCACAGCGGTTTTACAGAACACGAACTTCGTGGGATTCAAATTTTCTCATAATTTTAATGAAACGCCTCGTTAACTCAAACACCATCCCATTTTTCTAGGATCCCTACATTCTTCTCACCAAATATAATTATTTTAGCTTTTGATTCTGTTTAAACGAATCGGTAACAGCTGTAACCTTTGCTGTTGATTATTCATTTTATTTAATTAATTGTCGCGGTATCGTTCCGATCCCGACAAATTAATTATTCAGAATATTCCTCCAAACGTCAATGGTTACGAATTTAAAGATGGGATAGCCGCGGGCCACTTGATCGTCATTAACCACCCGTCTATTATTTGTACTCGATCATGAGCTCATTTATTACATTAATTAACCTCGACCAATGGACTGGAAATATTCTGAACATATTTCTGTCGTTAATAAATCATCCCACTGGTGCTTATTCATTTAGTAGAAGCCTGGCAATCGTGAAGTTTGGTTCTGTTTGACCAGCCTAAACCGTCGATAATTCAGGTCTTTAGAACAGGATCGATCATTATAATTTAATTGTAATGTTTGAAAACGAAACATAAGTTGACGCGTGTAAACAAAACGAAATTAGTTGAAAAACTGATTATTCCGTTTAAATAAAGAAAATATTGGCTTTTTCACGATTTTAGGAGTTTTAGTTAAGTATTTTCCACTTCGTTACGTTTGGAAACTTCATTCTTTTCTGTTGTTTAACGCTATGGCAGTGTAATAAAGTAATCAACAACACATAAGAAACAATTTACAAAAATGACTATCCCATTGTTATCGAAATTTTTTTTTATTTTTCGTACTAGATTAAAAAGACACATTATTTCAACTCTTTGTATACAATCAGTTTTATAAATTATATTACTATACAAAATGGTTTAAGATGTAGAACTTATATTTCTATAATTGATGGTTTCTCTGTTGTATTAAACTGTGAAAGGGTTAAAGTTACAGAGATATATCAGAGATATATTTCTGGTTAGTGGATTTAAAGTTGGTGAATATATTTCTTAAAAGGAAATATTTTTAACCCTCTGAAAAGGAAATCTGTGTCCTACACTGACACTACTGTTATTTCTCTATTCGAAATCATTGTATAAGTTCATTATAGGGATTCTTATACTGTAGAACATGGCATAGGGACTGAAATTTTAAAAGCATTTCTTAATTTATCTCAAGAAGTTATTAGAACTGAATTATTCGAATTGCTAAAATGGTAGTAGTGTATGTTACATTGATATGAGATGCATTAAATTCCATAAAATTTTTCCATTAGTTATAAATAACATAATTTACAATTAAACGCACGAAATGAAACTTGCACCGTACTTCCAGAATGTTACTATAACATTTTTTACTTTTGTGTAATTAAAATATTTCGACGTGATCCGTAGCGAGCATTTTTTATCGTTTACGATATTTCTTTTATTTCCATTTTTAACAAACTATTACTGTTACCATTAAATGCTATTTTATTAAATCGTATTCTGTAGTTCTCTTAATTAACCACCCGATCAATTAACTATCTTTCGTCAGAATGTTACGTATGCATGACCACATAATCCGGAATCCTAACCTTAAACGCAAGTGGCGCTACCTGTACGGCAGCCGTAGGTTAGCCAACCGCTTGAATTCCCTAGGTGGGGAATTTTTAGAAGCCGCTCATCGATCGAGCTGCAATATCCGGCGTTTTTCACAGGACACTCCTGCAGGTTACCTCAAACAGGCGCTCGAATTGCCTGAAATAGCAAGCTGGCGTGACGTTTCTCCCCGTTTAACGTTTGTAATTACTAGGATTCGTGGGGAGGGGGGCAAGCTGGCCGTCACTCGTTCCCCGGTCCCGCGATTAAGTGATTGCAAACTGCAGGATAAACCGTCTCTTTGTCCCGGATAGGGACAGGGATAGCAATTACTCTTAATTAACGAGACGCTGGGACGCGCGGGCGACGCTGGCTGGTTTCGGGCGGTTGTGATTATGTTTAAGAGGTTAGGGAGAGAGAGTTCGCTCCGCGATTAAACGTGCAGGTTGTTATAGGTGTTTTCGAGAAGGCTGGTGACCTGCGATAAAACGAAACGGAAACCGCTCATTGATGTGGATACGATAAATGTGAATGTAATTTCGATATAAAGTTTGATTATGACCTCGTTTTGTTCAAATTTATTTCCTCGGGATAATTTGGAACGTTCGCTTAATTAAATCGTCAACCTGATATATATATATAGGTACAAATACGAGTTTCAGTTCTCTTTTTAGTTTTTTCTTTTTTTTTTTTTATTCCAGAGCATACGATGCATTTTCATTAATTATTAATAATTAGTTCATTATATAAGCATCGTATAATCACAATAATATAACAGATTTAAGCTGGTGTAATGTTTAAAGTTATTTGATTGTATGAATTATTATTGTATAATTAATATAATTATCGTAATTGAGTTGAACGTAAGAATGGTTTCGCTTTAATTTTGAAACAGGTTTTAGCTTTGGCATGCATGAGCTTGGAAGGATACTAAAATCTGGGAAATATTTCGAAAAATGTAATAAACTTTGATAGGCGTGAGAAAATCACGAAAGAGTACGTCGTGAGAAAATTCGTCTGCGATGTGCGGTCGTATGACTCGAGAAAAACTGGGATACTTTATAGTTTCTTTACTTTATTACTTTCTATTTTATTCCGGTTTACTACATCATATCAAATATTCTGTTATGTCTACTGAACGGTATTAAAATATGGGTATCAAAAGATTTATACTTCTTTTATAAATGTTTTCATTTCAGTTACAATTTATAATTTTAATTTTCTAGATGAAATGTCCTTTTAATCTCCTTTCCAAGTTGTTTCCTAAACAAAATCTCATTTGTACCCAAGATTAGTTTGGTAATTTTGATTGTTTCAATGTATTGTAAATACACAGTGATGTGCGAAGTTGATCAAACAATTCGACAGCATTCTTAATCAAATTCACCTCCAAGCTTAATATTTTACAATTTTTCTGGTATATATTCTTTTTACTCTTGAATTTTAGAATTTATTCGACCAATCTTTTTGAATCACCATAAATATAATATCCAGGTTTTCCAGATACAACGATTATAAGTTGCGATTTGCATTGGATGCACGCTGAAGCATCGAGAAACGAAACGAATAATCCACGAATTAGAAAATGCGTAATGCTAAGCGCAAACGTCATTAAACAGAGTTTAAAAGTTTAAGTTTGTAAAAACGTAGAAAATGAAATATAGGTTTCGAAAATCAAAAGTAAAGAAATTCAATTTGTTTTAATGCATGATACCATCTTTATTCCATTGTAGTATTTGACTGGAATAAATTATGGTTTATATTTTATATTTAATCGGTCACGAGCACCCACAATTTCTCAGTCGCAACGTTTTCTCAAGTTCTCATCTTTCACGCCTTACAAACATTCGAGCACAAAAATTCTGCGTTCGCACGACGATCGCCCAACTCAAGCACTCTTCAGACTTTCCCAAACTCGCATCCGTTCGATCGCATTCCTACAGATTAATAATAATAAATAAGCCTAAGAACTTTTATTCTACGATCATAATTATAAAAAATACAAATTGTTGCTGAAAATTTGTTTACCAGCGTGATCGAACAATTAGCTCAAAACCCTCGTTACACGCATGGATCGCGTAGCTTCCATAAAACTAGCCTGAGTGCGGCCATTTTTACGGTTGATACCGTCCGCCCGCAGCTGCGTGTACGCGTCCCTTTATTCGGACGAGCGTGACGAATGTTCGATCGACTATATTCTGATTTACGAGGGGCTGTTTCGAGGGGGTACATCGTGGTTTAACGATCAACGGGTACCGCGATGGATCTCTCAGCTGCGCGTTGAGTCTCGGTTTTGAGAATCACGGTTTAACGTCAGATTTGATGCTTCGTTTAACGGGTACCAACGCGAGAAAATGATGGCAATGGCGGCTCATAGACCAGGTGGCGGAAAAACACGGGCACGCTTAATATGGCGATTGATGATCCACGCAACTGCGCCCGGTTGGAAGGTGGGTGGTAAAGAGAGGGTTGATTGCAATTCGAAGGGTGAAATTGCATCCTAGTTGGTCGGAATTGCGTTGAGAATATTCAGATGTTGATTGCAGTTAGCTCTAAAGGTATTAACACTAGAACTACCGACAATTAAAGTGTACTTATTTGCGTGGAAGAAATCAAATTGAAAATTACATGAAAAAATACCGAACGCATAGAAAACAAATCTTTATTTATACCTTCTGCAGAAAATCAAAGTAAATTTTGGACGCTTTACCACAGTGAATATATAAGATTGTTTAAGTAATCATTAATTTGTCATTTTGACTGGTTTGGTAGGTCTAGTGTTAATGTGTGCATCCATGTTAATTGTGAACTGAAGATTAGTCCCAGTATCTCAACTGTTGTCTCCTTTATTTAGGAAATGAGAATTATTTTTGCCCTTTGATAGTACTGTTTCTTAACGGTATCGAATCAGAAATTGTAATTAAACTTCAAATTTTTATGCGTTTACAGGAAATTTAAACTTACAGAAAACTAGACTTACCTCCGTACAGGAAAATATGGGAAATATTCAGAGCGATATTCAACTTATTATGTTTAATAAGTGAAGCACACCTGTATTTAAGTTTACATAAAAATGTAATTTAATGATGTTCTAGTTATGTTTGATAATTTTGTGTTCTTTTGTTTTGAACCTAATCTAAACATAAATTTTCTGTTTCCTATTCATGTCAATAAACTTAAGTTTTCTGTGATTATAATGAGTTTCAGTCCTTAGAAGTTATCGTGAACTTACGTATAAATAGCGTTACGTACTTTAGTACCTGAAATTCTTGCTAGCCACAGAAAACACACTGCGTGTTTTTATTTTTGTTTGGTGCAAATACGTACTCTCGAGCATCCGTGTACCAGAGGGTTCCACAAACAAAAGGAAACGCGGGGATCAACTATAATCTGTACTGAGAACATAGCAGAATACATCAGCTGTAGCTAATTTGGTGCAAACAAGCAGAGTCATCGTCACAGGAAGAAGTAGTTTCCATGTTTCGGATAATTTCTGACTCACCCTTGTAATAAGGGTAGCTGATGACATTTTGGGGATGTAAAGAGTATTAGGACATATTTGGAAATGACTGAAAGTCTGAAAACAGGTCTGCTTAGTTCCAAAAAAGATCTTTCTGATTTAGATGGTTTAACTCTTTGAGGCACAGGATTTCAGAAAATAAATAGACCCGTGTTGCACAGAAATTTTGTTGCATTTTAAATTAAACGAAATTGGTATATTTTTATTAACAAAGTACTGACATGTTGAAAATTGAAAATTTATAACATTTTTTTATGGTATTACCAACTGCTTTACGTAAGTAAGACTAAATATAAAACTATACACATGCAGCATGCAATATTTCGAGGTTGGTCTAAAAATGTCCCACCATGCATTACCGTGCATCAGAAAGGTGGAATATTTTTAATCCCACCGTGCCCCAAAGAGTTAATTGATATAGAAATTGAGGATGAAATGATTAATTTTCAGGTAACTGTTCAGTTACTTTACATTTTTTTTTTAAACATACAACACAAGCTTTCACTTCCTTCCTTTCTAGTTCCTTTAAATAGTTTTTACATATTTTTGCACAGTGTTTTGGATCATTATCCGGCATAAACACAAAATTATTTCCAATAATTCTTTTTCCTGAGGAAATCGCATTGTCTTTTAGAATATTCAAATATTGTTCTTTTCGCATTATTCCTTCCACTTTCACTATATCGCCCACATTATTAGCTCCAAAACAACCCCAAATCATAACTACACCACCACCATGCTTGATTGTAGGCACAACACAGTCTGGAAGAAATTTTTCGTTGACTCTTCGACGAACGAAAGTGCGCCGCTTGTTACCAAATACTTCAAATTTGGATTCGTCTGTCCAAAGAATTTTTTCCCATTGGGAAATGATCCAGTTGCATGTGTTGTTCCACAGCAACATCAAGATTAAAGGACAAAATAATAAATCCACAAAAGAAACTAAATTTAAGAAATATTTATGCGAATTCCGCAAATACGTAAGTGTCCGGATACTTATGGACGGTAGTGTACACCCGTCGGAGCGAAAGGGTTAACCCTTTGACTACGGCGGACTTTGACACGTACGGCAGCGAAGTTTTTTGTTAAGCATGGATAATTGACGAAATATATTAAACTATTCAAAATACCGAATTCTATTACATTAAATCAATAATATTTATTTATGAAATTTTAAAAAGGCAATGATTCGCAAAACGGACGAAATTTGATCCGGACGCTCATTGGCGCCAACAGTACCAGGAAGTCAGCATATTTCAGACGCCAACATTAGTCAAAGGGTTAATATTCCATCAGACTGTTCTCAGAATATAAATTTACCCCTCAAGGTACCCAGTATTCGTTTCAAACTATAATCATTCTTCGTCTTTCGATCACCATCTCGGTATAATGGCCTCTGTCGTCTTCGCCTTCCGAAAAGCTGGTGGCAGAACTACATGGCGTTCCATTATCGGGCGTTTCGTGCCGGTTAAAGACCGGCAGCGTAGAAAAAGCCTGGAAGGTAGTCGGGAGTTCTGGTCGGTGGCACTTAGATGTGGTTCGTTAGTCGCAGGAGATTGCATCTCGTCGGATTTAGCTGGAACGCGCGTCCCCCATTACTAGCCGATTGCTGGCTCAAGTGCAATTTCGTTTCCGGATATCGAGCTGTGGTCGGCCGCCATTTCTTAGTCGGAGTGGCCGCTGTATTTTGTTTTTTTTTTCTCGCCCTCGACCGTGCTCACGTCTCTCGATTGATGTTCTGTTCACTTTGACTTTGACGGCAGTTTGTTCTCGTCGAGGCCGATTTTTGAACGTTGAAATGTACAGTCGGACGCATAAGCGTTCGCCCGCCTATCGTGCTTTGGGTGTGTAATAATAAACAGAAATGCATACTTGCAGTTGCGATCAACGTTTTCGAGAAATACTAATTCATTCTATATTAATAAAGATTAACTTTTGTATTTTTCATTTAAGTTTGAATAATTTCAAGTTTTAAATATGTATAGCATAAGCGTATCAAAAAGTAATCGAACAATCAGTTTCCTTTACGAACATACTGGGTGAACGCAAAAGTTCATGCCTGATTTTGATAGATGGCAAAGCATGCACAATTGACTGTTCAATTATTTATTTTTGTAATCGCATTATTAACCGATAGTTATTTAAATACTTCGTCATTCAACGTAACCTTAAAAACGAGTACATTCTTCATTAATAAATACTATTTTATATGAAAATGTGTTGTATTCATTTTTAGTCAAATCAAGCACGAACTTTTGCAATCACCCAATACTTTCTTAGCCTAGTATGGTTTTTCGGACATTTTTGTCCCAGATGCGTTTTCATCTCCCTGGAAAGTCTCAATAATTGTATACGCTAAATAAAAAAGTGTTCCTAGTAGCTAGCTCTGTCCTTTCAATTTGATGTTGAAGAATCATTTTTCTTCAAATTATGAGTTCTTTGGATTTGGATGCAGTTCAAACGATTGATCGCGACAAGATTCGAGAAACGCAGTAGGTCTAACTAAAGAATTTCAAACATGGCTCAAGTCTCGAGAGCAATATCACGGTATGTTTTCCCTTTTCTCGAATAGAGACAGCATCAGCCATCCTCTGACAGCTCGTATTTCTTCGGAATCCTCGGAATAATCGGAAAGAGCAAGACACGGGGTCTCTATGGTGCACTGATGGCTTTTCCGATGCGCGCCGCGTGCACGAAACAGCCTCGTCCGAAATTCCCCGTCGCGACTAATGCGTCCGCCATTTTGTCACGTTGTACCTTACAACACGGACTGTTTTCTCTCGCAAGATTTTCCGCAAAAAGTGTTTCCAATTCGAAACTCCTAAGATTATTCGAAGGCTATTGTTACTCTTGATTGAGTTTAACACTAGAACTACCGACAATTATAGTGTACTTATTTGCGTGTAAGAGATCAAATTGAAAATTACACGAAAAGGTATTGAATGCATAGAAAACAAATCTTTATTTTTAATTTCTGCAGAAAATCATAGTAAATTTTGCAAGCTTTACCACGGTGAATTTATAAGGTTTGCTATGAATATTCACCAATTGGTCAATTTGACTGCTTTGGTAGTTCTAGTGTTAATCAGTGGTGTTATAGGCTTTCATTGATGTTAAATGATTTTTTAAGGACAGAGGAACATTTAGTGTCAACCCTTTACGCTCGAGAGGTGACCAAGTAATGGTTTCGCAAATTTTTTAATTTTTGTCAGTGTGTTTATTAGTCGGACTCAGAGGTTAAATTGTTATACATGTAAATTTTAGTATATTACTTAATTAAACTAAATAACAGTTAATATAGGCGAATCTTAGTAAATATTTTGTATTTGAAGATTCTTTGAAGTTAGTATCATTAGACGACTAACAATTACCTCTCGAGTGCAAAGGGTTAAAATATTAGGTCGCTTCAGGAGTTCCTTTCAATTAACTCTTTCACTATGGGATTCTCAAATCACAAACACTTTTGATATGCAAATCAGTACGTTTTTCTTCTGAGAAAGTATACAAATTTATGAATACTTACTGTTTAATTATTTATACTATAATTCGTATAAATGAAAGTAAAACTGATTTTATACTTCTAAATAGTTTCTGGTACGGTTGTAGCAAACGAGTACTAAATTTATGTCTGGAAAGTTTCAGTTTATTGAAACATATCCTCGCTATCATCTTCCGTATTTCCACAAGCGTTATGGTGTCATTATTATCAAATTAATGAAGTTAAACGTTAAAACGAGCAAAGTTATACGGGCAAGATGCGAAAAGAATTTCAAGGGACATCGTAACAGAAAAATGAAAAGGACTGAGATGCTGCGAGTCTGAGAACGATTAAAAACGCGAAGGGCGTGAGCAGAGTATTTCAGAAATGCTTCAAATTAATACACGTCGACATTTGTTATGTTTCCGCGTGCTTCCAGCCGCGAAATTGAACGACATCTATTAATCTGCCCATCCAAGAGGGTAATTTCTATCGACGTTTAATAGAAAGAGTAATGGAGTAACATCAGTTTGAAACGTTTCCCCCTCTGTAGCGTGTGTCTAACATCTCTCTCCATCATTCTTTGTCTTCGAAGGTCTCCGAAGTCTTGTTCCACCCTAGAAAGAGAGAGAGAGAGAAAGCTTCGAGATGCTCCTGTAAAACTTTGGTCAAACCCTCGAGTCCTCGCGGGATCTCTCGGCTTTTCGATTCTCCTATATTTTTGCATTACCCACCGTGCTTTATCCTTCTTCTCGATTCTTTCTAACGCTCCGACGGTCGTCAAAGGAAATTATTTTGATAGGATAACGAATTCCATTAAGGTAAAAGTGTGCCCTTTATCGTTCGTCGGAAAAGCTGCCTCTCGTTTCTTCCTGTTTCTCCTTGTTTTTTTTTTTTTTTTTTTTAATTATTTGACCAACAGAAAGGTAAATGAATTACCCGGAGCGAGGAGTGGAGCCGAGGGCCTGCGTTAATGCAGAAGAGATCCTTTGATGAAACAGTTTTACTGATTCTGCTGTAATTTGTCCACCGTTGGGCTAGGTTCGGGTTAGATTGGATTTAATAAGCCAACATAACCAGACCGGTTTATGCTCGTAAATTGCGTGTCTACGGTTGAAGATGGCGGTCTTCGGTTGAATAGTGTATGATACGGAAGTGAGGGAACAAAATTTGATGACAGCTGTGCTTCAACGATTATTTACATTTTAGGATGTGATGACCGGTCGTGGATTAAAGTATATGCGTCAAACAGCAACAAAATGTTTATTAAACTTAACAATTAACAATTGAAACTTAAGCATTAAAAAGTAACAATATTAATCAAATCCTAGAAGCGCAGAAATGCATCTACTGGTTGCTAACTGCTAACTGTCGAGTTTTAGCGTCCCTGTTTCGGCCGCTGCCGAAAAACTGGCAGGTATAAGGATAGTTCTACGTATCCTACAACATTTAAAATGAATTAGAGTTATACAGAAAATGAGCGTCAAAAGTTTTTCAGAGGTTAGTAAAATTACTGCCATTTAAGTTTGTAATTATTGTGCTGTACTAATTATCGAATCATTGGAAATGAATCTTAAGCGTAACAGTGGAGCAAGAACTTTTCTTCACCTGGTCTGTATTTTCCACAATTGTTTCATACGTCGGTTTAGTTGCGAGAGTGGTGTATTGCTCTCAAAATATTTGCCGACTTTTTCGTAATCACCTTGTATGGCGAAAAGTTTTTCTCTTGATGAGGTTGATTAAAGTTGATATCAGAAATTGTTTAGGTGTTAAATTGAACACGATAGAGTTCAGTTGAATTGTTCTTGTGTTTCTCTTGATAAGGTTTATAGTAGTTGTGTTCTGAGTTGTTCTCTTGACGAATTGTGTGATCTGAGTTGTTCTCTTGACGAGTTGTGTGATCTGAGTTGTGTCTCTGAGTCTGTTTCTGAGTGTCTCTACATTGATATTTATAGCAAAAGTGATGGCAACCCCGAACCAATCACAATTGCTTACAAGTATTGTAAAAAGGGAGGGCTCTGGTAACCACTTCCCTTCTACTGAGGCAGGTCGTTACGGTATGTACCTAATTGAGGACGCAACAACAATAAAAAATGACAATGCGTACTTTTTATTACGACTGGTGTTCCAGTATACTGATTCCACTCGGAATTAAAAATTCTGAAGTACTCCAGTAAACAGAGTTAGCAGAATAGATTCGAAGACGCGGTTGTGCCTTTGCTTATTTGTGAAATTAAGAAGGAATGCAGTTTTGATCCTCCGAAAATTCAAAAAGTTGACGCTTCTTTCATCAAATCAATCTCTTCACTCGCTAGAACAACGTGAAAACTACCCTCAAAATTTTACACGACAGTCGGTAACGTTACAAACAAATCGACGCGCGTAAGAACCCGCCTTTATTCTCACCGTATTAATTAATTGGCGCGGGTTGAGGTGTTAGACGGCCGCCAATGTGGAACACTAGAAAAGTAATCGAAGTAATGGCTATCGAGAAGCGGTCGACCTCGCTAATTGAGGGTCTACAGAATTATCGACATATCCCTGGGGGGGTTCCCATTGAGGAATTCAAGCGTACTCGGTGACTGGCTTCGACTGCGATGCCCGAAACACAGCTCGAACAATCGAGTTGGGGTGAAATTAAAAAAAAAAAAAAAGAAGAAGAAGAGGAAAGGAAAGGCTGACCGTGAAAGAGTTTTGCGCTCTTCTGGATTCGATTCTAGGAGAGACCGTTGCAGTCATACGCAAACAAATCGAGAAAATGATTTTTGCGCAACGAAGAAACGTGTCTTTCCATGATTTCTGTATATGCTCGAATGTAAGTATATTTACATTTTTAAATTGACGATCGTCGTCAGAAACACATTTTTTTTTCGATTGTTTATGACTGCCAGATGAAATCGAGTGTAAGTTGTATGTTTGGAAGTGAAAATTATCACATTTGGCTACAGTTTTTCCCAAAAAACTTTCGACGGCTATACGGCATTTGCTTTACTAATTCAAAATGATTCCTATGAATAAAAGTGAGTTAATAAGTGTAAATTAACACAAGAAAATCAGTTTGAAACAAAATTATCATTTGTAATTTATTTTGCTCAACTCGGCGTGGACCACCGATGGTTCACGATTGTTCATATAAACAGTGAGTGAAACAAGTGCCGCCAGAAGAATAAACAACTTATCACATCGTGCTTGCCCACTATATACATGTCAAAAAAGTTCACCGGTTTGAATGTGTTAAAACCAAAGTCAACGAAACCAAACTAACTACAGACATCTCTCGATTTTCGCACACAATTGGTTTCTGAAAGTGTATGCGAATGATAACTGTTCGAAAGTAAAGAAATTTTAAAAAATATGCACCAAAAACTGTGTTTTAAAGTATTGATCGGAACAATATTGTAGTCTGATGGCTAAAGTCTGATGTCCCTTGAGAGGGGGCAGTCCAGTAGCCTAATCGGCTCACAATGTCCCCTCAGAGAGTACGTCTGATCGCAAAGGCTTAAAAAGTTGAATTTTTAAAAATGTGCGAAATAGCGAATTGTTCGAAAGTAAAAGAATTTTAAAAAATATGCACCAAAAACTGTGTTTCAAAGTATTGATCGGAACAACATTGTGGTCTGATACCCACAAAGTCCGATGTCCCCTAAGAGGGGGCAGCTCAGAAATCTGCTCGACTCACGATCTCCTTTCGAAAGGATTCACGATATCCTATCCCAAAGGCTTAAAAAGTGAAGTTTTTAAAAATGTGCGAAAGTACAATATACGAAAGCAGAGGGATGTAAAAAGACATGCACCAAAAACTGTGTTTTAAAATATTGGTCAGAACAACATTGTAGTCTAATGCCTAAAGTCTAATGTCCTCTGAGAGGGGGCAGCTTAGAAGCTTGCTTGACTTACTATCTCCCCTCAGAGGGGATATCCGACCCTAAAAGCTTAAAAATTTGAATTTTTAAAAATATGCGAAAGTAGAGGGATATAAACAAATATATACCAAAAATTGTGTTCTAAAATATTGATCGGAACAACATTGTAGTCTAATGCTTAAAATCTGATGACCTCTGAGAGGAGGTAGCTTAGAAGTCTGCTCAACTCACGATTTCCCCTCAGTCGAGATATCCGACCCCAAAAGCTTAAAAAGTTGAATTTCTAAAATGTGCAAAATAGTAAATTGTGCGAAAGTCGAGTGGCGCCTGAATATGATTCGATACGATCCAAAGTGCTTCGATTGCCACCGCTAGCCATGCATCCTGAAAACGCCGCATCCGAAGAGGGTTGGACGGTAACTTCGCAGCGCGGCACTTCGAAACGGTAAACTACCAAGCGGTTCGTCAATCATTACTCGACATTTAATTACGCCGGATGGATTCCGTGGCCCGGACGATATTGCGACGCGCGGGCGTCGCGACGCTCGGCCGCTGTCGACACAATATTGACACGATTGCCATACACCGAAGCATCGGTATTTATGTGTAAATACCGGCCAAGCGCAATAAATAGAATGAAGTATAAATATTGCGTGAGCGCCGCTTAATCCTGCGTCGCGCGATGAAACACGTATTTGCAATGGGAGGATCGGTAGCGAATCGGTGAGGTGAGGGCTGTAACTCGCTCCGTTTCACGGAAGAGATCGATGCTCGATCAAACGAGCGAGCCTGGATCGGAACGGAAACGGATGAAAACCTTCAGATCCTTGTTTTTCTTTCTTCTTCTCCTTTTTTCTTTTTTTTGCAACGGAACCGATGCTCGCCTGGTTTCGCTCTTCAGAAGTATCGCGAAGTATCGTGCGTGTATGTATATACGATGCTCGAATCGACGTAGCCGGATCGTAAATACAGATAAACAGATGTAACAGTTTAGTTTGAAACGGAAACGGATGAAATCTGCTGCGTTGTTTTTTCGAACTGATGTTCGCCGGGGTTTATCCTTTAACGTGTTGTGAAATATTGTAGAACGTTCGAATTGATGTAAATAGTTGTACAGTAGACTCGGAATAAGCGGAAGTAACGATGCTGTTACGAAACGTGTTTAATTCTTTCGTTAAGCTTCTTTCGATATGTTGCAATAATATTTTTTGGTATTTAATATTTTAGATGTAGCTGTTGAGTTTAATGAATTATGTTTATTATGTATGTTAGATTAAATATAATGTGCTTATAATTGTTGAGTTTAATATTATTGCAAATGTTGAGTTTTTAATATATATTCCTATTACACGACACCACACGACACTTTTATTTTCCACACATCGCCCACTCATACCAACCCCTATATTCAAAAATCCAACGACATTACTTCGATCACTTTTATTGGTTCAACATTAACTTTGAAATACGTATATAGTTGAAAACCAAGATAAATATTTCGATAACGATGAATCATAGTATTTGCAATAAAGAGTGATAGAAACTTTTACGTAGACCTAATATTTAGTGCTCGAAGAGAAGCACTTTATTCGCAACGTCCTATTCCTTTTCTGACAAAGAATTTTCCAAAAGCGAAAATTTCGTTTTAAATCTGATTAACCTTGCCGTACAAAACTCTTCTCTTAAAAAACCCTCATGCGTTACACTCATTCTCGTTACCGGAAATATTGGGTATTAATTCGAAACACTTATTGCCTTATTTACATGAAAAAAGTAAATATATATTTAGAGAAAAAGAAACACTCATTCCCACTTTTGGGAATATTGGGTTTTAATTTGAAACACTTATTGCCTTATTTATATGAAAAAAAGTAGATATATATTTAGTGAAAAAAACACTCATTCCCACTTCTGGGAATTTTGGGTATTAATTTGAAACACTTATTGCTTTATTTACATGAAAAAAGTAAATGTATATTTACCGAAAAAAAGACACTCATTCCCACTTCTGGGAATATTGGGTATTAATTTGAAACACTTATTTATATGAAAAAAAGTAGATTTATATTTAATGAAAAAAACAAAACACATTCCCGCCACCGGGAATTTTGGGTATTAATTTGAAACACTTATTGCTTTATTTATATGAAAAAAAGTAGATATATATTTAGAGAAAAAAAACACTCATTCCCATTTCCGGGAATATTGGGTATTAATTTGAAATACTTATTGCCTTATTTATATGAAAAATGTAAATATATATTTAGAGAAAAAAAAACACTCACAAATTATACATGATTTCTTCGCTAAAGCGTGACGAACGCTACTGACACATGGAGAGGCGGGAGATTACAGTAATCCAATAATACAATACTGTGTTCTTACAAATTCGCTGTTCTCCGGGCAAAGTTCAACGAACGCGTTTCCTTCGGAACAAAGAACTCGACTAATTAGAATCGCTTCACGCGCGTATTTAGAAAAACGGGGCTAATTTTCGTTCCTCGAGGTGTAATTAAATTTTATCATCGATATCGAGCAATCCTTGCGCGAAACGACACCCGGGAACGCGGCCGTTAACCTAACGACACCCACGTCGCGGGCTAATGAACGAGGCGAGAGAACAAAACGAGCCCCTCGTTTTGTCCACCGCTAGGTAGAGAAAAAGAACGATCCATTTCCTCGCAGCTGCGACGATGATAATGATAATAATAATAATTACGAGCCCTTTTGTCGTGCGCCGGTTTCTCGTGACCCACTACCGTTCCTTTTTCCTCTCCTCGTTTCGCTTTTATTTCTCGTTCCCCTTGTCCTGTTTCTCGTCCTCTCCTTTAACCCTTTGCGCTACGAATTATTCTTCAATCTCGATGCGAATAATTCCCCAGCATTTCAGGTGTTTTGTTCGAAATTTACTTCAAAGGACAATTCCTCGAGTGGTACTCATTTCAAATAATTTTCTTCACTAATTATTGGGTTGTTCGGAAAGTAATTTCGTAATTTCGAGTGAGAAAGGTTTAGAATTGAAAAGAAAGGAAATGAGTGTTTTCGAAAAATATATATAGGAAAGGACTATCCCGAACGAGGTCCAAAATTCATAGGCTAATCAATCCCGGACGAGCCCCCAAAATTTATAGGAAAGGTTATAAATTAAAAAAAAAGAAAAGAAAGAAGAGTGAATAATAATATAAATATACGTGTATTTAATAAAACTAAAACGACACAAACAAACACAAAATAACAAATTACGCTTATGCTACGCAAACTACGCTGATACTTCGCAAACTACGCTTATGCTTCGCAAACTACGCCTATGCTTCGCAAACTACACAGTCCTTCGCTCTACGCTGGCTACTTCGTCGTCTAATACTTCCTATCTTCACCGTCTGATACTTTCTGCCTCGCGCTCGCATTTTCCCCGTCATATATTCTTCCAAACCCTCGTTTCCTTTCATTCTAATTGTCAACCTTTCTCACTCTACGCATTCGGTCACGACCACCCAGAATTTCTCAGTCGCACTGTTTTTCAAGTTCTCATCTTTCACGCCTTAGAAACATTCGAGCCCAAACATTCTACGTTCACGCGACAATCGCCCAACTCAAGTACTCTGACCTTTCCAGCCTCGCATCCGCTCGATCACATTACTACATATATGACGGGGAAAATGCGAGCTCGGGACAGAAAGGGTTTGACTGTTAAGGCAGAAAGAGTGTGATTGCGATGAAAATAAGAACGTATAGTTGTTAAGTTGAAAAGTTGTTTAACCCTTTGCACCCAAGAGGTGAATGTTAGTCGTCTAATAATATTAACTTCAAAGATTTTCAAGTGTAAAATGTTTTCTAACATTCACTCATATTAAACTTCATTTAAGCGCTCAATTCAAGCACTTTTCACACTTTCCCTTAGAAACACACGAGTCCAAACACTGTGATAAAAACTGATTTAAAGCGCCAGTTTAAATATGGAAATTGTCTTATCTTTTAATCAAAGAATTTAGGAGATCCATAAATACAAGTTACAACAAAGTCTAAAACCTATGTTTAATGTAATTAGTAAAGACAATTATTTGAAATGAGTACCGTTCGAGAAATTTTGTCCTTCGAAGAAAATTTCGAATAAAACATCTGAAATGCTAGAGAGTTACTCGCATCGAAATTAAGTCTTGTACTAAAATTTGCATATATGATTATTTAACCTTCGGATCTGACTAATAAATATTTTATTCACACCTGAGCCCCATCATTTCACTCTGCTAAATAAATAAAAGTAGCATTTCCAATATATTCATAATGAATCGTCGAGAAAAATCTGCATCTAAGCACAAGCTCGGCTCGAATCAACGTCAACACTTTCAGAATCGAAATCTCGACCAGTTCCTTCACCGACTCGCTTCGTGGGTTGTTATAGGTCAGTGCAGCTCGATTTCACAGACTCACCCCTCTCTGTTCTCCTTCTTTTCCTTCCCCTTTTTCATCTTCGCGACGATTTCGGAGGCTGAAAGACGGCTTAACGACCTGGAAGGCGAACGACAGTTTTTGATATCCGTCCCGTAAAAGCTCGCCTTATTTTTTCCTTTCGCCGAACTTTTACGCCGCGCTAACTTTTTACGCGACGCAGCGCCTCGCACGGGCTTAAAAATTGTCCGACCGGCAGGACACGTTGCTCACAACCCGGTTTCGTTTTTGTATTAACTCTCTGAGAAGTTAGTTGTTCGAATGTTTCCAGGTTGATCAAACTTCCGAAAATTGTTCGTTTCGATTATCATATCGAGTTAACAACTACCAGCGGCGGATGTAAGTTTGAAACGGGAAGGTACTGCAGAACAGAGTAAAAAAAAAATGTATAACGTTGTTGATTAACCCTTTCGCTACGGCGGACCTCGCCGCGGAGTGTCTTGCGTGGAACGGAGCGCCGTGCCGAAAGTGCGAACATTAACCCTTTGCAGTCGGGAGGAGGCTGTTAGTCGTCTAACAATATTAATTTTAAAGATCATCAAGTTAAAAATATTGACTAACATTCACTTATATTGAACTTCATTTAGTTTATTTAAGCGGTATACTAAAATTTACATACGTGACTATTTTACCTTGGGGTCTGATTAATAAACAAACTAGCTAGAGTTTGAAAATTTGTGAAACTATCACTTGGCGACTAACAGTCGCCTCTCGAGCGCAAAGGGTTAAACGCAGATAGTCTTCGGCATTCAAAACCAAGACTTTTGTCTCAGAAACGACTTTTTAACTTTTAGAAGCAAAATGATTCATGTTCATAATTTTTCTATGAACAGATTTTTAATTTAATAATGCGATTAATATTTTTATATTATACAACGAAATAGTAACTATAATTATAACATAATGGTGACCAATAACCTTTTAATAATCATATTTTGTATGAAACTCATCAAAACACAGATAAAACTTGACTTTTGGCTCCATTTTAATGGTAGATGATAGGGTGACTATGGTCACCCGTCGTGTATAGGTGGCATCTTGTGGCCGGTGACTATAGTCACCCGTAGTAGCGAAAGGGTTAAGAACACTAGCTGCTCTTTGTGAACGTCTATTGGGTTATCTGGAAAGTTCGTGTTGATTTTGAACAATAGCTCTCGGAATCCAATCACAAACTATTAAATAGAAACTCGACATTTGATGGATTAATTTATTAAAAACATATAAATTAGTAGCATTCAACTGAATTATTAAATTATTATTAAAAATTCAATGAAAAGTGAAACTGTACTCCTTCTTAGACGAAACGTTGTCTAATTACTCATTAAGAGTAGCTTATGGTTTTGCAACAGATTATCCCTAGAGCTATTCACTGTGAAAATAAATCTACTTACAAAAAGACAACGAAATTGAGAATTACCTGAAAAAAAATACCTAACCTTAATCTATCCTTTTTACCAAAAATCGAAATTTTGTATCGAAAATGTCCGACTGTAGATCCAAAAATCCCTACAAAAGATTTCAAACTGTTCAATATTGATTATCCTAGTATTGGGTTGCCCGGAAGGTTCATGCTGATTTTGAAGGATGATTGAAGCGCAGGGGATTTAAATTTTAGCATACATTTATTAAATTATACAGGTGCCATTCCTTTGTACATTTCTCCATCTTTCAGGCAACTTGAAAATTCCGTGCTTCCAAAATCTCTCAGGTTTTTCAGCGAAAAAATTTTCTACGTGATTTTTTATCCCGTTGAAGAAGTTGAAGTTTTTTCAATTAAGGAAATTTTGTAATGATCGGAAAAGGTACCATAAACAGAGCATATCTTGTTTGCCGCTTTTGTGGCATTTTTGTCTTTCCGGTGAAAGAAAAGTATTAAATGTCTAAAATGCACTTTGTTTTTTTCCATATTTAATGGCGTATAAAACTGACAAAAATTAACCTATAGTACCCAAAGTGCCATTCCTTTGTACATTTCTCCATCTTTCGGGCAACTTGAAAATTCCGTCCTTCCACAATCTCAGGTTCTTCAGCGAAAAAATTTTCTACGTGATTTTTTATCCCGTCGAAGGAGTTGAAATTTTTTCTTTAAGGGAATTTTGTAATGATCGAAAAAGGTACCATAAACAGCGCGTATCTTGTTTGCCGCTTTTACGGCATTTTTGTCTTTCCGGTGTAAGAAAAATATTAAATGTCTAAAATGTACTTTGTTTTCTTCCGTATTTAATGGCGTATAAAACTGACAAAAATTAACGTATGGTACCCAAATTTTGTTTCAAATATGCCTGAAATATTGTCTTTTACGATATGTACACATATTCTTTGTTCTCAATCGTTCTAATATACGAGGGTAAGTCAATTATTATCCGCAATGTGGTTATATTTTTCTTTATGTTGACAGTACTGTCGTGAATCGTATATGACGCATGCATGGTTTAATTGTTGTTATGTCTGCACAAGTTAGATCCTGCTAGGTTAGCTAATTTGTCGTTGTCATGCCGTTAACCGTGGCTGCTCCGCTCTCTGTTTGCACCAAAGAAGAGCAACGTTCAGTTATCCGCTTTTTGTGGTTGGAAGGTGTACCAGGCACCGAAATTCATCGAAGACTTTCAGTACAGTACGGGAACAGTGTATTGCCTCAACGGAGTGTCAACGAATGGATTGAAAAATTTGAAAACGGTCGTACGAGTGTTACGTATGACAAAAGAGCAGTGAAAGAAGCGGTGTATTCTTGGCTCGCAACTCAACCAAAAATCTTCTTTTGTGAGGGTTTTAGGAAGCTTGTGCAACGATGGACCAAGTGCATTGAAAAGCAAGAGGACCATGTTGAAAAATAATGTACATTTATGTTTCCTATTTGTATTACAATTAAATTTTTAACCACATTGCGGATAATAGTTGACTTACCCTCGTAT